>CABPRJ010000496.1:0-358849 GCA_902439185.1 Cinara cedri
AATCATTAGATAAGGTACATTATGACTGCAATACAATCACACAGAAAACACTTAAAAAATCCTTTGTGTAAAGTACATAAAAAAAAAAAAAAAACTGTACTAGGATAATGGGGACTGGTGCAGCCACCGTTATAGGTCATTTAATGTATATCCGTAGACAACGATAAATCATTGGGAATAAAAAAAAACGATTCTGTACAAGATTCAGTCGATATTGACAACAATATATGTGTTATATTATTGTAAATAAATTAAATATACATAATATATTTTCTTAAATAATACTTGTTTAATATTGCACCGATTTTCCCTACGTTTTTTTTTACGGTCTTTCACATTATTTCTGCAAAAACTATTGTAAAAATCAAAAAATACTTCTGGAATAACCTTCAGATTGATTTTAAAAAAGTTGCTACATTTAAAAATCAGAGTAAATTTTTTTGAAGAAAAGTTAAGCACGGGTAAAAAAAAAAATTAACATATTTGTAAAACTTTAAGCTTCTTCGTTCCACTCAAAATATAAAACAAAATCATGTTTTAAAAAAAGTATGTTAAATTCCAAAAATATACCTGTAATGAGAAATAAGATTTTTTTAGAATTTAAGATATACGATATTTTTTAATATTTAAAATGCTGTGTAGAATATTCGCAGGAAGTGTTCACGAATTTTATACACTTGATTGTAGGTAACTAATACGAGTATTTTAATGTGCATAAAATTTAACAAAATTTACTTTAATTAGGTAATTCCTCGAATTTCTCATCAAATGCGAAAAACCGAAAAAAAAAACCGGAACAATTTACGAAACATAATAAATATAATCATACAATTTATTTTTTTTACAGATATAATAAATATCTACCCAATGCACGTCATCCACACTATCCACTTAACAATTATTTGAGAGAAATCTATTTATTCTATCAATTTATTCAAATCTATTTGAATGTATGAATTTGATATTTGGTCAAACCTGAAAACGATAATTAATTTTCCAACACTTACTTTAAGAAATGTGCATATTTTCAACAACAAGAAGTTAAAAACTACAAATTATGAGTAGTATAATATCAAAAATTATTATCTATATATATATATAGAAAATATATTAATTTAAAAATATATATATATATTTGTGCCAAACAAATAAATATAAAAAAATAACTAAACATTCCTAAAGTAAGTCCCATACCTATTATATAGATTTTAACATTTTGCGATTTAATACAATCGTCATAAATTAGATAATAAAACAACAAAAGTGAAAACAATGATATTATTTTAAATTAAATATAAATCGATTTTTATTTTCTATTAAATAAGAAAAAATATGTCGGTAAAATGTTAAAAATATTTGAGCGATTTTTGAACTATTTGTAGGCATCTTAATTATGTAAGTTTTTTAGATAAATTTTATTCAAAATACAACTGTGAATAAAATTGGTAGACCGGCAAGAAATGCTTGAAAACAGGAGGTATTTATTATAAAAGTTGTACATAGTAGTCAACAAGAAAAATCTGAGTAAATATGAATTTTTTTAATTTTTTTTTTTTTAAGAATTTTACTGTCAAATTCTTTATGATGAAAATCGATATGTCTATTAAAACATGTATAACCGAACTTCGCTAAAAATCATTATTTGTTAGCAAATATTATCAGTTGCGTACGGATCTACATTATATTACCCTTTTTACCAACTTTACCAACTTCTCACATATAAGAGTGTCCCGGCCATAGAATATTTAATTTCTGCAACTTTTGTTTAAATAGTAGGTAGGTATGTACGTCTTAATGTCAGTAACCCATAAATTATATTAAAATATATACTGTATTTTTGAGTTAAATAAAGAATATTCATCATATATTCTTATTTTTTTTCTTTTTTAAATTTTCTAGGGGTTTTCATAATAAATTTGAAAAACTGGGAAATATTGAAACAATATTAGAAATTAATATTTTTAAAATCAAAATTTTTTTTTTGTTTTGTAATGTGAGAAAGTTCGTTATAAGTTGTACTTAGTGGCCAACAAGATAAATTTTTGTTAAATTTAACATATATTTTTTATTTGTAAGAATTTAAATAGCAAATTTTTGATAAAATTGTAAATATAGGAACTTATGAACAAGTTTCGTTGACAAAGATTAATCATTGCGCACAGGTATTGATAAAATTCCCCTTTGTATATAGACTTTCGGCTTCATGAGTGGCCTACCCATCGTGTGAAGTATGTGCGTCTCTTTTGCTATTATTTTAGATTCTGAGCGGAGCGACAAATGTATCGGTTTTAAAAAGATGCATATTCTTTTTGATTTTATGTGAACATCTTTACTACCAGATAGATACCTCCGATTATCACTTATAGTACCTTTTCTGTAGAAAATGTTCTCTGGGCGCGGCACCATAAAGAAGACGTTTTTTGAAATTCTCCCTAATATTCAAAACAATGAGGAAATCCCGGTTCTTTAGGTTAAAAAAGACTAAAATAATAAAAACTGGTTGTCATTGGCATCCGTTTATATTTATATTTTATTATTTTAAACTTTTTTAAACAGCCGTTGTTATTATGAAAACGCATATTGTTGTATAATTTAAATATAGTGTAAATTAATTTTAATATAATTTAGTATTATATATAATTTACATATAATTTTAATATGGTGGACATATTATATATTGTTAAGAAGCATCACAATCAATTAAACTCCGGTCAGAATCGTATTTTGTTAGCAATGATTCATCGCTGCTTACATATATACATAAAATTCCCATCCGTATCCTACCTTCCAAAACTTTCACCTTCAACAGTAATTGCACCCAATAGCGAATTATGTCGGACTTTTTCAATTAAATTATTATAATCCATTTGTATTATAATCTGTTATATCATTTGATCATTTAATCATAATAATAAATATTTAGACAACCTTAAACGTAGTTATATTATCAAAAATAATTATTATTATCTCAATAATAATAATTATCATCGAATATCTTTATCAACATTTTATTCATCTTTATATGAATGGGAATAATCATCAATAAAAATAATCAGAATATTTTAATGATATTTTAATAATACAATAAAATTGGTATTATTGTAATTAATATTATGAATATAATGCTCATTATTATTACAATTAATGGATTATTGGTGATTATTATTATTAAAATGTTTATAATCATTTACTGTGATTATTTTATGAGTACGCATTATTATTATTATTGTTCTTATCTTATTATGATTATTATTGCTAGTTGTTGGAAGAATAGTTATCCACAGCAAAAAGATACCGTAAAAATTTTAATACATTTCGTATATTTTTCAGTTTTTTTTTCCGGTTTTTCAATTTATTGAGAAAACTTCTAGGAAAGTAAAAAACAGGCCTGCTTTTAGAAATATCGGACTAGGAATACTAATTTAACTAATAATATTTATATTATACCGTTATTAATAAATACTCTTCTCCACACTCTTAAAATGATCAGTAACCACTCGATGAAAAAATATAAATGACAATTTTATTATTGGGCAATTTGATGATAATATGAAAACATAAGATAAAATCTACATAGGTCGACAAAGAGAGTTATTAGTTTCGGTATTTAAGCTCACTACTCTAATTCATTATGTATTTGCAAAATAACTTGAAATATTATGATTTGTTGTAGCAGAATTTTTTTTTAACGTATTCGTTTTGTAATTTTTTATTTTATTTTTCAATAATTCTGTTCCAGTAAATTTTTAAAAAGGACATTTAAAATATCAAACACATAACACGCATGAATCGAACTTCATTATGCATCGATTTTTGTTAACAATATTTTATCGTTGGTTAAAGCTGTTACAGATAAAAATTAAAGAACTATGTGTCCCACCTTTCCAAAAAACCCACATACAATAGTGGTCGCAGAAATACTCATTCCTCAGTATCAGTTCTTTTTTTTTTTCTATCTACATAGGTATTTGAAGTTTTTTGTAATTTTTTTTATATTATATTGTAATATTCGGCTATAAATTATCATGATGTATTATTGACACATGTAGAAACCCAGAAAATAATCGTAAATAACGTAAGGTTATAGATTATAAATAATCTGACGGTATTATGGCAAATAAAAATCACAAAATCAACACTGATAACACCGGATTTTTACGGTCGGTAAAAATACGGTATGAAAGTTGTTAAATTCGGAAACAATCAGTTCAGGGACTACACAGTCGGAGAAAAATGCGTATTTTTTTTCCGGCGAAAGCTGTCTGGAACTATACGGTTTGTGAATTTCCGGAGTTTTACATTTAATAGAAATACAGTTTTAAATTTTCAAATTCCGGAATTCAATTTTCTTTATACCTAAGGTATAAAGAATGATAAAATCGGTGCAGCTAGTTTTGTCAGCCAGAAAGTTAAGTAGTACGTTTTGTTGTGTACATATTATAGTAATAAAAATANTTTGTGAATTTCCGGAGTTTTACATTTAATAGAAATACAGTTTTAAATTTTCAAATTCCGGAATTCAATTTTCTTTGACTATAAGATTCGCATATTTTTTTATGTTTTTGGTTATTAATGTTTTAAAAAATACATTAAAGTATTTAGAAAAATTGTACCTATTGGGGTATCACATCGAAAAAATGTATTTCTCCTGGGGTATACAGAATGATAAAATCGGTGCAGCTAATTTTGTCAGCTAAAAAAAAGTTAAGTAGTACTTTATGTTTGTATACATATTATAAAAATAAAAATATGCAGAAAATAAACGACCACGACCGAAAATCAACCGCTATCGTACACGGATTGCTTTTCGAAGGTCAACCACCGGCCGACAACCGTGACGACGACGTATAGACTTTTGGAAGTCTGAACGGGCAACGCCTTAGCGACAGTGGGAAGAAGGGGCTCGAAAACACCCATCACTCTACATATCCCGCTATATATAAGGACCGTGACACCAGGCAACGGCATCACACTCAAATCCACGAGTAGACCGCAGGTTGAAGTTTGCAGATACACTATAATCCCAACAAGTCAAACCACACGATTCGAAATGGCTTCATTCAAGTGTCTGGTAAGTGACNTCGCCACCAGTTTTCTTAATCCGGAACGTGTTTATTAGTCCAAACCTTCACCAAAGGCTCTTTCATTTTCCCTTATACTGACATTGTCCCATTGTATAAGTGATTTTTCGAGAGTTCATTTCTCAAATAGATTTTCCTAATGCACTACCCGTATGAGTGGCTGGAATGACAATTTATATTAAATTGTATTTAATAACGATCGTGGATATTTTTGTCTTGACAGATATTCATCGCCTTGTGCGTCTACACCGCCGCCGCCCAACATGTGGAACCCACCGAAGACGGAGCAAGAGTAAAGAAACAGACTTTCATCGCTCCGGCTCGTAAGTATAGGATATTATTATTTTCCGTGTTTCGGCAAGTCCTACTTCTGAACTCGTGTTATTCAATATATTTGTATCACATAAATGCATCGAATAAGATTATTTTTGTATCTTTTTTAAGCGATTGTGGCTTACTCCTCCGCCCCGGGCGCTTACTCGTACGGATACTCCACTTACGGCGCCTTCCCGTACTCTTACCCGACAGCCGCTTACCCGGCAGCTGCATATCCGGCACCGGTACCGTACGTAGCAAAAGCCGCTTACGCCGCATACCCCGCTTACCCGGAAAAAGCCGTTTACGCAGCTAAAGCCGCATACCCGGCTTACGCTAACGACGACGGTAGCTACTGGCCCGGCAAGTACGAAAAGACCTACGTTCCAGCTGCCTACCCGACCGTCTACCATTACTGAACAGCATCATTCCGCCAACGGTTCTCAATCTCAACATCTCACTAATGAATAATTATTAAAACTGCCCGTATATTTTTCAAATGTAATTTATTTATTTTTCAACAATAAACACTTGTGATCATTTTTCTTTTTATCATTCGGTTTTTCTTTCTTCATTCATCTCCTCTCTGTTCAAGTCCTATGCAACGGATACTAAAACTGAAATTATTGCAGTTTTACTAAGGTGTACAAAATTAAATTATTATTCAATAAATCATTAGATAAGGAACAATATGACTGCAATTCAATTCCACCGAATACACTTCAATAAACCTTTGTGTAAAGTACATAAAAAAAAAAAAAACTGTACTAGGATAATGGGCACGGGTGCAGCCACCGTTATAGATCATTTAATGTATATCCGTAGACAACGATAAATCATTGGGAATAAAAAAAACGATTCTGTACAAGATTCAGTCGATATTGATAACATCGTGTGAGTAATATTATTGTAAATCAATTAAATATACATAATGTATTTTCTTAAATAATACTTGTTTAATATTGTACTGATTTTCCCTAGGCCATGAAATATTTATTTCCTGCATCTTTTTTTTAAATAGTTGCTTGGTGTTATTTTGTGAGTGCTCATTATTATTATTATTGTTCTTATCTTATTATGATTATTATTGCTTCTTGTTGGTAGAATTGTTATCCACAGCAAAAATAGACCGTAATAATTTTAATACATTTCGTATATTTTCCATATTTTTCTTTCCGGTTTTTCAATTTATTGAGAAAACTTCTAGGAAAGTAAAAAAAAGGTTTGCTTTCACAAATATCGTACTAGGAATACTAATTTAACTAATAATATTTATATTATACAGTTATTAATAAATACTCTTCTCCACACTCTTAAAATGATCAGTAACCCCTCGATGAAAAAATATAAATGACAATTTTATTATTAAGCAATTTGATGATAATATGAAAAGATAAGATAAAATCTACATGGATCGACAAAGAGAATTATCAGTTTCGGTATTTTAGCTCACTACCATAATTCATTATGTTTTTGCATAATTACTTGTACTAATATGATGAGTTGTAGCAGATTTTTTTTTTAACGTATTTGTTGATTTTTCAAATCAAGTTTCCACCTTATATTTTAGCTTAGGGAACCCGCATGACATATGCCCGGTCAGACATGCCCAATTTCCTAACTTTCCCGGAGTTTAGATTCACCACTTTTTTATGTAGAATATATTTAAATACATCATAATTTTTTATTTTATTTTTCGATAATTTTGTTTCCGGATATTTTTACCTAGAACATTTTGTTAGAACATCAAAATAGTATAATATTTACAAGTCATTTAATATTATCGTTTACCGAAGTAATTTTTTTGTAGTACATAATAACCTATTAACTATTATCATACCGGTACACAAATAAAAGTTATTTTGTTTTAATCTTAGGTGTATTAATCCCAAATACATTTTTTTTTGTTATTGAAAAAATCACGATTAATTATAAACACAATTTTCAAATCATTTTACATCTACAATTTTAATATTTTAATGTTATATGTAATTATTTAATTTGCAAAATTAATTTAATAGTGTTCTGCTATTCTTTTCCCACGCATACCTAAAAGGAATAACTTGTCAACGAGTTGACGAAAATCAAACATCTCAATTTTGAGGCTAATTTCTATCGTAAATGTTTGCCTTATATATAAATTTAAAAAATCGCCTCTCCCGTTCTTTTTTCCTGGATCCATTGTTATTTGTATATAACGGTTAACTGTTATGAATTGTAGTTAAAAACAATTAATGTTTTGTGGGATATCGGTTTATATTTACAGGTATACTCTTATATATATTATAATTTATACTCATGTAGGTGATATTATACAAAGATATTTAGTTTAATATGGGTAATACGGATGAAAATATGTAAATATTTTTATAACAATAAAAAATATTTTTGGTTATTACAGTATTATATTATATAAATTGTATAAAATGATCATTTTTCCTAACTATACTTACTCGAATTTATATTAATATTGTAGATATATACATGTATAATTTTTTGAAAATTAATTTTTAAGATCCGGAGCGTATTTTCGTTCATTTTCTATCGGTGAACAATTTTTCTGCCAGAAATTTTGCTCCGATGTATAGAATATAGTCGATTTTCTAAAAGGAAATTTTACCTGTTTGGTGCATTAGACAGGTCAGTTTTGATTTTTCAAAAGTTATTGAAATACTTGGGAAAACCCGGACAGAAAATTATAGGTCAAACTGTAAATATTTACGGCGCTTCACAACATTACCACAATTTGATTTTATTGTTTTTAATTTTTATTCACAATGATTTCTACCAGAAGTTTTGCTCCAAAAAAAAATTGACAAGAGGATCTAATTTATTCCATTTGAGTGATATCTCGTCACTGACTGGGCAATTAATTTTTCGATTTTAAGGGTAATTTTCCTATAAGTTGGGAAAAACTAAAAATTATAAAATATACGATTTTTTCAAATTACGGCGCAAATATTTCTTTATTTAACTTATGTTTTCTAAAAAAATGTTGCTCCAATGAAAAAAATAACAAGAGATCTTTTTTATTGCATTTATAATCTAGCTGGTGACCGAAAAATCATTTTGAATTTTTCTTTTTTTAATAATTGAGGTAATTCTTTTATTGCTTAAACTAACAATGTTTTTTTTTTCAATGTAATTAAATAAAAAATAATCATAAAGAATAATAAAAAAATGTTAAACAAAAAACTTTTGAGTAATTTTTAAGCATTTTAATTTTGCAAGTATAGTACATGATTATAATTTGATGATACTCTGTGTATACAATTGTAAGACAAAATAGAAATGCTTAGAAATTCAACAGGAGGTTAATTATAAAGTAATAAGTAGTAAATAGAAAAAAAATTTATATTAATGTAGAATTTCTTTTTTTGTAAAAATTTGTCTTTCAAATATTGACAATTAATTTAAATTACAAACTTTCAAATCACATGTAACCGAACGTCACTATACATCGATTTTTGTTAACAATGTTTTATCGTTGGTTAAAG
Source organism: Cinara cedri (assembly GCA_902439185.1). Classification (NCBI taxonomy): domain Eukaryota; kingdom Metazoa; phylum Arthropoda; class Insecta; order Hemiptera; family Aphididae; genus Cinara; species Cinara cedri. The sequence goes on from CABPRJ010000496.1 coordinate 8,894, forward strand.
CTGTTACAGATAAAAATTAAAGAACTATGTGTCCCACCTTTCCNATTTTATTTTTCAATAATTCTGTTCCAGTAAATTTTTAAAAAGGACATTTAAAATATCAAACACATAACACGCGTGAATCGAACTTCATTATGCATCGATTTTTGTTAACAATGTTTTATCGTTGGTTAAAGTTGTTACAGATAAAAATTAAAGAACTATGTGTCCCACCTTTCCAAATAACCCACATACAATAGAGGTCGCAGAAATACTCATTCCTCAGTATCAGTTCTTTTTTTTTCTATCTACATAGGTATTTGAAGTTTTTTGTAATTTTTTTTATATTATATTGTAATATTTGGCTATAAATTATCATGATGTATTATGGACACATGTAGAAACCCAGAAAATAATCGTATGAAACGTAAGGTTTTAGATTTAAATAATCCGACGGTATTATGGTTGGTATAAATCACAAAATCAACACTGATAACACCGGATTTTTACGGTCGGTAAAAATACGGTATGAAAGTTGTTGAATTCGGAAACAATCAGATCAGGGACTAGACAGTCAGAAAAAAATGCATATTATTTTTCCGGCGAAAGCTGTCTGGAACTATACGGTTTGTGAATTTCCGGAGTTTTACATTTAATAGAAATACAGTTTTAAATTTTCAAATTCCGGAATTCAATTTTCTTTGACTATAAGATTCGCATATTTTTTTATGTTTATGGTTATTAATGTTTTAAAAAATACATTAAAGTATTTAGAAAAATTGTACCTATTGGGGTATCACATCGAAAAAATGTATTTCTCCTGGGGTATACAGAATGATAAAATCGGTGCAGCTAATTTTGTCAGCTAAAAAAAAGTTAAGTAGTACTTTATGTTTGTATACATATTATAAAAATAAAAATATGCAGAAAATAAACGACCACGACCGAAAATCAACCGCTATCGTACACGGATTGCTTTTCGAAGGTCAACCACCGGCCGACAACCGTGACGACGACGTATAGACTTTTGGAAGTCTGAACGGGCAACGCCTTAGCGACAGTGGGAAGAAGGGGCTCGAAAACACCCATCACTTTACATATCTCGGTATATATAAGGACCGTGACACCAGGCAACGGCATCACACTCAAATCCACGAGTAGACCGCAGGTTGAAGTTTGCAGATATACTATAACCCCAACAAGTCAAACCACACGATTCGAAATGGCTTCATTCAAGTGTCTGGTAAGTGACTTTAACGTCGTAATATTATTTCGATTATTTTTCTCATCATTATTACCTATAGTTTTTGTATACGTATTAAACTTTCCGTAGAATAATCGTTCTCTATTTTATTCTCATACATTTATCTATTATTGATCATTATTTATAATATATTATCTATTATAAGGTAATATTGCAGCTGTGAGATCTTCCTAGCACACAACCTCGCCACCAGTTTTCTTAATCCGGAACGTGTTTATTAGTCCAAACCTTCACCAAAGGCTCTTTCATTTTCCCTTATACTGACATTGTCTCATTGTATAAGTGATTTTTCGAGAGTTCATTTCTCAAATAGATTTTCCTAATGCACTACCCGTATGAGTGGCTGGAATGACAATTTATATTAAATTGTATTTAATAACGATCGTGGATATTTTTGTCTTGACAGATATTCATCGCCTTGTGCGTCTACACCGCCGCCGCCCAACATGTNCCGGCTCGTAAGTATAGGATATTATTATTTTCCGTGTTTCGGCAAGTCCTACTTCTGAACTCGTGTTATTCAATATATTTGTATCACATAAATGCATCGAATAAGATTATTTTTGTATCTTTTTTAAGCGATTGTGGCTTACTCCTCCGCCCCGGGCGCTTACTCGTACGGATACTCCACTTACGGCGCCTTCCCGTACTCTTACCCGACAGCCGCTTACCCGGCAGCTGCATATCCGGCACCGGTACCGTACGTAGCAAAAGCCGCTTACGCCGCATACCCCGCTTACCCGGAAAAAGCCGTTTACGCAGCTAAAGCCGCATACCCGGCTTACGCTAACGACGACGGTAGCTACTGGCCCGGCAAGTACGAAAAGACCTACGTTCCAGCTGCCTACCCGACCGTCTACCATTACTGAACAGCATCATTCCGCCAACGGTTCTCAATCTCNTAAAACTGAAATTTTTGCAGTTTTACCAAGGTGTACAAAATTGTATTATTATTCAATAAATCATTAGATAAGGTACAATATGACTGTAATACAAACCCACCGAATACACTTCAATAAACCTTTGTGTAAAGTACATAAAAAAAAAAAAAAACTGTACTAGGATAATGGGCACGGGTGCAGCCACCGTTATAGGTAATTTAATGTATATCTGTAGGAAACGATAAACCATCGGGAACAAAGAAACGATTCTGTACAAGATTCCGTCGATATTGACAAAAATGTATGTGTAATATTATTGTAAATTAATTAAATATACATAATATATTTTCTTAAATAATACTTGTTTAATATTGTACCGATTTTCCCTAGGTTTTTTTTCCGATTTTTCACTTTATTTCTACAAAAACTATTGTATAAATCAAAAAATAATTCTGGAATAACCTTCAGATTGCTTTTAAAAAATTGGCTACATTTAAAATTCAGAGTAAATTTTTTTGAAGAAAAGTTGGTTACGTTTAAAAAAAAAATTAACATATTTGTAAAACTATAAGCTTCTTCGTTCCACTCAAAATCTAAAACAAAATCATTCATTAGAAAAAGTATGTAATGTTCTAAAATTATACCTTTAATGAAAAAAAAGATATTTTTTAGAACTAAATATTTACGCTATTATTCATAAAAAAATATGCTGTTTAATTAACTCGTCAAGAATTTTGTTTGAATTTTATAAATTTTGTTGTAGATAACTAATACGAGTATTTTAATGTGCTTTAGGTTTATCTGCATTTACAAATATTTGCTGTACCTAAAGCTGTTGTGGTTTTTGATCTTTTCCTGGTTGGTGGTGGGATGGATACCTTTATTATTAATTCATAATATATTTAGCATACAAAAAATATCTACTCAATATTTATTAATTTATTTTAATTAACTTACGTACCTATTGTTTTGTTACTTATATACATGACTACATGAATGTACCTACATTTAAATCAACAACAAATTTTAATTTACAAATTATGATGTAATATCTACTTATCATAGTCTGATCTCGGAGTCTAGGGGGGAGGTCTAGACTCTCTGGATATCCCTCCCCTGTAAAACCCTCACTTTTTTACAGTACAATTCTTATTCTTTGGGAAGTTAAAGATTGCTGGGAGTAAAATTTGCCAGATATAAGTACCGGTTTTAATTTTAATTTACAAGTTTCAAAATGTTTTAGCAATCGAAAATATTACGAATTATGTCAAATTTTCTTGTTCACAATATCAAGGCTCGCACTAACATACAATTTTTAGTTCTTAACAAATAGAGCATTGCACAAACTAGATCTAAAATGCTTCAATAAAAGCTCTAATGTTATAATTCGATTAGAATAAGATTTCCGGGAGAAGAATTGTTAACAGACACAGAAAAAGAATATTAAAAACACATCATAATAAAACCAAAATATTCCTATCTTCGACCAGAATTTTTAAAAACAGTTAAAATCTTTATTTTTTAGTAGGCAGACCCCGGATACATGTCAATCGAATGAACAATTTTGGTCGAAAATAGTTTATTGAAAATTACTCGAAAATTATTATACGTTTGGAAGACTTTTAAATCATCGGATACATCCGATTGGTTAGATTTAATAAGTTATTGCAGTGTATTTTGTTGTATACTTGCATTTACTACACTATAGTAAAATATCTGAAGTATTTAAAATAAAATTTATGACCAAAAAGCATTTTAGTTGATTACGAAAAAACTTCTACCAATATAATTAAACCAGAATATCGCTGTTCAGAAATAATTTACCATATAGATAGTTTTATTTATATGTATTTTTTCAGTCCAATTTTTCCGATCAATATATGGTAGTATATCGGTGATTCTGGGAGCCCAGGTATGTCTGAAATATTTGCAAAATGCCAAAAGAAGAAACTCCAAAAAGGTTATTTTGATTGAGATCAGCTGTAAAAAATGTTGGTTCCATCGACATTTTTTTTATCGAACGCTTCGAAACACTACCTGTGTAAAGAACAGCTCTACAATTTTCTTTTCAACGCAGGCTCTGTGTAATACACCTTATAAGTTATAATTATTATATAACGGGTAGTATATACTTGTTAGTATTATTGCTGTGGATAAGCGCATAATAATTATAGTGTGTATTATGACGTGTATTTAGCTACCTATCGGAATCGTTTGAAATATTTACATATTCATACAACGGGGACCCTCGTACAGTAATAATAACAATAATAATAATAATAATCGATCATTATACTTTTAAATTTACATTTTTCCACCGTTAAAAACGATTATTCATTAATATACTCGCGGTGTGGGTATAAACTTATAATAATATGATAATTATTTTTCGTTAGCATGAACGAATATTTCTGCACGGTTTTGATAGAATTTCTGGAGTTAGGTACGAAATAATAATCCGTTATTATGGACGGGAGCTGAACACATAATATACGCAATTTTTTTTATTACAACTATTGTTGTACATAATATGAATTAACTAATTCTCCAGACTTATAAATATTTTAAAAATCGAATTTGTTGTTTTAATATTTATTTTAAAAATAGATACTAGCTATTATTGGGTCCGGGTCGAAATCCCAATACCGAAATCCCGATATGGTCAAAATCCTGCATTAGGGTTAAAATTCCGACAAGAGTCTAAATCCGCTGATAAGAATGTAGCCAACATGTCATCGCATGGCGCATACAGAATAAATATTCACTACAGTAGTCAGATCCAACATAATGTAAACGTATATTCTAATTGAATTCGATGAAATTGTCTATCAGGATTTAAAATACTTACCCCAATATTACCTAGTATTGTTACAGGGTTAGATTATTATTCAAAAACCAACAGATTGCAATGTGCATATCTAAATATTTTTGTATAATAGACGTAATTGTTTAGAGCCAAAATTTCCCTGTCGCATGCTTCAGACACGATTCTACTATACAAATACCACTAGCTATACACCAATAGATCTGATTTAATTGTTTGTAAAAAAATAAAAGAAAAAAGTCCTAGGATAATAGAGATGGATGCAGCCACTGTTATAAGTAATTTTATGTATATTTGTAAGCAACGATAAACCATTGCTAACAAAAAAACGATTCTGAGCGCAGTTCAGTTGATAGTGATGTTTTGTCAACAATATATATAATATTATGGTAAAATAATTAAATAAACATTATATATTTTCTTTACTAATATTTGTTTAATAATATTGTACCGGTTTTCCCGTGTTTATTTCCAATTTTTCCCATTGATTAGGAAAAATCCTGGGAAAATCGAAAAATTACCTCTTTAAAGTACCTTTCACAGTCAGATTTCTTTTCAGAAAAAGTGCTATCATTTTAAATCAGAGCGAAACTGCTGGTAGAAAAATTGTACACAGAAGAAAAAGGCAATAATATTTTTAACTAATACTTACATTTCGGACATTTTCAGTTTTTTTTCGGTTTTTCTCTTTTATTTACTTTCTTAAGAATAATAATTCTTACTTATATATTTTTTATTTTTTCTGTTTTATTATATTATTATCAAACTATTTTTCTTTCATCGCGACCCATAGGTTGGAAAACATTGACCTACCGAATAAATATTACATACAAAACTCAATAATATCAATATTTTACCAGAAAAACACATGCATCAAACTTTTTTTTTAAAAGTTTTACTGTTTACTGTAAATTATTTTTTAATATTTTATTTCGAGCTAAAATATCAAAATAAATCTAATTCTCTTGGCCTCGCAGAACTAATTCGTTCAGAAAACTTTTGGATCTATATCAATACGGCATGCTTATGAACTGCCAACATTGTCAAACCATTTACCTAATAAATAAATTTGTACAAAATACATACGAGTACGTACATGTATTAATACATACTACGCTCGTTTTTATACACTACTTGTTTTTTTCGCTACCCTTCAAACACTATAGGCACCTACCCAATGTCATGGAGTAAAAGTATTATAAATACATTTTATCGATTTGAAATGTTTATAGACTATACTTATTTCTCGGATACACATTCCTGTATAAATATAATATACTCATATTTGAGTTACGTCGTTGTGTCGCCACGCGTTATAAATATTCAAATGAGAACCTACAGTCGACTGATGTCCAACCTTCAATAATAAATTGAATTGATAAAGCCGTATAGCATATAGTTCATAATATACATATATAATGCCGGTGTATAATTAGTGTTTGTCATACCGACTATAATATTGGTTTTCGATTTAAATGTTTAATTATAATATGCTGGCGTATATTATGTAGCTGCATGATAGGTACAGAGTACGAATAAAACTTTACTAAAGTGCGAGGTTCTTGTACAAACTATTTTTTTTTTTCATTCCCCCTGTTTAAAATCGACAGCACTGGAGGATCTGTGTTAACATTACTACTTCCTTACTGCTATCGGTTATTCAAACCACAGAAATTTAATATATCAGTACAGAATATGCAGTTATATATGGTAATACAAAAATATACAGTTTACAAATACGCACATTTTAAAGGTGTACAGACAAGTCTCCTACAACCCTACGACTAGACCCGCTTACATAATGCTTAAGTGCTCGCTTCAACATTTTGCTCCTGAGACATTGTCATCCTAGCCCGTTTCACAGAACCTGGCGGTCTGGGGTCCCGTTCTGGATATTCCTTTTCTTTTCATCACGGTGACAACCTTGACGGAGAGTTGTCAGACGGTGGGTCACCGATTGGCTCTTGTCTCGGCTTCCCTTGTCGTCTCATCTTGCTTCTTGCGGATCAAAATGTCCTCCATCATAGAGAAGAAGAACTGAGTGTCACGAGCGGAAGTAGACAAGAGCTGGTTGTGCCTGGAGCGAGCTAGATCTCTAGGCAGAATGTCCGATGAGCCACAGATGAGGTCCTGGACATTATTGAGAGTAATGGTTCTGTCACCAACGAACGCCAAATGAGATAATTTCCAGTTTGGACAACCAAAGATTGTGTATTCCACAAACTATTCGTCTTGGATAATATTACAATACAATCATTTGATTTGTTTAAACATTTTATACGTCATAATTAGCGCAGATACTTATACTCTCAAAAAACCTTTAATTATATATACAGATATGTATTGAAAATAACAAAATATATGCCCCTAAAATATACTTTAAAAAAAATTTAAATATACTCTAAAAATATACAAAATACTAAAAATCTAAAAAAAATAGCTACGAGATAGCCCGTTAGATATGAAAAATAAAATTTTTAATATAGGACCGTTAAGTCATGAAAAATATTTTAGTATAAATTAGCTATTTTTTTATCCAATCATTAAACAGCGGTGTCGTAAGTATATATCAAATCCAAAGTATTAAAAAAAAAATATTCAAAACTACCACCGTATACCACCAAATCACCAAATCAGTGGCGAATCTAACACCCCGGCAACCTAAGCATGTCCTACGGGGCCTCAGTCGTGAAGGCCCCCTTAGCGAAATTGTTAGGGTAGACACTAGATTTAAAAAATAAACAAACTTTAGGGAGATCATTTCGAGTTTTTCAGGAGTTTACTCAACAAACGTGAAAACCAAAAAAACAGAGGAAAACTGGAAAATATACGAAATGTATTAGTAAAACAATATTGCGGTCTTTTTTTTGCGGGTAAAAACTTTTCTACTAGCCATAATAATAATAACAATAATGAGCACTTAAACAATAATAATCACCAATAATGATAACGAGCGTTTCAATAATAGTAATCAAATCAGCATCATAATAATCAATAATCATCAATAATTGTAATGATTTAATCAACAAAAATAATAATCAGCATATCTATAACAGCTATCAAACATCAATTATAATAATAACCCTCAACAAATATCATAATCAACATTTTAATAATAATCATCATCATTTGAATAAGAATAATCGTCAATAATAATAATCAGCATATTTCAATGATCATAATAATAATACAACAAAATTGTTATTATTATTACTATTGGTGATTATAATTATTAATATGGTCACCGTACTGTCACCGTTATTGTTACCTATTTACCTACCAATTATATTATGCTTCTTATTAAAATGGTTATTTTGTGAATGCTTATTATTGTTATTGATGTTTATGATTATGATTTATTAAATTGCTCATTATTATTATTATTATTCTAATTTGTATTACTCTTATTAATTTGATTAATTATAATTATTGTTAATTATTTTATTGAAATACTGATTATATTTGTTAACGATAATCATTATTATTAGTGATACAGTTGTTATTGATTACTACGCCAATTACTAACCACTATAAGGGTAGAATGGGGAGTTTTAGGTATTTTTGGTACGAATATCTAATTTTGTATTCATTTATTTTAGTTTATGGACAAGAAAACTTTTATTTTTGCTATTTAATTTACACTTTTATCTAGCAATAGTAAAACATTGCCGTGTCAGCTAGTAAAAACGAACCGCAGCGTAGCATTGTACGCGCTTTACGTTTGAATACCGTCGAAAACCGTATGCAATACCAGTTTAACGGCAGGGGTTTATGCAATATTATAGTATAATTGCTATTTTATTATAAATGTATTCATTAGAATTCCGAGAAATCGTCCATATAGGTTTTAAATGTCAGAAATTTATACCAAACACTATATAATATTATAATAATAATAGCCACGTAATGCGACCTACCACCTAGAAAAAAAAAAATTATTAAATAAACGCGACGATCGTTTCAAAAATGATATCGCGTGTTAGCCGGTCTCAAATGTATAGAATATTATTTTACTTATATACAAACACACGTATAATACATAGCTATGTTTTATACTTATATAAGTATATTATAAAATCGGACCAAATTATAACCATACTTATATATATATATATATTTGTATACTACATATTTTTATAAAATTGACCGCGATGCCTAAAAAAAAAAAAAAAACGACCGTGGACTTGATTATTATTTACCCGTAGTGCACGAGTATAATTTAATAAAAAATATCTATAAATCTATTATTATAGTGGTATGAAAAAAAAATTTGAGTGCAAAAGTGGGTCACCTTTATATGTATTATTGATCGATGAATAATATTAAGGCAATAAGGCTGTCGGAGCCACCACATTATATTTTATATTTAAAAAAAAATGCCTCTCGCGGAAAAACTCATCGTATCTCGTCGATTAGTTAGTTTTTGATGTTTTTTTTTTTCATTCAAAAGAGGAAGACTTTTGAAGGTCACGTTGAATTCCGATTTTCAAAATACAAACTCCTATATAGAAGCTTTAGAGGTAGTTGAAACGATTATGAACAATTTTAAGTTTTGTTATTTTTTAACATCCCCACCCCTGACATTATATGTAAATTAATCAAAAATCGGTATTAAGTAAAAAGAAATTAGTAGATTAGTGTGTTAGTAGACAAGTATATTGAAATTGGAGAAGTTATACGAGGCGTGAGAGTTCATTCCGTGAAGTAATTCTCGCCCGTAAAAACGTTCGTATCCATTTATTTCAAATGGGCAGTGTCGCGTCCATTAATTAATGAAAAGTCGTATATTTATAAGGTGGGCATTGGAGTGTTAGATTTTATTTTAAAATTTTACAAAATTAGAGAAAATTTGGTAAACCGGTTCTGACAGTCTTAATAAAGACATAGGTATCAAGTGTACCTGTTATAAAATACATACATCACCGTCCACTGGCCACCGAATAATATATAAAACAAAATCAGCGATTATTGATAATATTTTATTACGGAAATAACATTATGACCTTTCTCCTTTTTGGTACAGTACCATTCTGGCATACGTATTACAAGAAATAATAATACCAAAGATTATAACGAATCCTCGGGGTGAAGGGGGTTATCCCCCTCTCATGATTTGAGTTATGAAAAAAAAATCGTTACAATTTAAAATTTCTGTCACTATAGTCTGTATACAGACTATGCGCAAATATCAGCAAAAACTCTGATATAAAAAAAAACTTGGACACGTGCTTGCCGAGTTTTTTCCTGTACTCGCAGAAAAAAAATTGTATTCAGCAAACTAACCTATAGGAACCAAACACATTGTGAAACAATAACAACTCGCACTGTAGAGAATCTATATTTATAGATTCTCTATTTATTTATAGGGTGATGTTTTCTGAAATTTAAATAAAAATTTAAAAAATATGTATACAAATACGAGTTTAAAATTCAAATTTGAATGGGAAATCGTAGAAACATGGTAGAATTCAGATAAATATTTAACCAAACTTCGCTACAAATCATATTTCGTTAATTATCGTTGAGTACAAATATTAATAAAATAACTTGATATATCTTTATTTCCCAACATCCCACCTCCAATAATGTAATATCCATCATCAGTATCAGCTCTTTTTTTTTTCCCATTGATGTTGGTAAACAATAATTGGTAAAAAAATAGTTCAATTTTCGTGTCAAAAATACTAAAAATCTGGTATGAGTTAATCTTGAAGGTTTGAGTTTCAGAGATTCGGCTTCGAAGTGAATATACAGAGCTGTTCGTCCACTTTCATAAGTAAATCTTCAAACATCAGCCTGCGATAGATTTGGCTGTACATCAAACCCAGACGAACAAGCAATTAAACAAACAGATAGACATTTCCTTTGATATTAATATACAAACGTCAGGTCCCAAAAATTAACAGTTCATTGTTTCACCCAAAATTATTATTCAATTATGTATAAATATGGTTTCAAAATGTATACATTTCTAACTACAAAGGAAAAAAAATAGGTTTTATTTTATCCAGATAGTCATACGCGTTAAATCATCACCAATATTTTCATCAAGTTTTCGATTTAAGATTATTGAAACAAAATAATACTGTTAAATTTATAATAAAAAAAAAAAAAAACTATGCATACATTTTTGGGTTCAGGAAAAAAGGGCTTAAGTCAATTTTTGACAATTTTTTTTAAAAAAAAATTGTATCATATGATAAAAAAAAACCGATGCATTGCTCGCTCCACTCAGAATCTAAAAGATCGATAAGTCGAAAGTCTGCATATTTAGGTATTGGGTAATTGTGGTATCGTAAATTTGCGGTTATTTTCATTTTTCAATAGTATTTCGAGAATTTTTTTTGGAAAATTTCATGTTACCATAGGAGTCGAATTAAATATCCTATGATCGATGTAGGAATTCGCCTATTTATTCACCGTAAATCGGACGTCAATTATATTTCTGTTTAGTTTAACATTTTTTTTTCTTTGTCAGGTCTATACATGGTTACCTACAATAAATTATCGCGTGTTTATGTTAACATCACTTATTTATTTCGGAATGAAACCCGGTCCTTCAATGAGATTTTTATTCCGTATACATGTACTTAGGTACTACCTAATATCATTTTCAATATCAATGTCAACGTTAAAACACCGTCGCATTAATATTTTCATTTATTCGGACATTAAAAAATAAGTTTAATACCTAGGTATACTTAATTAGGTAATAATTTTCACTGTATTTTAAAACTATCGACAGGAAAAATATTTTTATTTTTAATCCAGACATACTTCGCACCATGGGTAGGCTGTTTTATAGTTGTTAATTTTGGAAGGAAGGATACTTATAAGTGTAGGGCAATATTTTAATTTTATTTGTAAATAGGAAGAATGATTCTAAGCCAAATTCGGGTGATTACGTTTTGATAAACTTAAAGTAAACATTTTACTTTAAATACACGTCATGTCCCTCGCCGCGCTCTGCAGTACCCGAAATGTTTAGACGAAGAAAGTTGACTTTTGTTCGCACCATAAATTTATATAAATAAGTATACATACTTATGCAGACTATCATACTAACATATCATTAAGTGGACACTCCCTTAAGTAGACTTGGTAAGTGATACAATAACGACGCACTGTTATAAACTGCAGATCGGATCGAAATCGACCGCTACCCACAGACTCGACCTCTATGCAAGGTCAACTGTGCAGCCGAAGCGTTTCCACGGAGGTACGTACAGGTATAGATATACGACCGGTCAGGCTTTTGGAATTTCGGACGGGCGACGCCCTTGCGTCGTTACCGTCGCGGCGGTCGAAAGAAGGGGCTCCTCGTTATGTGCACACCCGACAGATGTCTTTCCGGCTGCAGTATATAAGCCCCGGGACGCCCGCCATCGACATCACACATTAATATTCTTATCAATTCCCAAGTCGACCGCGGGTTGAAGTTTGCAGAAGTTTCGCCGAAACACGCCAGAAACTATCACACACATCTCGAAATGGCTTCTTTCAAGAATCTGGTGAGTGACTTTGCTACCGACGACATAAGACATTGTAATACACCCATACGCGGTCCGTTTCACGAAAATACGCCGAGTATTTTCAATAACCGGTATACAGCACGTTTTCAGTGGACAACACAGTTATTAATTTATTATGAATATGAATAGAAAAAGTGCAGTAGTATTTATTTTCCGAAAATAAATATTTCTGCGAAATACTGGTTATTATATATTTATTACCGGGGTTGCGAGTTTGTAGCAAAAAAAAAAAAAAATTGTACAAAAAAGTTTTTTTTTTACTCTTATAATAACGACGACGTAGGAAAATAATATTACAAAAATGACCTTTTTTTTTAAAAAAAAGAACTTCTTATTTGAAGCGATGTGCTCATAAAAATATATTATTTATCTATATTTACTATAAATGCAAAGTTTCATTCCGACATATTTATTAGTTATGCGATGGTATTGTGTAATATTCAGAATATTGTATTTCAACGCTATTTTTGAATTTTTAAATAGATTTATTTGTACATTTTTTTTTTTATTATTTATTTGTATGGGTTCGTGTTTTTTTTATATTTAAGTACATATTTATTTTGTCTAAATTTAAATAAGTGAGGGATAAACTATCTGAGATAAACAATTGATTCATCTAAATATATTTATTTTTATTTCTTTCTCTCGTATACCTAATTTATAAATATTTGTTAAAAACAAATGGATAAAATAATTAAAATAATACATATTTGTATAATGTTTTAACAAATGAATTATGAAGTTAAATATATAGACATCAATCGCACAACAGTTTTGAAATTTAGCTATGCGCAAAATTTTACAACTTTTAGCCCTAATTAGGTAACGAATAAAAATTTGTTTTTTTTTTCATCTAGAAAAATTGTTAAATCATTATATCTATTTTTTCTGGAATTTATGAAATATATCCTTTTAGAATACCGTCTGTAAAACATGTGTTACTTTTCCGCGAAATCGATTAAAACCACAATTAAGAAACAGTAATAATAATAAAGTTTGTCTCAACAGATATTCTTCGCCTTGGTCGTATGCACCTTTGCCGCCACCCAAGAAACCGAAACCGTGAGGGAGAAGAAACACGCTTACATCGCAACCGCTCCGGCTCGTAAGTAACCTAACCTGAAAATACTCGTGTTATTACATCGACTTCGGGACAGTGGCGTATTTGCAGGGGTAGATTAGAGAGGTTTATTTTGTCATTTGTTTAGGTTGACATTTTTTTTCACTAGGTATGCATATTATCTGCCTAAGTAATACCTATTTTAAGTTCTGGGTGTAATAATGAATGTATTGGTCTCACAAAGATATTTATTTTTTAAATTTGTTATACTGTTTACGAAAACTCTATAAAAAATCTTGCTCCGAAGTATCAAGTACAGACAGTATAGCACGTTTTTTAAAAGGGAATTTCCTTGGGATGGTACTTTAGAGAAGTCGTTTTTTGATTTTCAAGGAGTTTCTCCAATAAATGGGGAAAACGGAGGGAAAATGGAAAAATGTACGAAATGTAGGTATTTTTAAAAAAATGTTGCAGTTTTTTTTCCTGTGAACGACTTTTCTACCAGCAATTTTATTCCGATTTGCAATGATAGCACTTTTTTTTGAAAGTAAATCTGACTATTGTGATACTTAAAGGAAGGCTTTATATGATTTTCTTAAAAGTTTTCCTAATAAACGGGAAAACATGGTAAAAACTGGCAGTAACGGGAAAACAGGTACAATATTAAACAAATATTGTTAAAGAAAATATATAATGCATATAATGTAATTATTTCACCATAATGTGACATATATAATGTTAACAAAGCAACACTATTAACCGAACTCCACTTAGAATCGTTGTTCATTTGTAATGGTAAATCGTTGCGTAGATATACATTAAATTTCCCCTCTACCTTCCCAACTTCACATCTACAGTGGTCCACCCACGTATACGGAATATTATCAGTCTTTTTAAATTCAAATTTCTTTACTTTTCAATCAGAGAAATCAACAATTTAATGCGTTGGACTATCTATACATAGTTAATATATTTGAAAAAAAAAATAAAGAAAAACCCTAAACGTATACTCGTTTTCTAATTTCAAACGAAACTTATCCGCAACACTATGCAATACATAAAGGAGAAGGTTAGATTATTATAGTGACCGAATAAGTACATATTTAATTTCAATACTCGTTTTAGGGCAATTATAAATTAATACAAATTTCTCTTTTCGTTTCGTTTCGTTTATTTTTTTTTAACCTGGGTAGGTATATGTATAATTTATTATACATTGTAAAAACTGACACATTTCCAAATTCAATACCTCCCTTCTCGGCAAAATCCTGATTACGCCACTGCTTCGGAAAGTCCCCCGAGTCTATGGTTATTATTTTATAAAATGTATTACATTCGACTTGCGGTTGTTTTATTTTTTTTTTTAATTTAGCGGTTTTGGCTTACTCCGTTCCGGGCGCCTACCCGTACCACTACGCCCCGGTTCCATACGTGGCCGCAGCCGCTAAAGCTTACGCCCCTTACCCGGCAAAAGCTTACGCCCCTTATCCGGCGATAGCGGCCTACGCCGCTTACCCGACCAAAACGTACGCGGCCCCGGGCGTCTACGCCGACGACGACGGCAGTTACTGGCCCGGCAAGTACCAAAACACGGCCGCCTACGCCTACCCGGCCGCCTACCACTACTGAAAAACGACCGCATCCCGACACAATAATATAATTCCGGCCAGCGACATAAATAAATTGCAATTTGTTTTTTTTTTTCAACAATAAAAATGTGATCTTTTTTTTCCATAATCGGATTTTCGTAATTTATTCAACAAAAATAACATTTCGTTCCTTTTGACTGCACGTTGGTGTCTCGAAATAGATAATATATTAATCATTAATAATTGGCAATTCGTCACGCTGAAAACAAGTTACATCACGGACAGCTGCGGTGTACGCCGAACATCGAAATCGAAGTGCTCCTCTTGAAGCACCGCGATCTCGATACGCACGCACAAGTTTATTAATGTTATTATTTGTTTGGGTTTTTATTTTTCATAAAATTCTTCCGTAGCCAAAACGGCGAAAACGGAACTTACGGGCAGTTATACGCGGTTTATAACTTCGCCGTTTTTCCATCGACGATAT
The DNA here is from genome assembly GCA_902439185.1 of Cinara cedri. Taxonomy (NCBI): domain Eukaryota; kingdom Metazoa; phylum Arthropoda; class Insecta; order Hemiptera; family Aphididae; genus Cinara; species Cinara cedri. The sequence continues at coordinate 24,510 of CABPRJ010000496.1, forward strand.
TCTACAGGAAAATGTCTATTATTATATGTGAACATCCGCACTGTGGTCTTATCGAACACGTTTAACAATAATAATTTAGGGTTGGTTTTCTGCGCGCGAAACTGAGGAATACAAATTTTATTTTTCACCCACCACGCCGCCGTGTAAGGAAATTTAATACCGTTGAAAAATCATTTCAAAACGCAATAAAAGTTAATTATCACGTGATGTTTTTTTTTTTTTTGTAATAAAAACGAACGTAATAAGTAAGCCTCTAAAACCGATACACACTATAATAATATGACCTCCATCCCCCCTCTAACTTCCTGACAAGGAAAGTCGGCATTAAATTGCGTTATTTCTACGTCATTATACGGGTCTGCAACGTTCGGCAAACCAAAATGATTTAGCTGTCGACCACATTTCAGATGGAGGAAATGTTTGCGGTTTATTGTTATCCGTTGGTCTACCTCTCGTACGCACACCGGATTTCCTCGAAGCATGTACGTAGTTTTCTCGAAGTCTCCTGTCTAAACTTTGGTCTGTTTCGGTTTTGAACATTTGTTTTAATAACGGTGTAAAACACCCGTCTAGAATCTTTTAGAATCTAGAAAAAAACAAAAACAAACTATTTTCAATGGAAATTCCAATTTATTTATTTTAGTAATAAATTAAATCGCGAACAATTAGAACAATTCGAAGAGATACATTCAAGAATGAAGAGATTTTTGAAAATATTCTGTGATAAATGACTGTTTTCAATTACGGAAAATACCCGGGCGCATAATAACTCGAGTAAAATACGCATCGAGTCTGTAGCTTTATTGTTGACGCTCCGGTATAATATCAAATTGCTCCGTTTCAAATCGTCCGCTTGGGTTCTAATCTATATTATGTTTTAACCACAAACAAATGAATACAATAACTACGACAAAAGGTTAATTATGAAATTATGAGAAATACATTTTAATATTTTAGCTTTAAGTGCCGCGAAAAACGTACGGTGTTTTACATGATAGGTATGTAGTTAGCACTACGCCATAACCCAACCGTCACAATATACGTGTAACGTTTTCAATTCCACAATAACACTCCGCCCTACTAAGGTTTGTGGTTGCTCCCGCCGGTCCCGCACAAACGCAACTGTACGCCGCACCAAAACCTCCCCGCGGTTTCAGTTTCCCCACTCGAGGGCGAGGGCCGAAGCGAGCGCTTGATCGGCCCTGCGCTCGATCTCTGGTCGGGAGTCGGCTTCCACCAGGAACCGCCCCGTCGTCTGCATACCCGAATGCGGTTACCCCTTCAGGCATGGCAGCACTGAGCAAATCATCGAAAATGAGGTTCCACGAGATCGGTGCAAGCACCGACCCCCGGGGGCATCCTTTCGAGATTCACTTCTCGACTGATGCCGGAACACCGCGCGGCGACCCGATAAAAAGTCTTTAACGAGGTTGTATTGGTCTGGCGGTGCGTCGCGCCGGCGCAACGCTTGCTAGGACGGACGGCCGCCAAGCGTTATCGAAGGCCCCCCGCGGATATCGAGGATAACACGACGGCAACGTACACGGCAGTCGAATCACGCACCGTACTCCGCCCCACTGTAAAATAATCTCCTCTAATCGCGATCGTTACCGATGGCGCGTTTAGTGCATAATGGCGCATACGTCCGCGTTTCAGTTGACGGTTAGCGGAACCGGTGGCCCGGTGCTGCGCAATACGATACGTGCGCACACTACTATTGGGGGATGCACCCACGCGCTTGCTTACCACCGATGTCGGGTCGAAACCGCGGCTGATCCGCGCGCAACGGTACACCGAAACCGTTACAGGTTTACGGATGCCGTCGTAACGGCGTAATACCTGTACAACAGGCATCGGCACTTGCTCAATATTGTTACGGAGACATAGGTTGCGGCGCGCGGCGAACTAATGAAAAATCGATGTCCGAACGCCGCACCGGAGAAATCCTTGTAAATACGTAGAGAGGTGTGTCGCGGGGCGAAACACGCGATGCGTCTATTATAAATGAGCGTGCCGCATTGGGCACGCAGCGGTGGCGGCGTCGGGTGTTCAGACGTGCGTGCGTCGACGGTGTTTGCGTGTGTGAGTACATATTATACGGCCGGCACCCGGCTAAGCGTGACGCGTGCGAGTGCGGCGTGTACGCGGGTTTTATTGCGCCCTCGAGCGCCGAGACGCCGCCCGCGGCAACAGCCCGCGAGCGGTCGACCGCGCACATGCCGACAGCGTCCCTGCGTCGCAGGACATGCGGTCATGGGATGCGGACACTCGGATCGCAAGTCGTCGGATTCGCGGAGCACGGCGTCCGCGTCCTCGTCGACGGACCAACAGCCGCCCCATTACCCGGCCCGCGGACACCGTCGGGACCCGACCGCGCGCTGCAGCGGTGACGACGACGACGACGCCGCGCGCTACTGCACCGACGATTGCGGCGCCGTACCGGGATTCCGGACGTCCTCCGCCGGCGGCCGCCGGTCGTGGACCGAAGTCGGGTTTCCCGTCCACCGCATCACCAAAATCATGCAGGTACGTAACGCTTGAGAATCAAAAAACCGACGTACAAAACCGTACAATGTTCTTACCCTTAAGTTTGACAATAGGCTCATACAGTCTAGTGTTGAAACTAAGCAGCACGAAACCGGTTTTTATATCCGAAATGTATAAATATAACGACATTAATCGCAACATCACCAGAATACGGTGCACGTCTGGTCATAAACATGCCGGTAGATCACACGCCATTACCCACTTCGGCCAATTGCCTATTAATAAAAACTTCCAGGAGGTGTCTGTGCACAGTCGGTCCCCAACCTCAAATGGTTCACTATTATCTATAATTGGACAGGTGAAATATTTTATAAGATTGTTTGAACTATACACACATTAATTGTGTCATTGCAAACGGAAGAAGATTCTGAGTGAAATATTTGTCGATGAATTTAAATTGAACATTGTAATCACAAAATTAATTACGATTATAGTCGATTGTGTTTCAACGAATTTTAACTTAAAATGCTGAGAAAATTAAATTACGAACATTCATAGCAAACACTATACACGCCAAGCGTGAGTCTAATAGTAAATTACATTTATTAGAACCAAACTGATATTTTAATACCCACACTACATGCATGAGAACATACAGACAATGGTCAATCAAAGCTAAGTAATATAATTGTTAGCATTGTTTCATGTTTGACACCTAACTGTTTAAATGAAATTACAATTTAATAGTTTTCTTTTTTCCTCCCCCTTAAACACGCTGAGTAAAATTTAAAATAATGCTACGCTTAGATAGGTAAGCTTAGATCGCCAAAACTCGGTAACGACAAATCTTATTATTTTTTAATAATATCGCTATCAAGTGTAAAATATTATTTTCTAACGATTTGCAATACAGTAAAAAAAAAAATTCAAAATTACCAAATAACTGTGATAAAACTGTTGAAATCCATAGATTTATAGAAATACACGGAACATGGTTGGTGAAGATTGTTACGAGGATTCAAATTATATTGATAACATGAATATTATTATTATTACCAATCTATTTGTACATATTCATCGGCTTCTTGCCAAAACTCGGTAACGGAAAAAAAGTATTTGTTCAGAAAACGAATTTAAAGTTTTTAAAAATTTGATTTTTGGTCTCAACCCAATAAAATCCTTAATTTTTAAGATATTTACATAATTTTTTTTTTTTTTTTTAATGAATTCAGAATAAAATAAATTGAATTTTTGTAAAATTGTTTAATACAACACAGTTATTTCTATCAGTAAAGTTTATTGTATATAAATAGTTTAGTCGTTAGTTTTACCAAATATAAAAATGATTATTACGGTTTGTATCAGATCTTACCCAAAATCAAAAATATTCATAAATTCATGTTTGCTTTGATCTAAGATGCACAATAAAAGATTATTCGATACGGCAATTGTTCCGTGACTATTTTCTGTATACAAAAAATCATTTTTAGATTCGGAGCGTAGCGATTGATCTATTGGTTTTACTATGATTTGTATTTATTTTTTTTGTGTGTGTTTGTGAGCAACTTTTCTGCCAGGAATCTTGCTCCGATGTATCAAGTATGGCACGTTTCTGAATCTAAATTTTATCCAGTTGGTACATTGAAGAGGTAATTTTTTGACTTTCAAATGAATTTTCATAATAATTGGGAAGAAAAACTAGCTATAATATTATCGGAAAAACGGCAAATATTTAACGTGCACCGCGGCATTAAAGATTTGATTGTTTTTAATTTTTTAAAAACTATGGTTTCTACCAGAAATATTGCTCCAATAGAAAAACGAAAGAAGCCTTTATTGTTGAATTTTGGATCTAATTGCTCACGAAGTTAATCGTTTTCTGATTTGCCAAGTTCTTTTCATAATAATTGGAAGATACTGGAATAATAGCAAAAATGAAAACTGATAAATTTACAATGTTCTGATTCCTTTATTTGAAATTTGTACGGCTTATGTTTTCTACCAGAAATATACTGCTCAAATAGAAAAACAACAATAGACCTTTTTTGTTGTATTTTTAATGTAACTGGTAAGTAAGAAGTCATGTTTTGATTTCTCCTGTTTATTTTTTTTTAATAATTGAACAAAACTGAGGAAAAAAACATAGAAAGAACCGGAAAATTTACGAAATTAATGCTTTCATTATTTTCAATTTTTTTTTTTTTTTCTTGTAAATCAGTGAAAAATATTCTTAAAAAATCAAAGAATACTTATATAACTATTTTTTTTAGACGTGATAAAACGTTCAATATATTGGAACCATTTTTGAGCTATTTATAAATATTTTAATGTAATCTAGTATTTTAGATTCTGAGCAGAGCGAGAAATGTAATGATTTTACAATGATCTTTATTTGTATTCTTTTTTTTTATTTATAAACAACTTTTCTACCAGCAATTTTGCTCCAATTTTTTAAACTAAATTTGACTGGGGATAGTACTTTAAGGTGGTCATTTTTTGATTTATCCCAGGGGCTTTCATAATAAATAAGGAAAAGAGCTGTACTGGGAATGGGAGCGGCTATTGTTGTAGGTGAGAATTTGAGAAGGTAGGATACAAAAGGTTATTTCATTAATACCTGTAAGCAACGAGAAACCATTTCTTGACCAAAGACGATTCCGAGCACAGTTCGGTAATACATTGCCGTAATTTCTTTGGCGATTTTCGTTTAAATTTAATTTCAAAATGTTTATTAAAAAAAAAAAAAGTCAATTGGAGCCATATTTGTGCTAGAAAACTTGGTAAATACTTAAAAATAACTTATAAAATAACGAAATCGTGAAAAATCATATATTTTTTTCTCGGTCAATCGTTTTTATTTTAAATACTGTTTCGAAAATCAAAAAAATGACCTATATATTTGCCAAGTAAATAAAATTGACTTTCAGAAAAGGTGCTACACTTATACTTCGGAGCAAGTTTGTTCAGGATATAAGTGGTCTACAATATAAAAAAAAATAAAGTAGGTACCATTGTAAACAAATTAAAATCAGGAAAGAAAGTCATCCGATGATTTTAGATATTTCACCACGTCTAGGTAAGTCCAATTTAAGTATTATTCCTATGTTTCAAGTCTCTAAGTGTATTTAAAACCGAATTACAGTAAAAAACTTCCCAAAATTAAAATTCCTGAAAAACTCAAAAGTGGCTCAAAGGTTTTGGCAATAATACCGTAGAAAGTAAATCAAAAGACAACAAAAAATAATTTTTGTCTTGTAATTTTTCGATTAAATTATTTCTTCTGGTAGAAACGTCGTCTATGTTTTTATAAAATAATGAAATCGTGAAATTGCTCGTTTACCTTTTATTTAAAAAATGGCGTTGAAAATCAAGAATCAGAAAAGTTGCTAAACGTAAAAATCAAAGCTGGTTTACTAGAAAAAAAACGTGTCCACAGACTAGAAAAATAATAAAAATCTTAGTAAAACCAATAACTCTCTCGCTACGCTCGGAATCTAAAAAACATAGGAAAACGGGAAAATGGGCACAATATATTAAACAAATATTATTAAAGAAAAAATATAATAATATAATTTATATACATGTATTTTACCATAATATGACATATATATTGTTCACAAAGCAACACTATTAACCAAACTCCACTCAGAGTGGATTTTCGTTAACGATGATTAATCGCTGCTTACAGATGTAAACTAAATAACTTAAAAAACTATCTTCGCAACTTCCCACCTACAACAGTGGCACACTCGTTCCTAATATCGGCTCTTTTTTAAATTTCAAAAAAAAAAAATCTAAAAGATTTAGGAAGGTCGTGTCGTACGAATTTGTCGACAAATTATTTAGTTCAACATTAATTATAATTATTGTTATTTTTTATGATAAATTTTTAAAAAAATGGCTTTTTATTATTTTAAACTATAAGTAAAAATCACGAACACTGTTCAAATCAACTATCAATATACATAGTGCCAGACTAGACTTGACTACTTTGCAAACGCGACCAGGACCCAAAATAGTATTTGTGTCTGGGGTCCCTCAAGGCCCAAGATTTATAAAATATCTTGATTTAACTACTGTCTGTTTTTTGTGCAGATTTTATTTGACTATTGCAGACTACAGTAAAATAATAAAATGTAATAATAAATTAAATTATTCATTTGTTAGGCCTAATAATTGTATGAGCTAGTAAATTTATGCAACAATTACTAAAAACTGAATGTGGCTAAAAATCACTTTTGTCACTATAGCATAGGTATATATATTATATACAATATACATGTAGTTCATGCATGTACGCAGGGAGGTGTTTCGGTTATTTAAACACCTCCCGGAGGGTTTAGTTTAACCTAACCTAATATTTCATGTTCATTAAAAAAAAAAAAATTCTAATTTTCAGTAACTGATTTTAATAAACACACACCAAATTGTGTCTACGTACGTCCCTGATACCTATAAAGGACAGTGGAAGTGCAAAGAGGGTATATTTGAATCACGTGATTCGTAAAAAACCGGGTGTTCAGAAATATAATTTTATTATTATGTTTTTACAAAATAAGTCATTCAAATATTTTTGACTGTAGAAATTTGATTAGTTTGACAAATTTTATTGAAATTCATCAGATTTACTGTAATAATCCACTATCATTTTTGAACCTAACCTAACCGAATCGACGATTACGGAGGATTAGATAATTTCGGAGGATTTGAATCGTACTTTTCGGAGTATTATTAGCGTTTGTTTTTAAGAATACAAATAACATTTTTTTTTTTTACTTGGACAACTTGCATGCCGATGGTGAGTTTACCTGTAGATCATCTCCAAGACCTGGACAACCAGGTCAACATTCACCAATGACGGGTATACTTGGAGACAGTGCAGGAACTGGCAAGGGATTCCGGGATGCGATCATATCAGTAAATATTTACTGAAATGCAATTTGAAGTTTAATTTTGAACCTTTTTTTATATACATTTTAATTTATTAGTTGCAAAGTTATAAAACTAAAAAGTAGAAAATAAACAAAATAAAATATTAAGGTTTTTTTTTTAAAAAAAACCATGCTTTTCTTGAAAAATGCACTAAAAATTAAAATACCTAGTATGTAAGTACCAACTAGATTCATTAACTATTCATTATTTGTATGTTTTTTACATAAAGACCTTTACAGGGAAGAATTTGTGCCAAGGACAAATATATAACACCTGATACCAAGAGTTTTTGTAACACCAAAACATTTGAAATAAAACTGTTATGGGATGAAACTTTTTATCAATTTAAGCAAACAAGTGGGTAACGAAATAAGTTCTGAAATTGTTTGTACTATCTATCTTTGGTCATCTTTATATTTTAACCAAAACAAATTAAAATTAAAACTAAAACTTAGGTAAATATGTGCCATATGTACAATTAGAGTAAATTATTAATTAAAAAACAAACTGACATACTTTACATGATGGGTAGACCACTGTTGTGGTTGAAAAGTTGAGAAGTTAGAAGGGAAATTTAATGTATATCTATACACAAAGATTAATCATTGCTAACGAAAACAGAGCGAAATTCGGTTAATACGTTTTAAAAGACCGAAATATTTACGATTTAAAAATAATACATTTTGTACATTTTCTAGTTTTTTCTAAGTTTTTCGAAACTATTATGAAAACTCCTGGGAAAATCAAAAAATCCCATTTAGTTTTCCTTTCATAAAAATACTACACTTAAAAATCAGAGCAAAACTTTTGTTAAAAAAATTGTTCACAGATAAAAAAAAAAAATAATAATATAAGTTTTTAAAAGTTATTTAATACAAATATATTCCTCACTTTATTTAAAATCTAAAATGTGAACTCGCTGCAAAACGAATCTACATCAACCAGCAAAAATTTAGGTACATTAAGATTTGAAATTCTATTCTAAATAATATTGTTGGCTATAAGGGTAACCAACATAGGTCATCTACTACACTATTTAGTAAACAATTAAATCTATTTTTTTTTTTTATAGGTTGAACAAGTAGATATTTGTGAGGAACAAAACAATAGCAAATTCATAAATACTTTACGCGATGATTACAATAATTCAAAAGTATAATGACAAAAATATTTTAAATTTTGTATTTTTATGCTAACAAATTGAATAATTTAGAAAACTAATAGTTTTTATTATTATTATTAAAATAAGGGATTTCCAGAAATATTGTCAATTCAAGGTAGTTGGATATATGGTTTAAATGCAGGAGGATCGAGAAACAATTTAGACATGTTTGAAACTAACCCACAATATTTGCTCAAATTTTCTTCAGGTACCTATTATATGAAATTAGTTTGTGTGTATATTTTGACTGATATTAACATTTTCTTTTTTAATTTTTAGGACTCATTGAAGAAGATCATTTATTTATTACCATCAAAATATTATTAAAAGTTAAACGACTTAACAAAAAAAATCCTTTATATGTTGCATTTTTTTTGTACAAAGTAAACTATAATATTTATATTATACACAGAATATATCAACTTATTTTTTTTCAGAATGACTTTCAACAAAAAGAAACATTAGGATCAGAGTATTTTTTGTGTACTGAACCAGAAGGTAGTTCTGGGATGTTCAAAGCAAAACAATTAGTCTCAGAAACATTTGTAGTTTCGACATTGGCGAGTTATGTCATAGTACCGGCTACCTTTAAACCATTTCAACAAGGAGAATTTGTGATCAAAGTGATGGTGGATCGAAAACTCGGCACCAAATTAATAAAATTAATACCACCAACCAGACCATCTGTTGGCAATATAAACATACAATAATAATAATAATACTAATACAACATAGAGTCTGAATAAATGTTTAAAACTTAATTTATTATGTTTTGAGTGCATTTAAATGAAAATATACATTATAATTATTGTTGTTAAATTTAGTTTAAGAAAAAAAAACAATTTATATACATATTTTTCACACAAATAAATATTACAAACCTTAGAATATACAATGCATTCTAAAATTCAGCACACAGCATTCCAAATGTTTATTCGATTTGCTCTAAAACATTGTAAACTGCATAAAGGCACGCCGGTTCGAGAACACGAATATTTTTTAGGATTTTCACAACCATCTACTCCGCACATTTGTTGAACAGGTGGAGGTCTAAATAATAATACAAATAATAAATTTATGGATATTAGGTTTTCAAAATCGATTCAAACAATTGTAATAAATAATTATATAATGTGTATTGTGTATTTATTTTCAATTACACTGTCTACATCAAAAAAACAAAAAAAATTTTAATAATTAATTAATAATTACTTATTAGGGAATTGATGTATATGCGTTTAAAATCCACAAATGTGTTTAAAAATTTCGAAAAAAAACCCCATAAAAAAATTTAAAAGAGTAATAGTAGAGGGATTCAAACGTTCTCCCTTCTACTGATTCTAACTTCTTAAGAATAATTTTTTAACATGACAAAAAAAAAAATAAGGGCAGTGTTACCACTGGGTAGCTCCTCCCATCATTCAATCATGTTATTCCATCTACCATCACATATTCTTATTATTCCTCAGGAATAGATTGTATATATAAAAATTAAAAATAAAAAAAAAAAAAAAAACATGACAAAAATGATTATTACAAAGTAATTTTTTTCAAATAAATTTGTACATGTTATCAAAAAATAAATACTTTATATTAATCATTTTGTCAGTGTTAAAACATTGTATTTAATAGGTTCAAACAGTTAGAGAAAGTACTTTAAAAATCCTCTACCACTATTGCTTTTTTCTAAATATTTTTAAATACTTTTTTTAATAATTTAAGTGATTTTTTGAGGATTTAAACATCCTAATTATCTAGCATTTGCTCATCATTTTGGCTCGATTTTAAACCAAGCAGAGTGGTATTTATATCATACTACACCAAATTAAAAAATGAAAGTCTTGACCTGGCATTAGTCGTGTATTATAACAACCAGACAAATTTTATATTTTAGTATTTCAAAGGCAATTCTTATCGAAGAGATATATTGAAATATAAATATATACCCTATATTACTATGGTATAGATTTTTAGTTGAAAAAAACGTTCTTGAATCATTTTACATTTTATTATTTTTCTTATTATTCGTATTATTATTATTGTTATTGGGAGGAATAACTGCACAGAAATGACATTGAAATTAAATTAAATTAAATGAATTTAAATTTGTTGAGCGTTGATCAGCAATCAAAATTACAATGAAATTACACAAACAATATTCAATAGATACTACAACATAATCAACAAAAATAATAATTATATTTACTTTATTACCAAGGTAACTCAATCAACAAAAATTATACCACAAAATACCAAAATCCCTGTATCAGCTATCCTTTAGGAATTGAATTTTAGAAATTTCAATAGCTATAAATTTTTTCTAAACCACAAGGAGCATTTTATAAAAAAAACCGTTAAAATCAGTTCAGTAGTTTTTGAGTTAATAAAGGACATACAGATAGACAAACAGACATTATTTTTTAAATTATAGATTTATATTTTATTTATTATTTGTATATTTACCTCCCTATTTTACAGGTTATATATTGTAATCATGTATATATTTAAATATAAGGAAAACTGGTATATTCGATTAGTGGTAACTGGTACATTTGAATGAAGACAACTGGTACATGCCCCGCTTAATACGTATTCACCACTATTATTATTATTAAATAATCCACTTAAACGCAACATTTTTTTACAATCTTTTCTTATTGCACATTTAGATTATTAAAGGAAACTCTTTCCAAATTTAAAGTTTGTAAGTTATGTAGTTTCTGAGATATCAGTGAATGAGTGGTATTTGGCTTTTATATATAATATTCAGTGCGTTTACACTAAGAGGTGCCACTAAATATTTCAATTAGATTACCTAGTATTAAAATGGAATTTTCAGGGAATGACAAGGAGTACCCAAAAATACACATTTTCAGACGAATTTCAAATTTTTAACTCTTTTGGTACACGCATACGCAATGCAACTTACTTTTTTTTAAATTTTTTTTTCTACAGATTTGGATAGAGTATTTTTTTTCAGAACAATTTTAATACAAAAAGTTTTTTTCTAAATACAAAATTGGAAAAGTTATAGTATGTTAAAATTTAATATTTACAAATAATTTGTTATTAACGAAATTTTAACTTTTTTAAAATTATATTAAGATAAAAAAAAATGATTCTGAGTGGAGTTTAGTTAATAATGTTGCTTTGTCAACAATATGTATGTCATATTATGGTAAAATAATTATATAGACATTATATATTTACCTATTGTCTTGTTTTTCCCATTCAAAATGAACAAACTACTAAATAATTAATGAGTATCTAAATATTTCAGTAGGTCACATTCATATTCTAATAATTTTTTATGCATTGTTATTTGAATATTATATAGTATACAAATCCATAGAATGTAATGATTAAAAAATCACTTTTGTTTCGGTTAGTTTTAAAATAATAATTATTGAATAATAAACATACTTGATAGTAGAACTTTTAAGGGGAAAACTTATGCCTTCTGGTAACAGTAGAGAAATTTTATCTTCTTTGCTAATGTAAACAATATTATTTACGGTTTTTTTTGCCATCCGGCCCTTAGCATTTGTTTTGGATTTACTCTCATGTTTTTTTAATAGTCTTTCCATTGTACGTTTTTTATCATTTTCTCTTTTTTCGTCTGCCTGTTGTTTCCTTTTTTGTGATTTAATGGCCTTTTTTTGCAACATTTCAGGGGTCAGTACCTTCTCTCGATACCCTACAATTGTTTAACTAGTAATATACAATCATTGATAAAAATGTTAAATAATACTAATAATTTATTAAATTATGTTCTATACCAGAGGGCAATGCAACGAGTTCTTCGGTGAACTCTTTATTATTATCAGTCTTTCTGTCAAACATTGCTCTTTGTCTAGCAGTCATCATTTTAGGATCTTTTTTTGTGATTTTTTTCAACTCATCATCAACTTCATCCAATTTACCCGTTTCAATAGCTTTTAACCACCGTTCTTCATCACTAGATCCTGGATCGTCTTTATTATTTTTTCCTTTTTTCTTCTTCAACCCTGGACTTTGTAATGAGGTGGATGTCCGAGAAGTATTGTGGATTGGACTAAAACAATTAAAATATAATATTAACATTTAAAAAGGCCCTAATATAACTAAATACAGTAATTTATGTCCAAAATTATAGTTAGCATAGGTTTTTATTTCTGTAATGAAGTATTATTCAGTTCGGCAACCAAACTTTAACCAAAAAGGAAGTGGTCATATGCTTAATGTCTAAAAGAAGTCTAGCCAAAATTCGACCTTAACATAGGATTTGACATCACTGACATAATTGAATTATTAAAATAAGTGGTGATATGTATAATTAGTTTTTAATGTTTTTACTATTCATAAATTGTATAGAATATGTTAGAAATACTAATAATTATTTTGTTGTCTTTTCAATCTTAAATTCAAAAAGGTAGGCAATAAACAAAATATTTCAATAATAAAAAAAAATAATACTGACCTAGATGTCATTACATCGACATAATCATCATTGCTGGACATTTTTATTTGAATTTTGAAAATCACCAAAATATACTATTTAAATAGTTTTTTTTATAAAAAAAAAAAAAGGCACAAAAAACAAAAACATACTATAAATGCTTATACTCTATAGAATCCGTTTGATAAATACAAATTAAAATAAACATACTAGATAATCTCCTTTAAACATGAATAAGAATAACACGATTGAAATATAAGTACTTATATTGAATATTGATATCGTTATCACCTCAAAACATAGTTATCACAAGTATAGTTTACTGATTAAAAAAAAAAATAAATAAACATTACCGATTGGCGATTAATCAACATTCAAGTAATCAACAGTTTTCTTACTAGAAACAAATTTGTGTTGTAGACTTTTGTTTTGTTAATTATACAACAATAGGCATGGACAAACTTCAACAAATAATAGCCTGTGGTACAGGCCACAAGCGTCTTGATGACGATCTTTTTAAAACAGTCGATGAATTGTTAAGAATTTATAGGCGTGAAGGAATTTTTGAAATCGAAGAACAAGTCAACGAACCAGAGTATGTTTTTATTGTTTTACACCTTTCTGAATGATTTTAATTAATTATGTTATATTTTTTCCTTTTTTTATCTAGAAAAACTACCGAATTTAAATGCAGAGTGCATGGTTGTAAAAAAGATTTTACATCATTGTCTGCATATGATTCACACTACAATTCAAATCATCGTTTTACCTGCATTTACTGTCGTAAATTATTACAATCTGCTCATTTTTTGGATATGCATTTGAGTGAAACACACGATAACTTTTTTTTGGCATCTTCAAATAAAAAGCCAATGGTACTGTCAAATATATTTATAGACCATTCCAAAGTAAAATATTATACTGGTTTTCACATTGCGACTGACAACTTATTTCCCACTATGCGGCCACTAGTAAACCATTTATTATAGCAGATGTGCTAAAACCTAAAACAAATGAAAACAGTCAGACAGTGGGTATTCCTTACTTTGGAACGGACTATATAATATATATATATATATATATATATTTGTGTATTTAAAACATTTTCATCATGATAATATGTTTTTCATTATTACAGTATAAATGTTTTACTGAAACATGTGATATACTGTTCTGGAATTCGGTAGAACGAAATGATCACTGTATTCAGATTCATAAAATTCCAAAAACATTCTTGCAACAGTTTAAGACCAAGTATAAATAAAAAATATATTATTAACATAAAAATAAAAAACAAAATATTACACATTTTATTTTTAGGAAAAATAAGAAACCCAAACCGGAAAAAATAGCACAGCCATCAGGTTTAGAAGCAATATCAGATTTGAGTATGGTAGTAGATTAATATTAAAAAAAAAAACTGAAATGAATATATTGGAGCTAATTTTATTTTATTTTTTATTTTTCTATTTGTTTATTTTGACACTTAATATAAGGCATGACATGGAAAGTAGGTTATGTTTTAATTGAGACATTTTTAATACTATATAATTGTATAATCTAAACATCATTAATATCATTAATGATACTATTGAGCTTCGGCCTGTTTTACTTAACTGATTAAATTACTGAATTACTAAATTATCATTTGAAATAATAAAATGAGATTTTTATTTTGTTATATGTATTAAACTACTGATTAATGTAAACAACATTTTTTAAAAAAAGAATTAAAAGATTAGGTAACATAATCAAGATTAAATTATGAATCAATAAGTAGTTCACAATAACAAAATTATTTTATTTTAAAAGTTAAATTACAAAATATACTTATAACACTATTAAAAATTATAGTATATTATGTGTTTCCATTTTTCTGAAGTTTTCAATACATACAATTTTAATTTTAATAATTTGTGGGTGCTTTACAATACTATTATTTATGTGGAGCTGAGTTTGTAACTATAACCATATATTTTGGTGTTTTGTGGTTCAATTTGTTTGGCCCAGGATAATATCTGTATTAAATGTGTTAATTTATGTTTCTCTTTTTAATTGACTAAAAAAAAATAATTAATCTCCATTTCTTTAGTCTTAATGTATACAATTCAAACCTTAAATTTTGATATTAAAATACATTTTATGTCAGTATTTAAAAACAAAAATATATTATAAATATTACTTTGCATAAGTAAAAAACTTTACTATACATTAATATATTGAACTATTCATTGAATTAAAATCGATTTTTCAAATTAAATTTCCAAACAATTTTTTGGGGGAGGATTTTCCAATGATTCTCTTTTGTGTCTAAAAATATAAAATATAAATGAACTGATTATCCTACATAATATTCTTATCCAGAAGAAAAATAAGTACTACTTGGTATATTTGGGGAAGGCTAATGACTTTAAACTGGAATACTTAATAACTTCTCTGATGACATTTCAGTATTTAAGATACTCATCCAAAAATATTCAATTTTATTCTGAAAACAATAATACTGGTACATTATAAATTCATTTGTTATTAAAAATGATTACAAGTCATTGAAACATAATGTAGGCGTTCCTTGTGTATTTCATTTTAGAAGGAACTATTGGAAAAAAAAAAAAAGCGACTCTTCTGTCCAAGTCGTGTTGGTCAAGATTCCTCAGAAAACTACAAGAATTATGGTTCCTTTCTTTATTTCTTACTCTATGTACTGAATGAGCAAATTAAATGATTAACATCTCGTCAATATGAACCCTTCCTTATAACCAAATATTAATGTATGTTATTTGTAAAATTTGTAACTTATTTGTTATTTGTCACTTTTTAATTAATTTCCTCAGTACTATTATTGTAATGAGGACTTGAACAACGTTCAAGATTTTATTAGACTGTGGAAGTTTTTCTAGGCCACTTATATTTAAAACGCTATACAATTTTTCTGACTGAGATTTCTAAAAGAAAAAAATGTTGTGTTAACTATACAAATAACTAATATGATAGTGGCATGGCAAAGATTTTTTTTAGAGGCGTATTTTTATTTTGTGTTTAGATGTAACTTTTTAACTTTTTGTGCAAATATAGCATATAACATACGTCACATATTATATTTAATAAATATTTATGTGTAATACGTACAACACATTTTGTAGAAATCTGATGCATAACTGTATATACTTAGTAAATAAATTAGTTAAATTTTTTGACAAAATATTGTCAAGGAGGAGTGTTTGAACACCAAAACAATCCCTCTCATCACTGATGTAACACTTAATAACCATAATAATATATACAATAAATTAATAAAATTAAGTACCTAAATATATATTTAATCCATATGTTTAATGTATATACCTTAATATAATATAATATATCTATATGTAATCTAATATATTATTTATTATAGATAAATATTTAATTTCTTTTTCCACTTCAATTGTCCTTTTATTTTTGACAAATTTGTCTAATAAATTTACACATATTTTAAGTTTATGGGATAATTTACAACATTCTTCTAGAATAGCTTTTAGTTGATTTTTGATGGCACTTAATCGGCACTGTCTTCATTAAATCCATGGAATTAATTTGTGTAAAAAATCTATATATATATATATAATATAATACATGAAAATAAAAATAATTTAATAGGTAATAAATGATCAGTACCTACCAAATAATATACTGAAGTAAGGAGGCCACTTATAAAATAAATATGTACAAAACCATTTGATTTAATTCGCCAGCAGGTCTCTGAATAAATTGCAGATGATCTGCGGATCCAAACCTGATACTGGTGTAAGGAAATTAGTTCCCTAAACCACCTAAACCTTGCCACTCGATACCGAGCATACCTACCGTTTTTTAACTTATTATTTACGGTATAATCGAAAATTTTAAACCGCTACCTATAACTTCTAGAGCAATAGTCGATGAAAAATTATTTTTGTACAATCATCATTATATAATCAAAATAAACGTAAATATTTATTAGAATATCGTTATAACATTTATAAAATATAATTTACATCCGACTTCCGTGCAAACTATACTATACATAGATACCTAATTGATGTCATAATAAAAAAATTAAAGTGTAAAACGAGTTACAATAATAATCGTATGATAATAGGTAAAGAATATGTATTATACATGACAAGCTTATCTAACCAACCTACCTCTGTCGACCGAAGTATCTAAACATTTCATTATGTTCTGAATCATAAAACCTAATTGGAATGCAGGTGATTTTAAAAATCCATCCATGTTTAATGATGTACCTAGGTATAATTTTAATTTTACACCGATAAACTCGTTTTAAAATCGATTCGTCGAAAACACAACTTTTTAAGGACGTGTTAAAAAAAACATTTAATGTGAACACATAAGTGTACCTATGCCGTATTATGGTAAAATAATTATAGGCATTATATAATTTCTTTAATAATTGTTTAATATTGTACCGATTTTCCCACGTTTTTTCTCAGTTTTTCACATTTGCTGGGAAAACTCTTGGGAAAATCGAAAAATGGCCTCCTTCCCAGTTAGATTTACTTTCAGAAAAAGTGTAAATCGGAGCAAAATTTATTGCTTGTGAAAAAATTGTTTACAGAAAAAAACATCGAAATATTTTTTACCTACATTTCGTACATTTTCCGTTTTTCCGACATATTATCCTGGTTTTTCCCAGATATTATGAAAACCGCTTAAAAAATCAAAAAATGACCTCCCTAATTTAATGGAGATAAAATTTCCTTTCAGAAAATAAGCTACACTTGATACATCAGAGCAAGATTTCTGGAAGAAAAGTTTGCATAACAAATCGAGGGGTATTTTGCGATTAAGTACATCCAAAATTCATTTTTTTTCCTTGTTTAGGGAAAAGGAGAAAAATAATCCAAAAAATATTGTTCGAAACCCGGGTTCGACTCGGGACCCCTATGATGATAATAAGCATGTATATAACCATTAGATCACGATAAATATTCTTTAAGAAAGACAATGGCAATATACCTAGAGTTTTTTAACACAACATATAATATCCGCATAATATCAAAACTTCAAAAAACTCTAATTTCGAAATTTAGTCAGTCCGCTCAATTCTGACTTTACTATCGTTCTTAAACCATCAGTATTCATGTTTTAAAAAAAATAATAAATTAAAAATTAGGTTTGTTCCACATAATTTTTCACAAAATTTGATATTAAAATTCCCTTCTAATAAAAAATACTACATTAAACTCAATTTTTTTTTTTACCACAAAGTTAGACTCTTAATGTACCTCTTGTTAAATTATAAAGCATTTCTGTTAAGTTTAACAATCTTACCACAGAGTATCTACCAAATAAAAAGTACGTACAAAACTCACAAAATTAAAATGTCTTAATATTTCTAAGTCTGTACCAATAACAAAACTTATATTATGGTTATTTTTTAAAACATGTTTAGCGAAATTTGTATTAGAGGCAGTCTTTTAAAATTTCTATTTATCTTACTTAATAATATAAAATTTATTACAGTTTATATATACCAATGTTTTCAAAAGAAGGGGGATTTTTTGTGAAGTTTTTAGTTCTATTGTTTCTATATTAGATTAAATTATCTTAAATTTATCTTAAAGTGATTTTTACATTATTTGTATTATTGTTCAGAATTTTAGCAAACTCGTTAAACATATTATTTTGATATTTCATACTGCAATAGTTAACAGCATTATTTGGTGAGTTGTGTATTATTTATACATAATTTATTATTATTAGTATTTATTATTTTATTGTATTATTAAAATTACATAAACAAGATAATCCGATTCGTCCATTAATTAACTTTAAAATTGCTCCACCTTATAACCTTTCTAAATATTGCTATAGAAAAATTAAACATGAATACCTTATCATACTTTTATAAAAAACACTTATGATATTGATAAAATAATTAAAATTAATATTGTGCCAATCATAAAATGATTTATCTTGACGTTTTCTTTTCTTTTATAAGAATCTTAGTATTTAGCAAGGTCATAAGCTGGAGCTGGTAATGACGTAAATATTTGTCCGTTGTTTCTATAATTTACTTTCTAGTTCGTCAGAAGAAAAAAATAACAGTGAAAACAATAAATTCCTTGCTGCATTCTAAATCTAAAAGAGCACACCCTATAGTAAAACCAATATAGGATATATTGCGCTCAGTTTGTAACTATAAATACTGACAATATTAAACAATTATTAATTAGGTAGTTTTATGTTCATTTACATAATTATAGTGTATGCCTTTATATTTAATTAATATAAAACATTCTGAAATTAATTAAAATTCTAAATATAAAGCTACAATCTTATATTTAGTCCTAATATTATTTTCTTTTTTATTTAATGATGCAATATTTAATAATAACTTTTGAATTTTAAATTGTATACTTATAGGAAAACAAAAAAATTTACCAGTGTGTCATAAAAATTGTTTGGAGTTTGATGTTTGATTTGTATCATCATGGTTAACTCTTAAAAATTAAGGATTTATTAAAATTAATTTTTTTATAATATTATAATGTCATTCACTAGTGTCAAACTAAGTTACACGAAAAAAAATTTGTTGTACATATATATATATATATATATATATATATATATATTAGGGTAGTCCAAAAAAACTTACTTACAAAATTCAATATGAGTATTCCCCCCCCCCTTATCTTAAATTGATATGAAAAAATAATTTTGTGAAAATATGTACACAATAACTCATACCCTTTCCGTGCTGAAATAGGGCTAAATTATGGCACAAGAATTTTGCTTATAATTTTTTTTCGATTATTTCGAAGTACTTTGATAATTTAGTTGTTGTTTATTTATTTATACACATAATAGGTCCTATTTCATAAGAAAAAAATACTATTAGATGATGAAAACAAATTTTTTTTAATCAGTTTAAGATTGAATATTATTATGAAATAGGACTAATTTGCTATATTTTATTTATAAATAAAAAATTTAATTATCAAAAATACTTCTAAATAATTGAAAAAAAAAACTGATACACAAACCCCTTGTGCCATAATTCAACCCTATTTCGGCACGGGAATGGAATGAGTTATCAAGTTCATATTTTCACAAAATTATTTTTTCATATCAATTTAAAAAATGGGGGGGGGTATTTATTTTTAATTTCTCAATAAAATGCTAAGCCTATATAGATTTGGACCACCTTAATATATATATATTAACACCTACAGACAAAGATGCATAGATAACGTCTACAGATTTATTTTTGGTTTTTTGATATACTAAATTCTTGCTGAGTAATCACCAACTAACTTATCCCTTATATAGAGTCTCAATAATTATGATCTATTTATTTTGAGTAGCAACTATAAGTAATGAAAAATAAAATATATTACTCAATTCTAATAAATTAAACATCTTACTTTATATTTATTTACAAATGAACGATCTGACACTTATATGAATACCCAAAATGATTTGAGAATTAAACTAAAAACAAAAAAAGGTACACAATATTGGTTAATGTTGATAAAATTCCTTTTTTTTTTTTTTTTATTGCTAAAATAGATTATTTGTTGTGTATTAGTGAGGTTTTGTACTAAATAAAAAAATCATTTAAATCAGATAAATTGTAATAATATATTAAAATTTAATAATGAGTAATATTAATGGAAATACTGCAGTATTCTTATTACAATAATAATGATTAAAAATAATTAAATAATTAAAATTAAAATTTTTAATTTTTTGAAGTCACATAATTGTATAATCATTTTAACATACAACATTGCTTCAGTTTCACGATATTTCATTAAATGTAAGATTACTGAGACTCTACTATAAGTACTAAATTACAGTTTACATATCGTAATTATTTTATTTTTCATATACAATTTAAAATAACATATAATTTGTCATTTAAGTAATGTACAGTTTTATTTGCTTAATTCCTAATAATTGAAAAATAAAAAACAAATTTTTTTAAATTGTGTGTGTAATTTTATTACAAATATTCATTTTAGCCAAATAATAAACTAAGGTAAATAGGTTTAAATTATAATATATACGACATTAAAAAAAACATTAATTGGGTAAAACAGTTGTTCCGCCGCCTAAGTTACCACCAGCACCACCAGGACCAAGAAGCAGCTAGAAAATAAAAAAAAAATTATTATTATAGGTACAATTATATTATTAAAAATAAATTTAAATTTAAAATATAACATTATCTAGTTACCTAATTGTTTCAATATATGTAGCTACGTACTTAAGTAAAACTAAAAAAAATTATTATAATAAAGAAAGCACCTATATCTCATAAAATAATTGACAAGTCCGAAATATTACAACACGCTGTCAAATTAAAAACTAACTTCTAGCTTTATATTAATTCATTGAAGCAAACACAAATATTTTTTAAATAATTAACTTTATAATGTACCTAGTTGAGCAATTATTATTAAATTGATAGTGAAACTTTAACAATACACTCATTTATAAACAAAACAATGAACATATTTACTTGTTTAGAATGATTTTTTTGTGCTTCTTCCATTTGTATGCGTTCAGTTTCAAATAAAACAGGCATAAGTAATAGCGCTGCTGTTGTTGAGATATACCATGTTGAGGTACACGCAAACAAATAAGTGTCTATAAAAAAATTTGAGTCAATTAACAGAGTTCTTGTGCACAGAGAGATTACCGTATCTTACCTACTATGACTTTACCAGTAGTATTGATTAGCTTACGAGTGTTACTTCGTACAGAATCTGGGAACATTTCAGTAAGCGCCCACAAACGTTCACCTAAAGTTTCATCCTATACAAATAATAATAAAAATGAATAAAATCATAATTTTTAATACTTAATATTGAACTTACTTCTTCATCTTCCTCAAAGTTTTCTTCGATTGGGGTCAGATCTTTATTACTGTCTGTCATTGAATCCATGCCACTGTCTGTACTCCAAAGTTGAACCTGGTCCGGATCCGAGACTTCTAAATCTTTCGCGGTGGTCATTAGACTAATACGACTTGTAATATGGTAAAAATGTCAGAAGGCGATGATCTGTAGAAAGTAATGTAATAGAATGAATGGATAACGTGTGGAAAATGGAAATCACGCATCGAGTTCTTCTATAGAGATAACTTAATCAATCAAACAAATATATTATCAGCTGTTTTTAAGCCGGTATTCTTTGATTTTTTTTTTGGCAAATTTTCTCATCTGGTATCACTATTCACTATCATATTTATGTACCGGACATTGTGAACCATAGAGATAGACCCAAGGTGAATTATTTATTTATTTATTTATTAAACCACCTTGCAGATATAGACCTTTAAAGTAAAATCTATTAATTTAGTTTATACGTCTACGTTGAGAATTAAGAATTCAATTTTTATAAATTTTACTATTTATGATCAATGGTTTATAATTTGTTTTAAATGTATAAAACAGATTCTTAGGATTTTTTATAAACCCCTCATGATCATATCATATTTGAACTAGTATCAATGTAAAATCAAATTTCCTTTTTAAAATCTTAAAACTGAATTTTGATGGTTAATTGAGATGGATATGTAGGTAAATCAGTAGGTAGGTATGTACAACTTACAATATTCAAAATGCAAATATTTAAAAAAATTGTTTAAACATATATCAAAAACAATAGTGAAAAATAAAACAAATTAGATATGTAGATTGGGGTTTATTACACAAATAAAAAAGTAATATTAGAGTTTATATTTTACCTAGATTTGTCTAAAAGAAGTTAAAATATAATAGGTAATAACTGAGTGTATTAAAAGTTTTAAGTTCCTAATGAGATTTTTAATACATTATCTTTATCACATTTATGTTTTTTCTAATCATATTATAATATGACAGAAAAATCTAAGGAAATCAGTAACATACAAAATAATTTTACGAGTAAAGGATTTTCTCTTAATGGTGTTCTCTAATACCTTGTTTTATATAATATACATATAGGTAGTATCTAATATTGTTATACACGTTTGCGAATTTATTCATTTATCCTATCTTGATCTACTAATAAACCTTACGTTTGTTCAATACATTTTATTATCAACTCACATGATTTATTGGTATTCTATTCAATAAACACAAATTATTATCATATATTATATATTAAATGTATATACATTTTATATAGGTAGATGAAATTTGTTAAAAGACTCCATAATATATTTTAGTAAAAGGTTTGAGGTTATAGTATCAAATTGTTGTTTTTCATCACTGCTGCTTGTTTGTAAGTCCAGATTTTTAATTTAATTAATATTACAGACCTTTGAAAATAATATCTAAAACAGAAACACTAGTATATAAACAATACATATTCATAAATCTAAATGAAAAATGACATTTTCACATTAGCAAAAATATCTTCAGTAATAAGTACTAATTGTACAAGTATTATAAAAATAAAATAAATATTGTACACTTCATAATAATTTTAAATTACAATGTTAAAAATGAGGATAAATTATTATACAATAAAAATTAATTCAAAATTAAACTTATACATTTTTATAACACTATTTGGAATAAAATCCGAATAATTATTATGTAGCCTATTAATACAAACATGATATTAGATGTCAATAAGATTGTTAAGGCGACGAATATATATTAATTGAAGTGTCTTCAGATACAGAAACTATTTTATCCCCAATGGAATTATATTTGACACACCATACCTTGTCTTTATGTTCTTTTAATGTATTTATACAACTGCGTTGGCCTACGTCCCAAACTTTAACGGTATTATCGGCACTACCCGAAATAAAACTCTTGCAATCTGGTGAGAAATCTACACTTAGGACCCACGAACCATGACCAGATACAGTACCCAATACTTCAGCATGATGAATTGCATAAATTTTCATTTGACAATCATCTGATCCGGTTAATAAATATTTTGAATCTGACGAAAAGCACAAAGATCGAATTGGCATAGCATGACCTTCAAGTGTATGTGTAAGTTTGCCGGATAACACATCAAACACATTTATAATACCATCTAAAGCACCACAAGCTATATATTTACTGTCTGGGCTATATGCTATGCTTAATGTAAATTTTCCTATAAATGAATAAAAAAATATAATTAAAAGAACATTGTGAAATTTATGTTGTTTAAATACTAACCTCTAGTATCAAATGTTTGTTCTTGTATTCCAGTTTCAACTCCAAATAAATTAATTTTACCTGAATGACTGCCCGATATAATATAATTGTCATCAGGCGAAAACGCAATGGTCCACAGTTCAACGGGTCCAATTGTAAATGATTTAATTTTTTCGGCGGTCGAAGTTTTCCATAAAACTAACGTAGCGTCTAATGAACTAGAAGCGAGTATTGACGAATCTGAATTTAATGCTACGGATATGACTCCCAAAGAGTGATCTTTGAAAGATTTTTCATGTTTTAGATTAGTAGTCTTATCATAAGACCAAACTTTTACGGTTTCGTCAATGGAACCGGTCACTATACAATCGGACGACAATTCTTGTATATCATCATCGGACTCGTCACCTTTATCCGAAACTTTACGATCTACTGTCTTTGTGGTGCTGATTTGGCCCCAATCGCATGCCCAAATGCTATCATCATGAGCGTTGTTGTGTTTGTAGGCTAACGTATGCATTTTGATGTGTTTTTTGATCACTGAAGGTTTCTTTAAAAAATACAATCAAATAAAGAAAACAATAGAACAAAAATGAATTATGTATTAGATTGAAAATAAATGAACATGAAAAACGGCAAGTGAGAAAATGAAACTTCCAGAATTTGAATTCTGAATTTCCAAAATTTTGTTTATAAAATACAATCATTGTTATATGAAATGGTGATTAAAAACATAACCTCAAATAAAATACGTTATTGCCAACTGTAATGTAAATACAGTATTGTTGTGGAACATACAAATTTTATAACGGCGAATAAGCTATGCAATTTAGCTACATGCATGACGTGAACCATCAAGTGAACCATCTACGTATTTGAAAAATTTTAATGAATACCAATTTGTCTGAGAAAATATTATAATTTATTAACTTACCTACCTACGTACATTTTGTATTATTGTCGTTTTGTGTATAGTATTTTGAATTTTTGAAGTGATTGGATGACTAATCAAACTGAAATACTAATTCAAATTAATGTAATCTTCATACTTCGAAAGTTTTAAAAAATATACCCAGACAAATATAGTTAGCAAAATTATATTTTTATATAATATTTTATCAATATATGTAAAATTAATTTCAATTTATGTTGGCTTTTTAAACAAATCTACAGTTTTATCCAAATCTTGATGGAACTTTGTACATTTGACATTTAAAATAAAAGGAAGGTCTAATTTTTATCTCGAAATTCAATCCCTAAAGAGTGGTTGACAAAATAATTTTTAGAATGGTATTTTTGGACGAAAATTGACATTTTTTGTTGATTAGCGACATGGATTAAAAATACTGTTATTATTATTTAATTTGGTTGTCACGGATAAAGAAGTACCCTCTTTAATAGATAAATAATAACTGGGTGACGAATTTTTGTGATAGCGATAAGTGAGCCCAGGAATAACCGGGTTAATTAGCTAGTAGTTTTAATATTGTAACACTTTTAATTAAAAATCGAATTTAATTAAATTAAAATCATAATATAACAAATAATAATTTCAAGCAAAATTATTTATAATATTTGTATAATGTATACGGTTTTTTTTTAATATTATGTACTATTACTTATTTAAATATGATGTTTATGATTTAATTAGATATTTATAATAATTTGTAAAAATATATTCGATTGGAATAATGAATTAAATACAAATGTCATTAATTTGGAAATATATTACAAGTTAGGTAGGTTAGTTTAATTGTATTATTATATAAAAAAATAATGGAAATTAAAAACAATATTATGAATTTATATTATAATATGCATTTTTACATTTTCGGTATCTAAAAATAGTCTGATATGGTAAAGTCATCATTTTAATATTTATTAATAATTTTGAAACTAATATTATACTTAATGAGTACATTTAACCTAATCTATATAGATGTGTTATGGTAAGGGTAGATATATTCCAACGCTTTTGCGTATTAGAACTAGTTCGTCAAAAAAAGTAGGGTGACCATTGAAAGACAAGAGGTGGTCATGTTCCTCGAGAAAATAATAAAGTATTAAAAAAAAAACAAATTATGTATGTTTTTAATCCATTAAAATAAATGTTATTATATTCTTTATATCGATAATGATAATCATAGGCATTTTTTTTTTTATGACTAAGGTAATGTTTACATAATTATCTACGCTTTTTTCCTCATTCCTTTTCAAAAAATACCAACCTAGTATCTATATGCTATAAATAAGTTTTGAATTCTAGTTTCATTTTATCCCCCATTTGAAAATTACCATATTGGCTATTAACGATTTAACGATTGTATAATTTTATATATAATTTTTTTTTTTCGGTTTTTTAGGGAATATTTCAGGATTTCGTACATTTTAAAAATATAACTTAAAATATACAGTGTATTTTTAAAATAACTTGTTATCATTGTTATTATTATTATTATTTCTTTTAAAGAATATTTTGGTATTTTTGTTGCATATCTTCATAATGTGAATATAATACGTAACTACAATTATTACAACTATATTATATAATAGATATGTTATTGTAGTTATTCATATGTAATGGAGTGGTTCTGTATAAATATTTTTAAATAAATATATTTTAAGGTCATTTTTAAGTCATCGAATCTGCCATATTTATTATAATAATAATTCAAAATTTAATAAATCACAATAAATGGAACCTTATACGATATAAAGTCTAAAGGAACATAGTGTTTTCCTTGTTATTTTTAATTTTATTAATTAAAATTAATTATTTATTAACTTTTTAAACATTTGAGATTTTTGATTTTAGATAACTTTATTGTAGATATTTTTTCTGAAAAACTGTACACCAATATTTTATTAAAACTTAAAACTTTTTTTTTTCAAACTTACGTTTATAAAGTAAATATAGGTAATAACGCAATTGTATGAAGCCAATACTGTTTTACAGGTATTTTATATAAATCCATGTTAAATTCATATTTTTCGTTATTTGGCAGATAAAAAATTACTATAAATAATATAGATATTATTATATAGTTAATTATAATTCATAGTTTTTACATTGTTTTGTTTAATTAGAACACTACTTTATCTTCTTTCCCCTCGGCACATCCTTTTCTGTTGTTTGGAATAGAGCGCGTTTGTAAAAATGTTATGTATGTGATTTATGTAGTCAAATAATGCAATTTTTATTTATCGTTTTTTTAATTAGGTAGACATCTACAAAAAATAATTAAATATTTTACCAAAACTGTTCTCCGGTTTCCAGATGCAACAACATATTGATCAGTTCGACAAACTAGAAAGAAATAACAATATTAATACGCTATGTTTGCATCAAATTTAGACTAACATAGCTACAGTGCCGTTGTTAGAGGGTATTGGGAACTATGCTCTCTCAACGAAATATTTTGTTTTCTTGGTTAAGTTGGGTTAAGGTAGATTAAGTTACTGCAAGCGATGTCAGAGGGCTCTCACCCCGAGGACTTCTTTTTGGGCCGGTGGGTTTGCGGGACGGTCTTGCGCCCTTCGACGCCGCTAGGATGGCGGACGCGGTGGTCCGCTGTATAGCGGTTTTCCTCGCCATGATAGAAGTCATTATGGCGAGGAAGGAGAAAAATGAGAGGGCGAGGCAGGTTACTGACCCGGCGGTTTGGCGACGACGCCGCGTGGGCACTCTGTAGCGCTGCCTCTCCCTTAAGCCGGTGGCTCCGGTAAGATATGTGTTTCGGACCGGGGGATGTAATGCTAACGCGGTTCTCCCTAGCTCGGTGGTGATTGCTGCATAGCTATAATCGTGTTTAAAACAATATTAAAATTTATTTTGTAATCACAAAATAATGAAATTTAAATTTAATATAAAATATTGTACTTCATATGCAATAATCCCCCCCCCTCTTGAAATTTGAGATAATGTATTGTCTACAAGTATATAATATTTGAATAATTTGTAATGCAATAATGAACGTCATTTTTTCGTAATTTTGAATTGAAATATGTAAGTTGCGTTCTTATACTTCGTAAACATTTGGTGATAATCAATTGCAACACTATAAAAATTATAAATAAACGGTAAATAAAATACATAATTAATAAACTACAATGTAGCTATAACGACTTCAACAATAATATTATAGTTTTAGATTTAGAATAGACCGATGAAACATACCATAGTGATTAATTTGTATTCACATTTTACACATTATTGTCGTCGTCATTGAGTGATCTTTTTACATTCACAGTCTCTACAGTCTCCGTATTGCCAGTCAGTGGCGACGCGAAGGAGGTGTATGTGAATCACGTGATTCATAAAAAAAACGGGTGGGTGGGTTATGGTCCATGGGAACCTAGGTGTTCAGAAATATAACAAAAATAATTATGGTTTTACAAAACAAAATTCGTCAAAAAAATTTAGACAGCTGAAATGTTAATAAAAATAATTTGTTGTAGGGTAGGGTTATTTTTGGTTGGGGTGGGTGGGTGGAAAATTAAATCTGTGATACATAGTAAAAATACTTCATGCCGCTACTGCTATCAGGTGTAGACATGGACACGGTAGATTCGTTAAAAAAAAATGTGTTATTTTAGTTTATTTTACAAAAAAAGCAAATAAGTACAAAACTTCTAAAATGTCAAAAACAAACATGAGTCGACTGTTAAGAGATTTTCGGTCAATACCAAATCAATAATAAAATAATCACGATACTGATAAATGATAATTATTATAGTTTATAATGGCCAACGGGCATCTTTTCGATTTTCAAATGACAAATGGCAACCATGCATAATAATTGTGATAACAATTTTTTTTTTCGTGATTACTTAAAAAATAACCATGTGGTTATAATTACTAATTATACTAGCAAAGAATTTATTAGATATTTAGATATCAATAAATGAGAGATGAGAGAGGGAGGGGTCGGAATGAATGGACCCCCTCCCCTCGTAAATACATCACTGACGAAAAATAATTGAGTGCCTATAACTCAATGAGGTATATTAAATAATAGTTCACATTATTTTGGTTTTTATTGTATTATACTAGTTATAAATTACTCGATTTTGATATTGATTATAATTTATAATAACAGTATTAAAAAATAATGTAACAAAAAAAAAAAATTATCAACAGATTTCATTAGTTTTCAAAATTAAGTTACATTTTAATTGTTTAGTATATATAATATATATACTTAAACGTTATATGTAAAAAGAAGAAGATAAAAAGTTTACCAATATTTAAGTGAACATACCTCTTATTCGATAATTGAGATTACCAGTTACTTACGGTGTCAACTGTCAATATTTACACAAAATTAATAATAATTTAATTGAAAGTGAACTATTATAACTTATTGTTATATAATAGCAATCTATTGTTTTTTTAAAACTAACTAATAATCATCAAGAAAGTAATTTACACCATAACTTTTAACTTTTCTACTAGTTACTGTCTAGCTTTAATAAAATAGCTAGAATAATAACTAGCTGTAACTTGTGAGTCAATATAAAACCAGGCGTGAAACATTCTTCGCTCATCATTCAGGATACCGCTGATGCTGAATCTATTATGTATTTAACTTATTGTTAAGTGTTTTGACCTTTTGAGAGGCTTAAAATAGGAAAATTTGGGTAGTCTCAATGTGTGGCATATAGTATTAATAATCCGGCTTCGGCGTTAAAGACCGTTCGTTCACTAGATTCTTACAACGTATAGTTTGTGTTATGTTAGTTTGTATACACTGTGTTATTTTAATTAATGTTATACAAATTTAGTGAAAACAATCGAAAGAAAATTAATTTTTATTGGATACCTACTGATATTAACATTTTATAGAGGTGGTTTATTTTTAAAAATACTCAGGTGTTATTTAAGTTAGTTATATTTATCTAGCTATTTGAAACTGTCGAGATTTTAATTTTTCTAGTTTTATACAAATACTTTCAGGTCTATAAGTTCAATCTAAAAGTCATATTCAGAACATCGTTCATCGTAAGTTTTATTTAGTGGTAAAACAAAATTGAAGTTTGATCGTAATTAACACCACCACTTTAGTCCTTTATAGACTTCCACGTAACTCTGCTCAGAATCGTTTTTCGTTTGTGTTAATATCCGGTGTCTACGCAATACAATAGTATTAATATTAATAAGTGATCATATTTATTGTTAATTTTACGATTTGTATGCAACTTTCATCCTATAGATACAATGATAGAAAGAAAAAAAGAGCTGATACTGGTTGCATATATATATATAAGATGTATAGGGTTATTTAATTTATAACTGTACGTAATGATAAATTATTGCTAATGAAATACGATTTTGAGCAAAGTTCTATTATACATGTTTTTAAATCCTATAATTTTTACGATTTTTACCAAAATGTATGAACTTAAACGCCTATAAAAAAAAATCCATTAATATCATGCTTACATTTTTTTTTTTTTTACCACCAAATATTATGTCTAATAAACTAGGTGTTAAATTTTTTTAGCATTTCTGTTCGGCCAATTTATTTTTATTTTTTTATTTTTTTATTTTTTTTATTTAACCACGTAAAACTAAATAAAAACTAAAAAAAAATCATTTTTAATATGGGATGCTGTTTGAAATTCAAATGCGGATTTCACCCCTAAAATTAAGGTTGACGAAAAATTACGAAAATTGAACACATTTTAGACCTAGTCGTTTTATAAATTGTTCGTAATAGTAAAATTGTCGAGGATATATCTGTATTATACGTGTTTTAAGTCGCCTCGTATAGGTAATATACCTATATATTATTATAGGCGTTTGTTACACGGCGGCGACGACGACGATGTGAAAATCATGAGGGCGAAAAAAGTATATAGGTATACTTACTGCATAATAACAACAATAATAATATACGAATATAACACGTACGCACATACACACACACACACACACACACATGTCGCGCCACCGTCGCGTAAACACACATACACACGCAAACACACACACACACGTCACGCCGCCGTTGCGTAAAGAAACACACACACACTGCGCCAAATTCGTTATTATCGAGTTTGTCGTCGTCTGCGTTGTCCGCGCCGTCCGCGTCCGCGTCGACTCGCGGCGTCGCCATCGCGTTCGGTGTAGTCGCGGACGGTCGTCGGGCGCCGAAGTGTGACGTCACGGTCCGTATCTTTATATTATTATTATTATTTTATTTTCGCGTGGGTGGGCGGATGGGCGGGTCGTAGTTTGCCACCTGTTCAAGAGAACCGCGCCGCGCGCCGTATACACACTCGTATATAACATTATTTTATCGCGTATATAGTCGCAGCCCGGACGCTCGGCCGAGAATTCGCCACTTGTTGGATTTCGCTGTGTGTTTGCGGGCAGATCGTCGTGCGTGTGTGTACGTGTGCGTCTGCAATCGTATACCGCAACCGCAAGTAAGTATTAACGATAATAATATATTATAAATAATAAAATATTATAGTGCGAAAAATATTATTCAGTTGCAATGTTATCAGCTTTAATTTTGATATTAAAATCGAGGTTCCTTTGATATTACACCCGTCATCAATATACTGCGGTCACGGTTATTATTATAGACTTTTTTTTTTTCTAAATAAATTATCAAACAGCCAGGTAATAGTATTATTATCGATAAAAGAAATCATAATTTTTTCGTTTGGTTTGTCAATCGATTCCACGAGAAAAATGAATAATGCAATTATGTATATATATTATATAGTTATTAAAAAAAAACTACATGAAAATCCACAGTTTGAACAAATATTTATTTGGAAAACAAACCAATATAGAACGTATAGGTGTGTAGCTATCTAAAATATAATTTTGGGATTACAATGGGGACGAGTGTATAAATTTAAATTAGTAAAAAAAAAATATGTGTTTCTAAAAAAACTACGTATTTTTTGTCGTGGATGTAATTAATATACATAAAAAAAAAAAACGATTTTCATCACTGTCGTTCAAACAATATTATATATAAGACTTAAGTATAATTGCAGTGTTCGAAACCTTTTATTATTATTATTTATTTTATTGAAACAATTTTACTATAAATTCAATTTGATTATTTATACACGTAAAATAAAAATAATTTTCGTGTTGTAAGGATTCGTTTATAACTTTATTTAATTTGAAAAAAAAAAAGTATATTATATACATAATTATCAATTAAATAATAGCATCACTGAAAAA
Source organism: Cinara cedri (assembly GCA_902439185.1). Lineage (NCBI taxonomy): Eukaryota > Metazoa > Arthropoda > Insecta > Hemiptera > Aphididae > Cinara > Cinara cedri. The sequence goes on from CABPRJ010000496.1 coordinate 56,873, forward strand.
ATACGAACGTATTTTTATTGAATAGGTCATAATGTAAACTTGAATTTATAATATTATTACCAATTATGTCTTTCGTATAATTAATAATATCCCGCATTAATTTCAATATTTTCATCTTTGAACCGACGAACAGTGTATATCCACCTATAATTTATGGAAATTTGTCGCTGTACTACGGGCGAGAAAAATAAACTGCCATTCGCTATATACCATCGATGACAAAATAGAAATCGAGTTAAGAAAATTGTTCACGATTAGGTTAGGGGTACGTAAATAATGTAAATTTAAAATATTTAACGTGGCATTAGTATGGAAAATTCGTATTGGCACAGTACATAATTAATTTAAATATTCATGTAGCTGAATTTTCATTTGTATTTATATATATATAAAAGTCAGAGTCAAAATAATATCAATTTCGATCATTTGTTTGACCTTCAATAACATAATTTGTTTTATGCATAATTTTTGTACGAACTACATACAAAATATCTCGGTGCCGTAGTTATGGGGAAGGGGGAATATGCAGGTCCCCGATATTCCTGGTAAATAGCATAATTAAATAGAAGTAGGGCGGGTGCGCAAAAGCCTCGGAACAGTATATATGCAAAAAAAGCTGTCAGACCCCGAAAAAAAAAAAATGAATATACTTAGGTATCTGGAATATCTATGATATTATAAATAATAAAATAATACAGTAAAAACAAAATTATTAAAATGGTTAATACTCTTAAATAAATATAGAAATAAAAAATAAATGAATGGATTATTGCGTCGCCTGGAGTATTATGATAAGTGTATTATACGACCGATTTCGAATTAAAATTTGATCAGATATATCACAGTCAAAATGTAAAACCTAACCTAACCTAACCGTGAATGTGATATACCTAATGATGAAATTTTAATTCGAAACCGGTCGTATAATACACTTATCATAATACTCCAGGCGACGCATTCATTCATTCATTCATTTTTTATTTCTACATTTATTATATTTATAATTAATAATTATAACAGTCAACGTAAATGATTTTTAGTAAGAAAAAAATACATAATATACATTTAATATAATAAATTAATATACAGCATTGCTGTATGGTATATGATGTGTTCCCAATAAAATATTTATTCTTCTCGACTGAAATATGATAAAGCTTCTATATTTTCGTTTCTTTAAACGATAATGTTTGAAATGATAATAATATAGGATCTTTATTGTAACACAAAGAAATATAAATTTTATCTTTTTTTTTGTATAATTTTACTTTTAAGATGATAATAATTTAAAAAATCCACGTTTATGCTAAATGACCGACTAAAGTACCCTTTTCAAACGATTTTCATAGATGTAGAAATACCGTCAAACATATTTTCGAGTTGATACGGATTTTTAATTCCCCCCCCCCTCTTAATTATTTCGTTGAAATCTACTTTATTCTTCATACCTTTAAATACCGAGCCGTTATAACATGAAAAATGTGTGTTTTTTTTTTTTTAATAAATTGAATAATTCAATTAATTAATATTTTCCGCCGCTAAATCGTATCGCGTGCAAGATATAACAGTGTTAAAAACACCGTATAAAATCGTCTATGGGGCGTGGGTGTTCCGGCGTATAACTTAAGCGCGTTGTATGTATTACACGTGAATAAAGATAGGGTGAATTTATAGCTACCGGGTAGATTAATGTTATAGGAGGGTATTATATAATCCTCGTTCAGAGTAGTGAAGCGTAGTGTTTAGTCGCGATAATTTTTATGCCTTCGTGGCGAAACGAAAATATAATATAATATTGTTACGAAAATATGAAACCTATTTACCAAGAGATATTTACAAGTCCGGATGACTTCGAATAAAAAATATGAATGCCCGAACAAACACTTTTAGATTCTGAGTGTAGCGTAGAAGTTATTAGATTCGCTGAAATGTGCGTGTTTTTTTTTCTTTCGGGTAATACTTTTTTGGCGTATGAAATGCTCAGTTTTTCCGTACAATACCTAAAAAGATACAGAAATTCCTTCCAGATGGCTGCTGTTTACTTATTCAAAGCATTTTTTTTTTTTAAACTCTCAATTTTTCACACTTAGTTTTTTTTTATTTTTCGGTTAGTAAAAGTGATTAAAATTATTCACATTATTGCTCAAAATATACGGACTTTCGTCTATCAGCAGGTAGTTTAATTGAAAAGAATTTTTAGATTCCCAAGAGTTTTTTTTACACAAAGTTTTTCTATAATTTTAAAAACTGACAGCAAAATATGTCGGTACTTAGATTTTATTTTTAATAATTTATGGGTGATATGTTGAATTATATTTCTATAAAGAGCCAAGATGTTTATATACCACCCACCATACTAATTTTACCCTACTCAAATTTACTAAAATCTGTATTTGTATTTAACATAAAATTTCCTATTTCATTAAACCTATTTTCAAAGTATTATTACTCTAAAATAAAATATATCTAATATCTGCCTTGCAATATAACTGAAAATCAAAATATAATTTAAATTACCCACGCGGTAACTGTAATGCTGATGGAGCCGAGGCTTCTCATAAACATTGTCAATGTGACACTGTTTCTGGGTTTACTTTGTAGGATAGTCGAAAGAAACTATAATTATATTCTATACCTACTATACTGTAACTTTACCAGTTTACCGAGCTTTGTTCAGAATCATTTTTTGATTGCAATGATTCGTCATAGTGAATTTTTCATTGTGTAAACTAATTTATCATCTCCAATTAAATTATCGATTATACAACATTGGCCTAAACCCATGATGCGAAGTATGTCTGGATTTTTGAAAAAATCCGTGCAAGTTTTAATTCAAAAATAATAAAACATTTAAGTAAAATCTATAGTCACACTTATGTATATATATATATTATACATACATGTCCAACGAGACTTGGTTTTAATTAATCTATGTTTTTTTTAAACACGCGTTATTGCTGTGTGCGTATTTTAAACTTAATATTATAATTATATATTCGCGCGATGCTCAAACTTTTCACGTTTATTTTAATAAATCGCGTGGTTAAAATATTATCGTTATGAATTTCTGATGTCTCATAGCGCCGTGCCGTATCCCTTGAGGCGAAAAAGACGGAGCTGGCGGAAGCTAGTAGGTAGGTCGGTTTCTTTACGTGAGAGGAATACTATGAAAAAAAAAAACAAAAAAACATGACATTTTAATTTTTTTAATCAAATAATTTATATCCGGATAACCGTGCTGCTAATACTATATTATATTATTATACATCATACTGCTCCCACCGTCATGCCACGGAACACGAGAATTAATTACATTTCGGTGAGCTTTTAATAATCGCGTTGCTAAATCCGAAACCCGGCACTACTGCTACTGTACCAATCGTACCTAAAACTTCTATGTAGGTAGGTACTCTGGTATGTTTTTAAATCAAGTTATATCGGACTTAATTAAACACACACCTGCGCGCCGTTTATCAACGTTTTTTAATCATCTCGGCATTTAAATTATCAATATTATTATTAGTTTCTTCCTACCCACTCCTGCACCAAGACGAAATGCGTATAAATGTTATAGTTTTTATATTTTTCGCATTGATAAAGTTGATTCATTTTCTTTTGATTGATTTTACTGACGATATGCGTGATTTTATTGAAAATTTGAACTTATGATGTTTTTTTGTTCGTGTTTTTAAACTTTGAAGTTTAAATTTCGACGAAAATTGTAAAAACCACGGTATTTTGTCTGTTAATTTGGATTTTGATTCTTTTTTTTTACTTCAGTAAAAAATAATATTAGAATCTCAAAATGTTCACTGAATACTTATATTATGACACTCGTAAGTCATAGTACAATTTTTATTTCATGTTTTTAATATATTCTGATGTTTATTTTTAGTTATTTGAAATTGTCTAGACTTTAATTTGTTTTATGTGGATACAAATATTGTATTTAAAATTTCAATTTATATCAGTGTATTAAATTCAAATTATTGTTAAAATTCGCTTAAACATTTTCTAAATTCTTGAAAGTACATCTTAACGATATCTCATCGGTCGGATAAACCGAATTACAACAAAAAAAAAAACAAAATCTAAACTAATAAATCTTTATTATCATACTTTTCCGTTTTTCATTTTTCTCTTCTAAAAACCATTTTGTTTAATTATTCTGTACTTACCTCTGCTCTACAGAATGGTCGTTAATTAAATACAATTAAAACCAAAATATAAATACAAATATATAAAATAAACAATAAATCATATCTTTAATGAACACTCTTGTTTGAGATTTCAATACAGTGTCTCGTGGGTTTTTGAGATTTCATCGTTCGCTGTGATCTCAATGATGATCAACTGAAACATTTAACATACAGACAATAAGTTTCATTAATAGTCATCCTCATACATATCGATATTAATATTAATAATTAATTACAATTAAATACATCGTTCCCGGCTTTAACTTACTCAACAAAATGTAACTTTACTTGTATATTTAATCTAATTTCTATAATCGTATCTATATCTCAATGTAATTGTATAGGATGAAATAAGGTAGACTACCTTGTACTTTGGGGCAATTATAAAAAAAAAATAATAATGGAAAATAATGTAATATTTTTTTTTTACATTTTATCACAATTGTATGAAGGTATTAAAATGTATTTTGGTATTGTGCATTGGTTTTAAACAAGACAATAGAGTAATTGTAAATATTCATATAATTCACACTTAAGATTCTTAAAATGACCAGGAATTATTTTATTTCATATTGCCCCTGTTATAATAAATTGTATAGTACTCAATACGTTCAATTTTGTTCATTTACAATAATCTCCAAACATTTTTGAATAATTTAGGGAAATAAGGCAATTGCAAAAATTGAATTAAAAATTTAAAAATGTATGTTTAGCATTTTTTCATGTGAAACCTTATTTTTTAAAAAACTATTAATCAATTTAAGTACAAAAAATATGAATAATATTCAATTTTTTTTATAAATATTATATTATCTATTTACAATTATCCCGCTTAGTACCCTAGTAACCCTATTATTATTTTCTTTTGATTACTTATTATTTATTTACTACTTTGTGTAATTTACCTATTTTTAGATTCTGGGTGGAGCGACTTTTTTTTTAGGTTTTTTTAATAAACTGTCTACTATAAATCTTTCTCAAATCAAACAAATGATATAAAACTCCGTTTGTAAAATTTTGGATCTAGTAGGTTAATTTTTTGATTTTCGTAATTCGTCCACAAAAAAAGTTTTTATTAAAAATAGCGCGTTTGTGTAATATGTGATAATAATTATTTGGTTATACTGTATGTATATTTCACACGTTTTACATAATTATAGTTAAATCATCTGTCTATATTGCAGACACCATACCTCACGTATGGTCGTCGTTTCAAGTCTGAAATTAATTTCCATCATATCACTATCATTATACACACTTACTATAATACATATTATATTTACTTAGTGGAAAAGCGTTGATAAAGTCGAGAAATCTAAAAAGATTAAGACAATGGGTAAGTACTTATATATAGTAAGTGAATTGTAAGTATATAGGAACGTATCACTACCTATATATATACTGGAATAGGAGAGTTGTTATACCAACGAAGCGTTAAGCTTTAAGTGCTTGTAGATTAGAGTGTAAGAAAAGAACAACTGAGACTCTTTTGAAGAAATCTTTGAAAAATTCTATATAATCTAGAAATAGCTATCTCGTACATATACGATATGGGTAATTTTGTAGAAAATCTTATGAAAAAAAAAAAAACTAAAAAACAACTGCATCTGAAAACATGCATTACGTGAAAACAAATCAAATATAATTTTAAATGATTATGTTAATAATAATATTATATATATTTATATATTAGTATTTTTAGATTCTAAATGAAGTGAGGAAGTTTTACAATGATGTTTTTTTAGATTCGGAGCGTAGCGAGGAATGTTTTTGTTGTACAATGATGTTTATTTTTTGTTTTTATTTTTTTATCTATTAACAACTTTTTTACCAGAAATCTTGTTCCAATTTTCAAGTGTAGTATTTTTTCTGAAAGGTTATTTTTTCCACGTAGTTTTCATAATAATTAGGAAAAACGGGAAAATTTACAAAAATAATGCTATTTTTATATTCAATTGTATTTTTGTTGTAGTTATTCAGTTAAAATATTTGTAGATATGTACTTAAAATTTGGGCAAAAAACTTATAATAGTACGTGGTCAAATTTTAAAAATATTTAACTATTTTTGAGTTATTTATTGACATTTAAATTTTGCTATTTTTTCACGTAATTTTTATTCGGTAGACAATGTAAATGAAATATTGTTAGACCAAATATAAATTCTTGACAATTTAACAGAAGGTTCTACAACGTTTACAATATTATTTTCCTTGCTATGTTTTAGGTGAACTTAGGCGCCGTATAAATTTACTAAAAAATTACTGTAAAATTTAATAATTCACCCCTCGGTGGTTCTTTTGGTTTCTTTGAAGATGCTGTCTACTTTTATGGCTAGACTACCTTCCAAATTCCAATATATTATGTTTAACTACTACTTTTATATGGAAATAAATTTATATTTTTACTATTTTTTGTCCCTTTAATTCAGAGGAGGGATTTCGTAATATAGTAGGTGCTTAGGTAGGTTATCTCATTTTTGAAATATTGAATTTGAATATATAAGTAGTGAACGATTGCAATAGTGTATTGTTTACAAGTTTGGGTACACCAAAATTAAAAATTAAAAAAAAAAATATATATATTTATATTCTATATTTAATAACTATTCTTTAGTATTTCTCGGAATATTGTGCTATAAGCAGTTTTTATGGTATTCGGACTGAACCCGATCCGTGGACGTTTGTATGTTCGAACGTATTTTCGGGAGTGTTATACTTTAACATTCATGTATAACAGTTAACTGGGTCAATAAAAATAGTAATAATATTATAATTTTAAGTTTCAAATCCGCAGTCCGTGTATTCGAATAATTAACAGCGATATGTACCGACAATACGATGTGTGCAAACCTTGCGTGTTTACATTACAGAATGAGAAACAAAATATACCTATACACAATACCATACGTACTTTAATACTTACCTATACCTACATCGTCGTTATAATATTATTATAAAGCGCGAGACAACATATTTTGTAAAAATACCAAAATGCAATATTTTACTCTCTTACTTATACTGCGTGTTTAAAAACTGTTATTTACATTTTATATATAGTCACAACTTTTCTCGTCGTTATTTTTTATTCGCCCTTATATGGAGCTGAAAGCTCTTTTTGTCGTATTTGCACCCAAAATTAGAGGCTATTGTACTGTATTATGCCCGTTATCCTCCCCCCCCCTGGACTACTATTGGAAACTTTATTTGGACCAAATGAGCTGAAACGCGAGAATAAAAGTTATTTTATAGGCGGGTTGAAGTGATGAAATTATTTTGATTGAGTTTAAATATGAATTTTACCATATTGTTGCGATATGGTGTTTTTTGGCTTTTTGCACCCCTATATACCCCAAAATAGAAATCAGAATTAAGATATTTTGCTTATACATAGTATAAGTATCAAGGATGTGCCTTTTTTGAGTCTCACATTTCCATCTCAACACCCTCTTCAACCGTTTTTGTGTCAACATTTCATGTTTTCACAGAAAATACACAGGGTTTTAAATACCTTTACAGACTAAAATGTAATACAACTCTGACAATTATAAGTATTTTAGATCAGTTATGTAAAAAATAATGAACTATTATAATAGTGGCTCTTATTTGAAACTATGTATAGGACGGAGCTCGGCTGTTCACCGAAGATTATTTTTTTCTTATACATGCATTAAAACAATATTAATCATTCTTATCAGAGCATATATAGATATAATGTTATAAACTTATAAGTAATGTGAAGTTTAAGAATTTAACATATAAGTAATTCCTAAATTTCACAAAAACAAAATGCCGATATAAAAGTATATTAAATTACTACACTTTTTTAAATAATGAATACATTAAGTTAAAAGAAAAAAAAATCACCCTTTGTATATACTACTGCGTTATATAGAACGGTGAATAATTTTGACATTTTACAAAGAATTGTAATCGATTATATAAGTATTTCAAGCGTGGAAAAATATCGATGATTATATATGGCTCTATTTCGGTAGATTGAATATTATTAACTTTAAGCACGTTTAAAGAATATTGTTTACGCAATAATTTAACATTTATCGTATTCAAAAATAAAAAATACGGATATATTTCGCAGGTTGGGTGCACCACTGTTGTAGGTGAGAAATTAGGAAGGTAACATATAGAGGGAAATTGAATATATATCTTTACGCAACGATTAATTATTGCTATCGAATAATGATTCTGACCGGAGTTTATTTATACATGTTTTAAAAGACGGTAATATTTACGATTTTCATCAAAATTCCTTATTAAAATTCTTGTAAAAAAAAAAAACCCTACAAACATTATTATAGATATAAAAGGCACTTCATTTCATAAAAAAAAAAATTATATTTTAAAAAAATGTACAGACAATAAAATAATATTATAGAACGTTAAATGCGTATCAAATATCATAATATTATAATATACGTGTATGGTTAGGTATACCAAAAATAACGTTTATGATTTATATTGAAGAAACGAAAACAGCAAATCCATCGAAATATAAGGCTGCGTAATTTCATTCGTTTTCCATATGCACATCATATTGTCTTGGTTTATACATTATTATAATACGATGACTTGTGATGAGGAGCTCGGCGAAGATTATTGACATACTGTAGCTATTAACTTCACTCCCTCACGCGCGGTTGTTTCGACACCAGTTTTTCTATTCAATATTACACTTACCACCATCGCATTGTGGCTTCTCTACTCCCGGAACAATACAAAACCGACCCGTTAAACCCACAACCCTTTGTACGACTATATATATATATATATATATAAGTATACTATATACGGTCCTGGCGTTTAGGGGCTTAAAAAGCCTTTCTCATTTATCTCGGCGGGTAATAATAGTGGAAACTGATGTTATGTCGCGCTGCGTGTATATATACGTACATAAGTCGAGCGCGATGGTGGGACAGCGGGGTTACCGTGGCAACCAGATTTTCCACTAAGTATATATAAACGCTATCCACCATACTATACCATCATAGACGGTTGTTGTTATTATTATTATGATATTTTATATAGGTATAATATTGTATACTTATATTCTCGATTCGAACACCAGATATAAGTATACGCAAAAATATTAAACGTGTTACAATTTTTTATATCCGCTTTAAGCCCGGTCCACGGGATGACGGTACAGTTCCTATCGTGATAGTTAAGTAAACACCAACTATTACGGTAATAACCATCACAGAGACACGAACATCATCCATACGCTATGATATAGTACAGAGCGTACACGCATACGATATAGCACACTAGAGAGTAGAAGACATGATAGTAGAGTGAATTTCGATTACAGTACTACACACATATATTTATATGTACAATTCAACTATAGATTACTTATCAACGAAGTTTTCAATTTACCATTTAGTCCATGGAACTGGAAGCCCACTCTTTAGATTCAGAGCGTAGCGAGGGATCTATAGGTTTTACTATGATATGTGATTTCTATTTCTGTCTGTAAACAGTTATTGTTTATTATTGTAGTATATTTTCTGAAAGGAAACTTTGTCTAATTGATGCATTAGAAAGGTCATTGATTTACCAAGAGATTTTCAAAATAATTGAGAAAACCCCGAGAACAGTGTAGTATTTTTTTTTTTAGATATAAAAGTTTTAAAACTAAATTTTGACAAAAATCGTAAATATTGTGGCCTTTTAAAACATATATAACCGAAATTCGCTATCGCTAATTCAGTATCGTTTTTTTTTTTATTGAAATACAATTTATCGACGATTTTAGTGTTTAATTATTATACGAATAAAATAAAATAACCCATAAATAACCTATAAATAAAATAACCCATCTACAACAGTTGCTATATTCGACTTTTATTTATTTTACAAAGATGTTTATTTTTTTTTTACCTGCACAACTTTTCTACCAGAAAACTTGCTCGGATTTCTACGTGTAGCACCTTTTCTGAAAGAAATCGGCGTGGAAAGGTATTTTAAGGAGGTGAATTTTGATTTTCTCGGGAGTTTTTTCATCAAATTTGAAAAACCGGGATAAAATATGGGAAAACAGGAAAAACGTAGAAAAACTGAAAAGATCGGTACAACATGAAACAAATATTATTATAGAAAATATATAAAGCCTATTTAATTATTCTACTATACAATTACTTATATATTGTTGACAAAGTATCACTATCAACTGAACTCCGCTCAGAATCGTTTTTTCATGCAATGATTTATTGTTGCTTACAGGTATACATTAATTATCTATAACAGTGGCTGCACCCGTCCCTATTATCCTAGGACGTCTTTTTTTTTACTGTTTAAATTGCATGCACGTATTATGTAAGATATATACGAATAATATGCCTATTTTGAATTTAATCTATAATGATATACCTCTAAAATAAAATGGAGGTTATATTTTTAGCTACATTGATTGTAAATCCTACATTCTGAACTAAAATTCTTTGGTGTACATTTACTTATTTAATCCACGATGAATGTACAGGCTTGTAAATTAAACTATCTATATGCGCCTGAAAATCAAATTGGCAATATATTATATTCTATTCAAATGACAAACATTTAAAATATAATTAGTCTACATTAATATATAGCTGTCAACAAAAATATACAATATTACACAACTATACAAAAAATTTTAATATATACGCGTCCGCGTGAAATTCGATTAAATTAACACTTGAAATTAATGTGAATTACCAAAATATTATACTTAAAAGAAATAAAAAAACTCAAACAGTTTTTAGTCCCTGCATTTTAATTAAACATAATATTTCGCTTTTTTTTTTTTTTGACTCGCACCCACCTACCTACTGCAGTAATCTAAGTACCCTTTAGATTTCGAGTATATAGCAGCATCAAATAAGACTGTTATTTTTTCGTAATATATAATAATATATTGCTGTAAAATGCATTATAATGAGTTTCTTAATCCCGGCGAGAGGTTATAAAACACCATTGAATATTTCCCTTGATGTATATTTTAAAGAGGTGTTTTTTTTTATATACCTACTAGAAAATATAATATCTAAGGTTCCGTCGACAATAAAAAATATATGACACGAAATGCGTTTTCCGATGAAAAATTGTTACGTTTTTAAGAACGCGCGCGCGAGAGAGGAAAATATTCGCCTCGGTTTTGAATGGTTAATTTGAGCAAATGCTTCGGGTTTTCTCGTTAAAAACGATTTATAGGGGTGGTTGCGTTTTGTACGTATAGGGATAAGTAACGGGAGATGGCTACACGCACGTATGATTTATCGGCATTTTGTTTTTCGACATAATTGCGTTCTCCCGCATGTAAAGTAGGTTATGATTTTATATGTACATAATTTTTTAAATATTATTACTGACATATTGTACTGCAATTTTTATTATTTTTAGTATATTTTATTATAATGGTTTACCGATAAAATTATCGTGTAAAAGCTATTAAAACCAGAAATTATGCATGTTTACAGCAATTTAATTAAAATCGGTCGTTTATGGAAATAGAGTTATTTTTAATAATAATATTACATCATCTTATTAAATATTTTAATTTTTAACAACCCCTGCACGTCATTTATAGTTTTTATATAAAACACTGTTGATTTTTTTTTTATCAAACATGATTTATTGAAGTTAAATTAAAATGTATTATGTATAGCAGTCACATAGAAATGGCCAACTGGCACTATTGTACTGTCCGATTTTTTTTAAATTTTTTGTTTTAATGTATGTCGTATACCAATCGTTGAAAAAAATTGTATACATTTTGAACGTTCGAAAATTGGTTTGGTGAATATTATTCATCAACGATCGTCATCTATCGACTAACTTCGGACATTCATGGTGTAATAACATTTTATACGTTAGGTAAGGCTGGTTTAGATTAGGACTATTATGATATATAACAACTAAGTTAATCCGTTCAATTCTGAATTCGCCATTGTTCTTTAATCGGCAATAGGTATACACATGATCAAGGCAAAAAAAATTGAACAATTTTCATGAACCAGTAGATTTGTTCCACATAATTTTTTACTCAAAATTTGATATTAAAATTCCTTTATAAAAAAAAATACTACATAAAGCTCTAATTTTTTTTTGACCACAAAGTACGACATTTATGGAACTTCCTATTAAATTTTCAAGCATTCCTATTTAGTCTAACAATTTTATCCACAGAGTACTTACCTAATAAAAATTGCGTACAAAACTTACAAAATTAAAATGTCTATAATTAGCTTAAAAATGGATCAAATGTTTTGAAAATAGTATCATGTATAGAATAAGCAAATATAAGTTTTCTGTCAAAATGTCTTATCTTTATGAATATATTAAACTAAATTACATTCAAAAAATAAAATTGAAAAAAAAGAATTATTTTCGTACATTTTCCCGTACTTTCTGCATTTTACTTAGGTTTTTCTAATTATTATTGAAACTAAAGAGAAAATCAAAAAACGAGTAACTTACTCGCGAAATAGATTAAAAATAAACAAAAAAGGTCTATTGTTGTTTATTTATTGGAGCAATGGTAGAAATGGTAGAAAACATAAGCCATACAATTTTAAAATAATGAAATCGTTGTGCCGTTATTTGGAAAAAATCGTAAATTTAGTCTTTTTAGTTTTTCCTAGTTATTATGAAAAATACTTTATACATCAAAAAACGACTTTCTTTGTCAGTTTCAAATCGACCTTTTGTAATTTTTTGATTGGAGCAATATTTCTGGTGGAAAACATTATGTTAACACAATAAAAACAATGAAAATGGTATGGCCGTGGTGCGCAGTAAATAGTTGCCGTTACTCATAATTTTTTTTTGGTTTTTCCGAATTATTTCATAAAACTCTTGAAAAATCCAAAATGATCTCCCCAATGCACCAATAAGAGAAAATTACTTTTCAGAAAAGGTGCTATAATGGAACTTCGGAGTAAGATTTCTGGTAGAAATGTTGTTCATGGGTAGAAAAAAAAACATAATAAAACCAATAGATCCCTCTCTAATAAAATAGTTTAAAATATATTTGTTATAATTCAATCACTGGTTAACATCCAAATCATTCAACGTTGCCAAAATATTACCCTTCGGACCATTTTCACAGCATACCGATTCGACAGAAATGACGTCATCCATCGTAATCTCAACATACTATTCATTCAGGGCGAAATCAATAAATTTGCTAACAAACATCTGAATAAACTAGAGTTGCACACCAATACAGCTGCTAAACAACTGCTTGATAACTCACAAGACACCAGGCACCTTAAACGCTTGAAGCCCTATGACTTAGTTTAAGTAATTTAGGCTAAGGGGCAATCTCATTGGAGAAATAACCTCAAACATGTTTAGGTATACACTGTATATTGAATACATTGCTCCTATACTATGTATAATTTACTAATTTATACTCGCTTCATTGTATTTATAAAGAAAACTTGTCGTTTAAATAAAGATGGTGAATGGCAGTTTCAAAAAAAAAGTCCCTCTTTCTAAGCCACACTATCAGAGTATACAAAATGTTGGTTCAATATTAACGAGCCGAGTTGGTCACTACTATATAATAATATAGGCTCACCAACTAAGTACCCTTATACACACGGTAAAGCTATTTAAAAAAATACTTTTTAAAAAACAAACGGCTTTTATAAAAATAAATATAACGGACATTTATCGTAGACTGCATGTGTCCACTGAATACATTTACATAAGTAATCGCTATACACTGTACTTACTCTATATACCGCTTAAAGAAAACTAATTTATTCTAAATATTTTCAATTATTTTCATTTTATATTCGTAAAAAAAAAAAAAAACTCGATAGTTTATTATAATAATGAAATTGCGTAGGCAGTAAAATACTAATATATTATATAGATGCAAGATTTTAACTTTAAAAAATATTTTAATTGAAAAGTTTCTTATTTTGACAGACTGTAATATCGTATGATCGTAATATTATAGAACCCTATATTATACCTAATATACCTATATAATTTTATATAGAATAAAACAAAGAGCTATACAAAAAATGTATATACATAATATATATTTACGTAACAATGTCGTCTCGATCGTTGAAATGTATTGTCATCGCGTTGTTCATGTATATAATATTTTTAAGTCTATATAGTATATACGCGCGCAGCAACAAACATAATCATTGTCTCGTGAACATGAGATAAATAATATTATCGACGAGGTCCCGTGGAACTGAAATATTAAACTGGGCAGAAACCGCATATAAAAATGATGATTAAATAATTTCCAAAATTCAATAACTTTATGTGAAACTTTTTTTTTTCTATTTAGTAACTTACTGTAATGTTATGTCGTCGCTAATTCTATAACAGCATGTAACTTAAAATTTGTAAAATAAGATTATTATTACCCATCGTTATTGATAAAACACATTTTTTATTAGACTCGTAATTACATAAATTATAACACTGGTTATCAAGTAAAATGTTTATTTTTAACTATAAAATATTAATGAACATCTATTACTTATATACAGCACTCTAACTGAGTTAATTTTTTTTAAGAGTAACTGTATGGAAAAAACTTATATATTTTTAAACTTCACTCAATTACTAAAATAAAACTGCATATTATATTATATATTATTATATATGATCGAAATTATTATCTGTAAAATATAATATATTGAACATTTCTCGCACTGCATAATAACGTAATAGTACATAAATAGGTTTCGATTGAGACGATTTTTGACAATCTTCAAATTGATCGTTAAAATACTGTTAATTAAAAGACATAAACCGTATATGTCTTTTATTTGAATATACTGAAATACTTTTAACCACGCGTTATACGTGGTTTCTCTGACGAGTTATCGAAAATCCGAAACGTTTCGGACTGTGTCGTAAATCGCTCCAATGACTATATACACGCTTATATTATTATATAGTGTAATAAATGTGTAATTGTGTTTGCCCATCGACCGGACGTTTATTGCACAGCACTTCTGTGCCTATAGACGTTTGTCGGGCGTAATATAAATCCGTCAATAGATGCGATGCAAGCCGGACATTACGGGATATATTATTTATAGACATTTAAGACATTTTGCTCTCATACCTACACGGGGACGTGGTGCCAATTATTTAAAAATGTCAATCGATCGACCTCAGCTACCCTCAGTCCCATAGTTTCGGCCGTCGTTTCGATTAATTGCACACTTCATAAAACACATCCGGCGCCTCGTTCCGAAATATCGCGAGCATAAATTATTCTATACGTATACATTTTAATGTAATATGTCACTACCACGTCAAACACTATAAATACTCGGTATATAGGTACTCAACCCACGTATAATTATTATTATCAGGAATAATACACAATAACAACGATAGGGGTTATGCACGTATTTAAATTCTGGCTCGACAAAATGGGGTGAAAAATAATAATTAAAATAATATAATCATTAATCATAGGCCAGCATTAGTGATTTGTCACACGTAGATAAGATATTTTGTCACTCCTATAGTATAAAAACTTAATGAGCAAAAAAAATTATTTTGAGCATTTGCGCATTTAATAAATTATTTTAAAATTTGAAAGTGCATCTTCGTTCTTAGTCTACAAACCTATTGGAGGAGGATTTATCTGAAAATGAATTTTATACTGATATTAGTTCTTATAATTCTGTGAATATTTAATTAATTATTATATGCAATTTTATATAACTGAGTGTTCAAAATAAATAGTGAATACAAATTTTTAAGAGGCTGGACATACTCGCAATTTGCACCATGGATATAGATTACTGTTATAAGTGGTATATTTGAAAGATATTATACATAATGTAATATAGTTTATATACTAAGAGTGAAAATAAAATATTGTAGATGAAGTCAGAAATGAGTTCAGAAAGCCAGTAAGGTTGTTGTTTCCTTGGAGCCAAGGTAATCCAGAAATCGGAGTATCTTTATTAACCGAAAATGTTTTTGAGTAAAAATATAATAATATATTTAGGATATTAAATTAAAACCGTGGGTATTCGATCATTGATGTTCAGGTTGTTGGAAATTAAATTTTAAATTGATATAGTGTTTCAACCCTATCAAACAGTTTTTGTAGATTTTATATCACATACAACAGTATTTTATTATATGTCTATTATAATTTTGAAAAGTTGGTTTTCTTTTTTGGTGAAATTCTCAGCGCTACATTATATTCGGAAATAATTATATTATTTGATTGTTAATTCTCATAATGTTTTTACTTATATACAAAAACTGGATCTCAAGATTATTTTATATTTTGATATTGAATAAAAATATGACACCCTTGGAAATAAATAATAACAATTCCGCTGTAGGCCTAAGGCTTACACCCAAACCGGCACTGAATATAATATATTAAACAAAAATATTATAATTGGATGTAGGCATGGAAATAATTACTGCGTTTGATCAGCGTTTGGATTTTAGATTGGTATGCAAATTTTAATCACGAAATTATAAAAAAAAACTATACATATAATTTTAAGCATAAAATCCTATTTTGTAAACTGTAGTAACCAAATCCTAAAATATAAATGCATATATTATAAGTCTAATATTTTTTGGTACGTCCAAATTGTATGCCAAAAAAAAAAAAAATCCTCGAATTGCATATTATACTTCAAAAGGGTCTGACCAAATTGCATGTAATTTTAATAATATTTTACTTGGTCTTTCGAAAATGCTCATCTAATCCTAATTTTTCACCTTTTAGATTCTTACATAATTGTCGCATATTTAACTTTTGTTGATCGTGTTTATCAGGATTGTGATTTATTTTATCAAATATAATTTTATGTTTACTAGATATTTAATTTAATATATGTTTTAGACAACTGTTTTTAGTATGCCTACCTCTCAACATTATTGCACACGTATTTTTGAAAATAATATTATATTTCTATTTGGTAGTTAACAACTATACAATTTTTATATTTTTTTACTTTTTTATATGCTTAAAAATGACTTTATACATATCGTAATTGTAATTAAATAACCAGCTAATTTATTTTTATTTTATCGTGGTCGGTATATGGAATTCGGACATTTGAAAAATTCATTCAATATGTAGTATAGGATTCGGAAATTTAAATGTATATCATTTTTTTTTTTCAATTAAATTTAAAAGCATGTATATTTTTATACCCGATCCATGATAAAATAGAATCCCTCTGTATAGAATTATGTGACACGAATAGGTATAGCAATTCAAATTTCGTTATTCATTGCCTTTATGTAGGTCAAATTTTGCCAATGTAAGTGTTAGGTTTTTTTTTCAAATAGGTTATTATATTAGTGCTTAATAGTAGTTTAAATTAGATAATTTTTAGTATTTTTTATACCTATATATGAATATAATAAGATAGGATAGGATGGTTACCATTTTAATCAACCTTAATTTCAATTGAAATATTTGAATAGCTAATACTAATACCAATACCTAACCTAGCTAATAGTATGTACGGATGACTCATACTTCGTTCTATTAAGTGTAAGAGGTTTATAATAATATTAAAAAAATAACCTCATAATAGTAAAAATAAATTATGGATTAAGGAGGTAAAACCAATTTATTGAGAGACTGCATAACGTTAAAACTGACATAATAATAATATAATGACAGAGAGTCGATGGCTGCAGCATAGACGGTAGATATAGCAGGGGAGTTAGTATTAGTGTCAGCTTCATCCTAAAAGTATAATTATTTATCCAGTAGTACACTTATACAGAATTCGTCAAAATACTATAGGGGCTAAAATATTAAAATAATATGGAATTTTCGTATAATAATAATATAGGAAACAAAATCAATAAAAAGCTGTCTACCAAATGACGACCTCGTTTTTGTATTGAATTGTGATGTAGTCTACTATAATAATAATATATAATATATATATATACTGAAATATATTCAGAATACGATTTTTCAAATATTTTCAACTATTATTTATGTAAAATATGATTCGACATAATATTGCAATATAATGAAATATGATAATATAGTAATTCAATTTATACATTAAATTATTATTATTTGCAATCTCCAAATTTAATATTATGATCTGTCTTTGAAAATACATAATTCTGTAAAAATAATTTAATATTAAAACCAATTGTACTGAATACTACAACATAGATAATATACTTAATAACATTTTCATTGTAACAATTAATAACTGAATGAGATATAAACGACGTGAACTATTTCCACTAAAATTATCGTTTCTTTTTTTTACAAACCGTGTTCCTTGATATTTTCACATTTTACATTCACATTACTTAATGCATTGTCAGATACGGACAAATAAATAAGTATAAGTTTAGTTTTGTCATTTTTATTCCGTTTTATTTAAACCCGTGATGTCTTTTAGGTTAACACTTAAGATTTTAAATAACTTTTAGAAAGAAGTATCAGGTTTGGATCAATAATGTTTTTCATCGATTTCATCTTAATAGTAACCGTTTTAATTGTCAAACAAAATAAATAATAATTTGTAATTCTTAGGTAAATGGTTTGCTTGTGGTGTCTCCAAAGAATAAATAAAACCCACTTGTAGTAAAAATAGTTATCATTTGACAGTTTTATCACTTGTATTACGATTGCAATTGCCTATGGTAGTTTACTGAATGTAAATTTTAAAACCCCTTATCTAAAAATTAAAATTGCTATTACTACGAAACTATTCATCGGCAATGTATTCAATATTCATGTTAAATTTAAATGTTTAGATTGTTTAAAATAATATCTAACACAAATCAGATATTTTAAAAATTTAAAAATGTGAACAGAAAAAGTTATTTTTTTCTGTTGATTAAGGGGTGAATATTTAATTTTCTCTAAACATGTCTTTCAAAAGAAAATCTGATTGAAAAAAAAAATTTAATTATTAACAGAATTATTAATACTCGGAAAACATCATAGGACACACCTTACATAAAAAATTTAATTAAGCTACTAACAGGTTCAGTGGAAAACGGTAATGAGTATAGTTAATGAAAAAGGGAAAGGTGCAAAGGTGTTTACTACTTAGATATTGGGTATTTTTTATTTTTTTTTTTGCTAAGAGCCTCAAAAAAATATTTGCCGATTGATTTGTCCGAAGATTGGCATCCGAAAGTCTAAATTCGGCACTGTATCCAGTTACACTCATAAACTGGCACGATTGGTGTTCGAAATGTAGATATCTATCTTTTAAAGCAAACGAAATATCGCCAATATCAATTTTAAAAAACCATTATACCTATCTAAAATATACCATTTTCATAATAATTTACAAACACAAAACGTGCGATGGTATTCATTATTGCATTAGATGCGTTTTGTGTAAACAAAAATTTTAGATATATAAGTAACTGATAAAATTATGTTACTATACACAAATCTCCGCTAAGAATTTTTTTTTTTTTACACCCACTCCCTAGGTATAAAAAAAGTATTATATAAACTGAAAATAATGAAATGCGCATAAGACTAATACTAATATTTTTGATTTCTGAATCTATATGTATAAATCTTTATTATATACGATAATACGCAATATGGTAACGAGTCTAAAGTACAAAATATCACCGATAATATCGATATAATGGTGAATTTCCTGTTCCAATTTGTAATAATATATTAAAATATTTCAAATCGATGTTGTCTTTCCCTACTTAAATTGTAAATGTATATAAACCGCATGCGGCCAAAACATAGCTGTTTTACGAACCATAATAATGTAGTGAATGCATTCACTTATATGTAACGTATAGAATAGTTTATATACCCAACGACAATAACTATTGGATTTTATATTTTACATTTTAGGCCCAAAAATCAAATAATATAATTAGAGCGGTACATTATCAATAATAACTAGATTGGTCATAATTATATAGAGAGTTCATTAATATTATTAGTTTGTATAAATTAAAGGTAAACGGTCGTACAAAAACACAACCGAATTATACCAATGAAATTGTTCACTCGCCGGATTGATCGATGTAATTTTCTTTTAGACAACAAATTCTGTTAATGAGCGTAAAAAACTGATATCAATAATACCACATCCGAAAGCGAGAGAAATAAATTCAAATAGCAGTGAAACAATATTCCACAAATTTAAACATTTCAGTTTGATCAAATATTACTCGAGGATATTATAGATTTTCAACATTCATAATGTTTTATTTTTCGTATTATATTGTATATAACGTCACCTACATGTATAAAATGTAAAATATTTAATAAGTTAATGTATTAAAATATTCTGTTTCCATAATATTTAATTCGAAAATACTTGATAATCAAATAAAAATTATATTTAATAAACTATTTAAAAAGGTTTTTAGTACAAAATGTTAAGTTTGAATGTAGATACTATATTTTTTGTTTAAATTAGTATATATGTAACACGCTATTTTTTGTGAAATTTGCCTACTCATGAAATGATTAGTTTTTTACCCACTTCATAAAATGGCCAAGTTAGTTGCTTAATTCATAAAAGTGCAAAAAATTGTTCATTTCATGAATTAGACTTTGAAAATTTTTCCATTTCATTAACTGGCCACTGGTAGTGTTAAAGAAAACGTTTAAAAAAGATTATATATAAGCAGCCTGTGAAAATTTCAAGTCCCTACGATTACTTTTAACCGAATTACAAAACAAAATCGAAAATAATGAAATCGAGAATAAAGTTAACTGTTTTTCTAGGTTTTTCTCGGTTCTTCCCAATAATAAAAATAAAACTAAAAGTAAAATCTAAAAAAATAACCCTTTTTAACACCGACTAGAGAAATCTTTCTTTCAGAAAAAATTATTACTCCTAAAATTTTGGAGCAAGATTTTTTATTATAAAAATTAATTGGAAAATCAAACAGTTACCTCAATAATGCACCAACTATAGTTTCACAGTACAAAATAAAAAAGGTCTCTTGATAAAGGTCTAATGAATATATGTTTACAGTTAAAAAAAAACACACATAATAAAAGCAAAAACAATTTTTCCAGTAGGTTCAAGTATATATACAATATTAAATATCTTCGGTTTTTTATTATTTTTTCAATTACAAACAGTGCTTATCTACTAAAAACAAAACTAGGCATTTTTTCTTTCGGTGATAAAAAATACTATACATCTTATAAGATGCTCCTCGCCCCTTTCTGGTCTTAGTTCAAATGTAAAACGAGTATCGACTCATTTCACATTTTGTCATTATGTTAATAATGTATTACAATATTTACTCACCTATTTACTATTACTACTATTTTTCTTTTAGTTCTTTAATAATATACTGACAAATTAAATTAAAGAAACATCAGTTCTATCAGTATATTAAATAAATAAAAATACGCGAAAACGCATCTGTACATTTTACGCCGGAGATAAACACTGCTTCCTCTCTTGTTACATTCTAGCATCTAACAGTAGAAAAATTATATTTTAAATTCTCAAATCGTAGCAACTCTTCTGGCCATACTTATTATTAGAAAGTGCTATTTCAGATTACTATTCAAAATGTATTTTACACTTGGATAAACTTGGAGTTTTTATGTATAGAGGACTTCACTCTCTCTATTAAGGAGCGTAGTAATTTCAAGTTTTGATGTGTATACAGAATTGTTCGATAAGATAAATAATTTACTGATTTATGTCCAACAAGACTTCCCTATAATTTATTTGATATATTTCTTTGAAAAAAAAAGAATTGTACATTCATTAAAACATAGATATACAAAAAAACTAGTGGGTATCTCTATATGTAGTACCGTAACTACCCTCAGTGACGCCCTTGACAAATTTTATATACTGCAGCTCGTTAGCGCAAAAAGGGAGAGAGTATTACTTCCAAAACACAGCTACCCCCAAATCAAGTCCTTATCAATTAATACTTAATATATATAATCAATATTATGAAGGCTTAACCCCTTAAAAGTTGCTGGACTCTTGGACCTTTAGTGTCTAAAAAGTGTTTAAAATAGCATGTATTATATAATTATCAATTTTAATACTACTTATTAATATTGATTTTTTTTTTTAATACTCCATTATTAACTCAATATTTTTACAAAATGCAATTTAATTACAATCGCCACCGAATTTTACATTAAAAATATTACCACCGTATGGAGTACGTTCCAAAAAGTATTTGATACATTTTATTTTTTTGGAAATACTTGAAAAGTATAAGTCTAGTCAGATTACGCTATTTTGTATCTTTTATTATGAGATTGTGGTAAGTTTAACTTAAAATAAAATAAAATTGTTTTAATTTTAGCCAAAATTCCTTGTCAAACTCAAAAATGACTTATTATAAAAATTGTACAAATAATAAATACTAATCAATAAGCATCATCAAGTCCCTATGCAGTGTGTCCTTCCATGTTCGACGGATTTTTCTTGAGCTGTTAATATTACATTTTTTTCAATCGGTTTTTCTTCGAGGGGGACATCGATTTGGAAAAAATTACATTTATATTTTCATTCCCTAAACATCAAAAAAAAAAAAAACATTTTATTTATTCACTTTAGAAAATTTTCAAAATAACCATTCTGTAAAAAATATTATCCTACAAATTTTAACGTATCATGCGTTTACATATTCGATTAATAGTTTCTTATAAAAAGCCGTTTTAATTTCTAAAAAATAGGTGTGGAAATAATTAGATAGAAAACAATAGAAGGTAAAGAATTACCATGGTGATTGTAATCGCATAACGTGTTATTTTATTGAAAATTAATTGTTTTAAGATATTATTCATTGGATATGAATGTGTGATACATTAAAATGTTTAGAATAATATTTTTTATAAATTAGCTATTTTGAAAATTGTCTAAAATTAATAAAATTAAGGTATTTTTTATTTTTTTTTTTTTGTCATCGTGAGATGAAAATAAAAATTTAATTTTTCTCTAAATTGACTATCAAATACAAACCCTTCAAAGACAAACCGATTGAAAAAAAAAAATCGAAAAAAAAGTAATATTAACAGCACTAGAATAATCCGTTGAACACAATGGGATACACTATACATTAAATAATTTTAGGATTCCGATGCTTAGTAGAAAGTTCAATTACCTACTAAAAATTCATCCAATCATAATTTATACCTACTATAATTTAACCAAATTTTTTGACCAATTTGCTGCGTCTTAGCAACTGCCTATTTCGCCAATCATTAATTTTACGGCACTGCCAGTACGCAGTGTATTTTCCGATCACGAACAAATATTTTTCGAGATTAAAATCGATTCGATTATACGAACCGTTCAGTCAGAGAGTCCATAAAACTTCTGTTAAGGTTGAAGTTGTATTTTTTTTAATTTTTTTTTTTTTTTGATAATATTGTTGCGTTTTGGGACTTGACCCGAACGACGCTCAACGCCCTCGACGAAATGTTATACATTTTATTACATTCTATTTGCAGTAGCGACTGCGTTTCGCGTTTCTCGCCAAAGTTTTGGAGAAAAATAACGAAAAATATTCGATTTTTTCTTCGTATCAATGCTCTCTCTACAATAACCGAGTAGTTACTATACTCACTTACCCTTTAATTGCGGACATCGTGTATTGTTATATTTATATAGATACTTCTCCAAAATATTCTTGCTCATATTGTTTTGTCCTTTTTACTATATTATCTACTTTATAGTTTGTTATTACTTTAAAATATAGTTCTATATACATATATATTATAATCATTAGTACACGTATCGTATTAACGGAATTAATTTAATATTTGTTTACTTTTCCGGATTATTAATAAGAGCGTAGAACTATGCGTGCTATGACAGCCATGTAGTGCAGGGTTCTCGAGCCCACGAAGAGGGTAAAATAATAGACAACACTCGTTAAAAGTTATCAATATCACAGCTACATTTCAAAAAACAAAAAATTAAAAAATACATAACTATAATCAAGTAGGTAAACATTATGTGTGCGTATTTTTTTAGCGTATTTAACGCCGATATTTAAACAATTTTTTCTTGACTGTAAAACTCGAGCTCACATATTGCATACTTAAGGAATATTTAATTTCGACTTGCATATAATTTATACAGATATACGATTATTTTGAAATCACTAATGTATTATCAATTAAAATAAAACTGATTAGTTCTTATTGAGTAGGTATATACCTACATAAATATTTAAAAAGGTCTTAAGCTTGAAATAACTAAAAAAAAAAGATCCAGACAAATATACATTTTTTATTAAACGTTAAATTTATCTATCTCTAAAAAGTAAATATGCATTTACCTTTATGGACCAAACATTTTTCTATTACATTATGCAATACATTATCTAAATGACCGTGATTAAAGCCAAAAGTAACGCAATTCTCATAAAAAAAACTGTGCGGGTACCTGGTACACATAATATTTATATATATATTTATTATAAATACGTACATATTAATTGGTTAATGGCATTTTTCAAAAGATTTTTCTTGTAGATATGAATAATCGTGTGTGTGTCTGTATATGTGTATGCACGTGCATGTTAAAGTTTTTTTTTTATATGTAGGTACCTACCTATTGAAATATTGCAGTTATATACAACCGACGGTTAATTATAATCAAAACAAATCGATGGAACGCAGATATCTGGGTTATATTGATTTTTCAGAGTTCTATCATATATTTATACAAGTTGTCTGGTCGTGGTTGTCGCCGTCAATAATGATTATTTGTAATTACTGTTAATTTTTAACATACTGATTTTTTCAAACTACCACTACTATAATATTGTCACGAATCGTGATATTATTATATCATTAACACCGACACCATGCTTATTTTGAAATGGCTACCGTCAATAATATTATAATTTTATACAGATATACAATTTTTAAATGAGCTAATAAAACTCTAAAGAATAATCAAAATAAAAAATGTAAAATGTATTATAAATAAAACATAGTTATAATAATGCGCGTTTAAAGTTTAAACTTTTGGAGACAGTAGCGAAACGATCCGAAAATAATCCAAAAGCAACCAATAATCTATATTGTACTCAACCACCAATATTCTCCAATATTTTTACTGAATTAATAATAAACGAGTACCTATTAATATTTAGTTATTTTTAAATTGAGAACCCACCAACTCCTAAATCTAAAAAAAAAGTAGAGAAATACATATGGAACCATCTCCATGCGTTTTATTAAGATATTTTTATTTTTATGTAATACTATGTAATACTTTTATCCTCGGAAATACGACCGTTTTGAGTGGGTCACAAGGGGCTTAATTTCACAGTTTTCTGTTATTATTTTCAAATACAAGACAACACAATAAATCATATTGAATTCTAGAAACGTGGGACTAAATTCACGTCATTATTGTGGAGCTATATATTTAGCTGAATTTAGAATACGCCATATAAATAAGTTACTACATGAAAATATACTACCCGTTAGTACATATAATTCATATGAAATTAACAATTTAATATACATTTTTGTAAAACGTAAATATGCAAAAATGATGTTTAAAATGAAAATTTGAATCCATCATTGGACTCGCTCACAACAAACCTACCAAAAGTAGCTCTAAAGTTCTATCGGCAAAAACTCCTAAAAAAGTGATCGAATTATAGAAAAAAAGCTTACAAAACCAAAAAAAAAATAATAAGTTTCAGTTTCAAGGTGTTTGCAGTTAAAATTACACGAATCGTATTACGTAGCTTCTATTAGAATGAATTTTCCTAGAGCTCTCTCCAAAACAATGAACCAGGGATTGAAATTCGTTATTAAACTTTGTATACCGAATCAAGAGAGAAATCCGATATCATCGTCGAATTCATATTATCTATAATGAAATTTTTCTTGGTTTCAATAATATTATCGTTCTTAAACATTCGTCATCATTCTCGATTCTGGGCGTGTGCTAACGTTCTCTAAACTTGAAACGAGCCATAGACGCTAACGAAATCTTCTTTGATTGCTTATCACAAATGTGTATTAATAACATGATCTCAATGATAATAATAATAAAATGTTAGTTTCCCTATTGAGTGTTTTTCATTGTTGGTTCAAATCTGATAACACTCGAGGAAGCTATAAAAGTATCTTAAGTGAAAACTTAAAACCTACTACCTACCTAGTCGATGAAAAACCACTACGAGTTTAGACAACGCAAAGGAGAAATAGAAAAACTTGATCTAAGAATACCTGTTACTTGTTTGTCTAAACCTGAATGATCTACGGAATTTAATGTCCCATAGGTGTAAACCTAAAACCTAGTTGATAAGAACCACGGAAGGTTTAGATAAAATGGGAGGAAAAACCGCAACGAATTTAATCTGTGACAGGTTGAATCGAACCTGACAACATATTAATCATACCTAATATTCAGGACGCCGCGTTTTCAGATGTCATATTAATAAATGGATTGCGCTGAAGGAAGGAGAAAACAGGGAACCGATATTGAGTGAGAGGGATAGTGCAGCTAGTACTGCGAGTTAAGAACAAGTCATAGAACAAAATGACAAATGATTCAATATGTTTATTTACATTATGGAATCGTCATTATACGTATTTATCAACTCGATCTACAATCGTGTTATGAATAGGGTAGGGACAGTAGTTTGAACACGATAAGGATAAAGGATAGGTTCGGTCGGATATTTCTATACCTATATTAAAATTTGTAATATTTGAATACTAACTACTACAGCAGTGCCTAAGAGGGTGCGAGACAGATATCAGAGTGGCGCCAATGAAAATGCTTAAAGTTCTGAAATTTAATATTTTCACAATAAACGTATGAGTGAATGCTGACGGATGCTCTAGTTACGATGACATTTTTTTCTTTTTCTTTTGCTTATCGGTACATTTTTCTGGCACCGGGCATTGATTTTGTTAGGCACGACAATGTAGATAACGGCACGAAAACAGTTCTTATCATTTTCGGACAATTGCTCGTCGCTACTATGGATATTCACAACCAGTTCCACGGCGGCGTAATCAAAATATAGAAGTATTTCAACCGTGATCGTCTCCCCGACTATATCGCTGTCTTCTTCTCGTTCGGTGTCGTTCACGGACATCGGAGTCGGGAGTAGGGGGAAGCGCAGTCTATTAAATAATATTATTACGTTATCAATACGGTTTTAAGGCCGATGGGTCCGGAGATGCGCCTGACATATGTTTAAAAAGACTTAACCGGCTGATTATGACCGGGAGATTTCGGCGTCCCCGAGTCCGCGGCTCGTTTCGAATGCAGGGAACGTTAATTCGCGGCCGGGGCGCCGCCGCCGGGTCAATACAGCTACGCGCTCTGTAGTGCGTATACATCGTACACCCGCGCAATCGGCGTGTATATATATATATATAAATAATATGATATCGAAATAAAATAATATACGGGCCCGAAATACGGGAATATAACGATGACGTATACACGTATATGGCGATGACGATGGCGATGATGATTGTTATTATTACTGTACACCGGTGTTGTACACTGTGCATAACATACGCTTTATGTTATAAAATATACGGTTAAATTATCATTTCGGACGGCAGCCGCCGATCGTCGGATTACATCGAATGATTCGGATGTATCCAGACGGATTACGCGGCTCGCGCGGAAATATTACAGCGAAATACTAAATACGCTCTGCGGCACGCGTACTGTATTACATAATTTACAATATGATACGCCGGCGTTTATCCCGTAATCCCCCGTGGCTTTATGTTATTATCAGCGACGGGGCAGTTGCATAATAATAATAATAATAATAATAATAATAATATACAAATAACGACGACACAATATTTTATAATATCACATCGCCGTCGCCGTCGTACTTGTTGTTATAAGCTCTTCTCGACGGCCGCCGGGACGGAGGGCGAGACCGTCTCTACACAGACGGTTTCGGCCTCCCCGCCGCCGAAACAATAAAGCGAATCCTCGCGTTCGCCGACGGCGCGGCGGCGACGGCGCTAATTACCGAGCATTATTGTTGCAGCCCGTCATCGCAGCCTCCGATGATTACAAGTTATATCGTAGGTACGATTAATAATTATAATAATGATACGGTACACACTCCGGTGGGTACACTCTGCGCAGTGCTGTAACAACATTCTGTAGGTATATTATGGTAAGTCGGCATTATTTACCGTTGTCGCTATCGCCGCCGCCGAATGCCGGAAGGACGTGGCGGCGACGGGGGATTAGTGAATATCGGAATCGAACGGTTTCGCGTACAACCGTTCCGCGCGGTAAACAAACGTCCGGGCGATTCGTATACCTACATAGTGTCCTCTCCTTATGATAATAATATCGTATAAATTCGAAAATCATTATCGTCATAGGTGTCGGCGAACTACGCACGCGTGTAGACCAGTGTACATCACGTCGATTGGGTATTTTAGATTCTGAGCGGAGCGATAGAAATGCATCTATTGGTTTTACAATAATGGCTTTTTTTTTTTTTTTTTTCCGTGGACAACTTCTCTACCAGCGTTTTCACTCCGATTTATAATATTTACAATTAAAGTACTTTTTCCGAAAGGAAATCTGACTGAGGTGGTCCTTTAAGTAGATTGTTTTTTGATATTCCCGGGAGTTTTCATATTAAATGGGAAAAACCGGGGGAAAAACGGGAAAACGTACGAAATGTACGATATTCAAATCGTAAAGGTTAGGTTAGCGCAGCATTCACTACCAAAAGCTGGCCAGTCCCTGTATACGTATTGTTTAATCATGAGATTTTGCCTCTGGCGATTTTTTTTCCACGAAGTTTGTTAAGTAATATTATGTTTTATTAATTTTATTTTAAGATTCTTAGTGTGGAGCGAGAAAGTTACAACTTTTTAATCCTAAAGTTTCGTTAGAGTATACCTTATTATAATATTTTGTTGACCGATCTTATTTTTAGATTTTGAGAGTAGCGTAGTGTATTAGATTTACTATGTTGCTTTTATTTATTTTTTTTTAAATTTCTGTCTGTAAATAAATTTCCACCAAAAATCTTGCACCAATCAAAATATGACAAGAGACCTTTTATTGCACTTTTGGACCTGTAGGTGTACTGAGGAGGTAATTTATTGATTCTTTTATATGGTCTTCATAATAATTGGGCAAAATCGGAAAAATGTTTTCCGTTGTTTAATCGGTTAAAAATATTTGTAGAAAACTAAAATTTTCTGAAACTACATTAGTTAGCCTTTTCTGGGCGTGGTATAGTTTTAAAAATTTTCTAGACATTTTTTAAACTAAGCATTTGACATTATCTATATATTTTTATTTTTATTTGGTTTACTGTGGATAAAATGATGTGACCAAACAGAAATTCTTGGAAATTAAATACAAGGTTCGTTATAAATTTAACTAGGTAAGTGATAAAAAAAAAGTAAAACTTAATGTTGTAATTTTTTTTATAAGCGTTTTAAGATAAAATATTTACGAAAATCATAAAAATTACGATATATAATCGAACTTTTCTTAAAATCTTCCTTAGTTAACAATAATAGTTATAGCAACAATTACAAATAAAATTACTCTATTTACCTTCTCAACTTTCCACCTATAACAGTGGTATATGCATCAGCTCTTTTTATTACATTATTAGGTATGTTTGAAACTCGATAGAAGCTAATTTATTATTATTGTGCATATAGGTATCTAAAATATACGCTATAAACTCAAAACTATATTGCGCTTTTTTTTTTTTTAAAAATCATTATTTGACTGTTGATGTAACAAAAAAACAAATTTTTAAAATAAGAAATCAGAATTATTAAATTCGTAATTGTGGATGGCTGAATTTTAATTTTTTTTAGCATCCGAGAGATTTTGTTAAATCCTACGATATATTTACCTAACTATTTTAAATACGTACATATATATATATAGGTACCTAGAAAGTAAAATTATTATGTATTTCACGTTTTTCTTATGCAAACGACTTTCATTTAAACGTGAATAAAATATAATGTTGATACCTAAACACTTTATATATAAATGTAACATGTAATGAAACAACAGTATAAATACTAAAAATATAATGAAATAATTTAAATAATTGTCTTGGTAGTTGGTGGTTGATTTAAACACTTGAATATAGCGCTTATTACATTATTACGGCATACGATTAGGTTAGGCCAGGTAACACAAATAATAATTAAAATATAATGAAATAATGAAAAATCAATTTAAAGAGAATAACGATATCATAATATTATATACGAGCACAGTGAAATTTATTTGTATTTAAAACAATTAAATAACAAACGGTCATTTTTGTTTTTAGAAACCAAAATGAAATGAAAATACAATATTTCCAGATATATTTGGAAAAGAAATACTTATTGATAACTATTATAAGATCCGTTTTAAAAAATATTATAAACTGAATAATTTTATACTTGTCACAACAAATACAATAGAAGTACTATACCTTTATCACCTTAATGGCAATATACCTATATCTACACGTCACGGCGTGTCAGCCAATTCATATTTTATCAGCACTAATGGATAAAAAATAATAAATTAATCCAGTACAAAAGATTGATTGGAGTATAATATTATGTACAACAAAATTAAACTCTATAATTTAAAAAGTAATTAAAATAGTTATTTCGCATGAAACATTTTTTTTAACCGTCTATGTATACAAATATTTAATGTCTATGGTGCATTCATAACTTTTGTATAAGGATGATTATCAGTGGCAAATAATTTCCTTTTGAGAAAATTGTTTTAAACGTATACACCAAATTGCATAGGTACCTATATTATGAAAAAATAAAAAAAAAGACAATAGTATCGGACTCCAAAATCCCCCCTACCCCTGTAATATATGTGCCCTGATACAATTAAGTATATACCTAAACTGAAATAAGTCGTTAAAAATGAATCAAACATTTTAAGAATTTGAATATTTATAAATATTTATATAAAAAAATAAATAAGGATTAAGGCGACAGTTTCCGCGTCAAAGAGAACAAACTAGTCACTATTTATCTTTGCTATATAGTGTTGTTTTTTTATCTAGATATAGATACATATTTATTTTTATATTATCTAAATTAATGAAAAAAAAAATGAATCATCTATAGGTAATAATGAATATAGATACAATTTTTTAAACCATTAATTGAAGGGCTTGGTGCAATAACCCGATTTTAATGATACGTTTATAAGAAATAATAGATAATATATTTAATTTATACGACACGACCTTTTTGAAATCTAGATCATTGATGTGTACCACATCTAGTACACATTCACAAATTTGAGTATTTCATTGTATCATTTATGATAGATATTAAATAAAATCATATCATCAAATCAAAAACATATCACTATGTTATTATTATTATTGGTTGAATTTTGGTAATCGTGACGCGTAAATCTGAATATTTTAAACCATTGTATACACCTACGCGTTTATCAACATTACCAATGGTGCGTTGGCGTAGTGTGATTAAAAGTTTCCTGAATACATTTGTTTAGTTCTAGAAATAAGCGAATAGTAAGGAAGAAAATCAAGGCGACTGTTTTGGGTGATTTTTATATTCTGTGCTAAGTGATAAATGTATTAGTTTTACTATGATCTGTTATTTTGTTTCATGTAAATTAACTACATTTCTCCTAGAAAACTTGTTCCAATTAAACTATTTATAGGAACTTTCATTTAATATTATTAATCTAGTTTGTCCATTGTACAAGGTTGTTTTTTGATTTCTTTTCTAGATTTCTTTTTGGGTTATCTTAACAGCAAGGGAAAAAGTACGAAAAATACTCTGCTCAAAATAACTGACGTTAGCAATGTTTTATTGTGGCATACAGATATAAATTAAATCACTCTATTCTTTCTTCCAACTTTCCTCCTCAAACAGTGGTACACGCATCAGTAGTATCAGCTATCAGCTGTTGCTACTAATATATCACAAAATTACA
This sequence comes from Cinara cedri, assembly GCA_902439185.1. Lineage (NCBI taxonomy): Eukaryota > Metazoa > Arthropoda > Insecta > Hemiptera > Aphididae > Cinara > Cinara cedri. The sequence continues at coordinate 89,007 of CABPRJ010000496.1, forward strand.
CATTATTCTTATATTGATACAAAGTTCATTGGATTAAGTTTTATTCTTAAATAGTTTCAAATCGAGTGAAATACTCGAAACGATGAATGTTACATTTAAATTGTCTGCTTCCTATGAATTATTTCACATTTTAACAGCGTCATAATATATCTCGTATACATGATATTGTTATTAGTCTTTGTGTCAAGAAACACTATCTACAATATATTAGAATAATGTTTTTGCCAACCCGTTTAATGCAATTAATGCAATTTAGTACGGTAGTAAAAATGACAATAAAGGTTTACGTATTATGACTGGAAATATATTTATGTTCATTCATTTTTAAGTTAATTTCTTTTTAATTAAAAATTTTAATTATAAATCTCTGAGGAAAAAGCCAATATTTATACCTTCATAAAAAAAACGTTCACAATTTTAATTTCTAATTTTTCCCCTTGAGGATATAATTTTATCATATAATTTATACAAAAATAAAATTCTCATGTAGGCACTTATTTCATCGGTATAGGTGGGTAGGTAACATACGATAAAAACGAAATGTTATAGATTTAATATAACAATTCTAAGAATGCTTGATAAATAAAAAAATATTATAATACGGTCTTGTGATTTTGTGCAGTAGAAAATAATTTTATAGTTAAACTTGTTTTACTTTTGAACTATATTATTGTATCAGACCAGTTTATATTAATTTTATTTTATTTTTTTTGCATTTACGACAAAACGAAAAGGTTTATGACCGAACTTATATTACAAAACATGAATAAATTCAAAACTAAGGTTTCTTTTTTTTTTTTTTTTTAATGCAAAATAAAATTGGATATACGTTTGGCAGGTACCTATGTATAAAACATATACAATTTTAGATTTAATTTAAATGCCCTAAATATTTTAGTTTGAATTTAAATTAAATATAAAGTAAAACTGTATCGGCTTTCATATATAATTTAGATTTAATAATATAATACCTATATTCAATTTCGGAATTGTAGTTTTACTAAACACTTGTTTTATAATTAAAACAAAACATTAGATTGGTCGAATTTTATTCATACAAATTATATTTATATTACCTATACATATACTTTTTTATTATTTCAATAATATAATAAAAACATTTGTTTTCATTCGTTCCGATACTCGACGATTATATGAATTGCAAATTTTAAATATAGATATTTATATATTTATTCAACTAGGTATTTAAACACTCTTATTCAAATAATTTGAGTATTTTAACTCTTGATATAAATAACCATTAAAATAATTTTACGAGAATTTTATACCTTAAAACATATAGAAAAATCAAATCTCATTAAATCACCGCAACTAGATAAAAATTGCTTTCAGAAATAATGCTACATTTGGAAATCGGAGCAAGATTTTGGTAGAAAATTTGTTTACAATGAGAAAAATAATACCTCAGAATCTAAATAACTAAATGGTTATTTTTCATTTAGTCTTAATCTTTTAACAATATTTAATTCTATGAGCTTGATTGCTTTCGTCTTTAAACTGTCTATCTTCATTTTGCCCATGTCTTCAACGTTTTATGTATACTTGATATTTATTTATTTTAGTTTAATATATTAGTTCTTAACTCATTTTAGATTCCGAGCAAAGCGAAGGAGCTATGGGTTTTACTAAGATTTTTTTTTTTTTTTCATTTTTTTTTTGTAGTCTGTGGACACATTTTTTCCTAGGAAACTTGCTAGGATTTTTACATGTAGTAACTTTTCAAAAATCTCAAGTTGTCTAAATGGTACTTAAAAGAAGCCATTTATAAAAACACGGACGACATTTTCTATCAGAAAAAATGATTTAATCGAAAAATCACAAGACTCCTTTTTTGTATTACTTTCTTACGGTATCATCGCCGAAACTTTTGAACTTTTAAGGAATTTTAATTTTTGGGAGTTTTTTTGCTGTAATTTAGTTATAAATACACGTAGAGACTTGAAACTAGGTAATAATACTTATATTGGACTTACCTAGACGTGGTAAATTTTTTTTTTTAAAAGCGTTTTGAATTAAAATTAAAACAAAAATCGCAAAAAAAAATTACGGCACTTCAAATTATGTATTACCGAACTGCGCTCGGAATCGTCTTTCGTCAAGCAATGGTTTATTGTTGCGCACAGATATAAATGAAATAACTTTCTGTATCCTACCTTCTTAACTTCTCACCTACAACAGTGGCCGCTCCCATCTCCAGTATTAGCTCTTTTTACTAATTTATTTACTTTCTAAATTATAATAATTATAGGTTGAGTAAACACAAAATATGTTTTCAACTTATTACAATTATTATAGCAGTAATAATTCATGTCATATAATAATTTATAATGTGATGATAATATGATATTAACTATTTTAATGAACCCAAACATAATTTAACTATTTAAAGAATAATAGAAACCACCTCATCGTGACACTCCCTCACTGATGTTAATAATGGCCCTTTATTAAATGTAATGTTTGATAAATAGAGTAGAAAAATACTTAAGTAGTACTACAATAAATCAATAAATAAATTTCAAACCTAAATAATAATCACTGGCGTCTACAAAATGGGTGAAGGTTATATCCCCATTGGTTTCAAATCAAAAAAACTATGAGTATTTAATAATTTTATCTTGAAATTAAATGTTTTAGTCAAATTACAAGAAAATAGCTTGATTTATTGAATAAAAATCGGTTTCTTTGGATGTGGCTTTAAATTCTCATTATGAGGTTAAGTTTCATGATTATTACTTACTAGATCCCCTCCATTAAAAAACATTGAACATGCCACTGATAATACTTATACTGGCTGAGTCCCGTTCCCTTTTCTGTAAATATCGCTTCATATAATTTTTATAAAATTCATTATGAAATAATATTTTATTCAAAGGAAAAGGTTACTTATACACATAAATAATTAATATGTATACCTCAATGTAATTACATTTTTTTTTTTTTACTTTGTTATGAAATGTACCTGCATGACATACAAGTTAATTAAAATAATTCAACTGTTGAAGAGGTATATATAGTTAGATTATAATATTATATATTAGGTATGTAAATATTATAATAGACATAACAACGATGTACCTACCTATCATTATACTGTTATATTTAAGTGTATATAGTTGTATACGGTCATTTAAATTTATACGAGACTTATACATACGTGTATAACATTGTGATTAATAATACATACGTGCGAGATTTTATTATATTATTATGCTTTTTGTTAGTCTGGTTGGTTTTTCGTAAGGGGTACATTTTCGGAATTACGTGAAAAGAGGCGACAACGACGCGAGACGGCGCCGAAGAACTTTAACTATATAAAGCAATACTAAATTGATTAGCAATTATTGTAGTATACCTACATATAGACACATATAGTCAAGTTTACTTAGTGAAATCTATATTTTATTTTCTATTAAAGAAATGTCCGAAATATAAAAAAAAAATATTTAAAAACTCTCTATTGTTAATGAAATTGACAAATGAATATATTTACAATTAACATAAAGGGTTAGACTTTCAAATATATATATATATAGATTTAAATTATATTTTCTTCCATTGCATCAGCATTAAAAACGTTCTTATATATACACGATATGGTTTAGATTCACGTTTTTAGATTTTATTTAGGTACACTTGTTATTTAGAGATTTACTTATTAAAAAAAAATAAAAAAGTACAGTTTGTAAAAAATATTTTTTTAATAGAGTAAAACTTCCATCAACGTTAATTTATTTTGGTCCCATCAAGTGTTATGCCTAGAAGAACACCTCTAAAGAACGGTCACCTCTAAATAGCGGCCATTATTTCTGGTCCCTTTGGTGACCGTTATATAGCAATTTCACTGTACATATTAAAAAAAATTATACGGCCAAATCTATGAAATACAGAGAATTTTTGAACATATTATAGAACATGAGGGTTTAATAAGACCTGAAACGCGAATTTTTGAATTTCAATTTTTATATGCCTGCTAACTATTAAATTTTACAGGATTTTGTTTGTACGATAGTTTATTGATTTATATTTATTGTCACCTGTTCAGGTAACAACGTGGAATTATACGAGTGAATAAATTGGAAGTTGAATATTAAAAAACATTATGGTGGTTAGGGACGTCATAATAATAAAGTTGATATTTTTATTACCTATAATATAATATAAAATAATATAAAACTATATAATAATATAAGGAACGGGGATTTTCGACATCAAATGCTATTCCTTGGGGAAATATATTCTATACGTCGTCTAATAAATTTCAATCATAACAAAAGAGAGAGAGAGCAAGGGAGTGAAAGAGACACAGAGAGAGTGAGTCCGAGGTATATAGAAGACAGGGAAACGAAAGAAATATGACGAATTACTGCGGACAAGTTATATTTTTACTAAACGAAGAAAAATTAAATACAATTAAATATCAACAAGAAGAATATACGAACACTTGATTTCTTTAAATGAAACGCATAATATGCGTTTTTAATATTAAATGAAAAAAAATATCTGTATTTCATAAAGAAAAAATACAATATTTTATTTCGTTTTATAACTCGAAATGTTCAAAAATGTATACAATTATGAATTATATTGTACATATTATGGCTACAAATTATGCATCTTTAAATGACATTCGACAAACCACATTATACGCGGTTAAGGTTAGGGATATACATTTCACTGGCTGCAGCAAAATATAATATTAAAACGTAGGTACAAACGATATGAACATGTCAATAATTATAGATGTTTTCAGACGTAGTTTAATAATATTATAATGTATTCGTTTCGGTATTATCTCAGTGCATTTTTTTTCCACACCAAAACGCGTTTGAACAGCTGTCGGATCGCGGGCGTTCAAATCAACGGCGTGTACTTAAAAACAACGTATTGTAGGTTAAATTCATAAAACACCTATATCTCCTATAATACTTATATACAACATAAATATATGTTTCGTATTTAGACAGTAGGCCGATTATATATTTTACAACGTGTACACATAGATAATATTTTAATGATATGTGTACCTGTATAGGTACTACCACACACTCGTGCTAATAGGCTAACATATATGCATTACGACTAGCCCGGAGGGGAAGAAAATTCGCATATTATTTCAAAGTGACAATAGTTGCTATAGTTAGAATAGAGCTTATTTCACCTAAGCTCATCCGTATAAAATATAACAGAAACTTTCGATGAAAGTTATCCCTGCGAGGAACAGGTTATACATTGTTCAGTTTTACAAATTATTTGCATTTTTTTTTTTAAATTTTACAATTATTTTAATAGTGTCTACCTTTAGTCACCAAGAATTTTCTACTAATCTATATAAAAAAAAGATACGATCGTTTTTATTACGGATGAACAATAACTTTGCGAAAGAAATACTCATTGTAAATTGTAAAAAATATTAAAATTATCTTTTTTTCAAATCACATATTTTAAAGTTTGAGTTTAAAATATTGAAAAACAAAGGGCTGTAAGAATAAGTTTTTCTTTTCCCAAAAATAATGATGAAAATCAGACCACTCTAAGAAGCATGCAAGTTTTTCTCGTAAGAGATTTTTTTGAACCAAAAAATACATTAGCACCGGGCCCCTTAAGTGTATATTGTTGATAAGTCAGCATCTGTTTTTTTTTTTTTACAATACCTACCTAAAGTAAAAGAGAAAATACATTGCTTAATAATTATCAGTAGTTTTTTTAGACGATTTTATATTTCTAAAAAAGTGAACACTATATTAATTGTATAATAAGTCTATTTATCGATTTTTTCAATACTTTTTTTATTAAAGTATACCTACCATTTTGATGATAAATCATACATTATGAATATTATTTTTTTTTTCTTCTCTTTTTTCACATATATGGTTTTTAATTAGATATCTCAGCGATTATTAAATTTTCTAATAATTTATGAATATCCAGATATAGATCAATGTATATTTAGAAAGTTAGAACAAAAATATGGTTTTCATAATTTCACCGCAGGTTCTCAACGTAAATTTATTGAATCTCCATTTTTAGATTTGGTTATTATTTTCATACACGTACGTAAGTAGTTTACCAAAACTGATCTCTATTTTCTACAACATGAAAATTGCATTTTTCGAAAGTAATCTTAGTTCAGACTTTTATAAAATACGATATGTAATGAAACATCGATATTATATTAGTGCTTCGTTTTCTGCAATATAACCAAGAGAGCCCTGAAGGTTGAAACGAAAAAAAATAAAGATAAGTCTGAAGTTCAAACGCCTATATTTAAATCGAAATTTTAATAAAATGAACTACCGAATGTCCTATCTAGATAAAATAAAACTCTACTCGAAACCCTCATCTAATGTTTTTTGACTGGATCAAGAATCTTCTTCTCATAACCAATACAGAATTCTAAAACAAACATCTCTGTAAGATAGTGACGGGTTACCAAATAATAAAACTACAAGATATTCTTTTGGCATTTTGAGATTGTCTGAGTTGTAATATTTAAAGCTGCTCAGCTCTTAAATCAGTAATTTTTTCTTTGAAGCGTTTGAATAATACATTTCTTAGATAAATGTATAAATATTCAGATAAATTTCATTGAGTTATAAAAACAAACAAAAAAAGCTGTGCTAGGATAATGAGGACGGGTGCAGCCACTGTTATAGGTGGGAAGTTGAAAAGATAGGATACAGAAGGGAATTTAATGTATTTTTGTAAACAAGGATAAATCATTGCTAACGAAAAATAAATTCTGAGCGCAGTTCAATTAGTAGTGTTGCTTTGTCAACAATACAATAGTATTGTTATACAATGGTATATGTATATTATTATAAAACGATTACAACATTATGCGTTTCCATGACAACAATGATTGTTAAAAAAATATTAAAATTATAAAAACTTAATAATAACAAAAAATAAATTAAAACGGTTGCTAATGACAACCTTATTTTTAATTTTTTAATCTTTTTTAACCTAAAGAACCAGGTTTTTCTTATTATCTTGAATATTAATGAGAATTTAAAAAAATGCCCTCTCTAAAGTACCACCCAGAAAATATAAGTGTCTACATTGTATACATCGAAGTAAACTTTCTGTTAGAAAAAGTATTCACGTAAAAAAAAAATTAAACATCTTTGTAAAACCAATATATTCTTCGCTACTCACAGAATCTAAAACAAAAACAATTAACCAAATCGATCGATGTAGCCTCTTCTATAGATCATGTAAATGTCTATTAACGACGTTTGTTATAAATGTGGTGTCTAACAATATAATGTTTATTGATATTATATTTTGTGTTAATTTCGTTAAAACTATCATTTATTTTAAACCATTTCGTCTTTTATTGAACAATTTTCAACATATTTTTAACATACGAGGGCTAATCAAAAAGTATCGAGACTGATAATATTACTCGGAAACCGAGCGTTGAAGAGCAAAACGATCTGTAAACCTAGTTTCTTTGACTTATACTGAGCACATCTATTCGTATAAAATCTCTATAAACTTCTTCGTTTTGATTTGACGATATTTTTCTAAAATTNCATTTAATGGCAAAAACCATGAAATGTTGCATCCCTCTGAAACTGGAAAAAAATGCAGACAAATTTTCTAAAATCTCCAAATCTGTCAAGTTACTCTTCTTTTGGGTTTATTACAAAATCGCCAAACTCGAAAAATATATTTTACAAAAATATCAGTGAAATCAAACCGAAGAGTTTTATAGAGAAGCAATAAAAACAAATGTACTCAGAAAAAGGCATAGAAGAAAGTGATACCAGTCCTACTGCTCTTCGATGCTCCTTTTCCGAATGATACTACCAGTCTTGATACTTTTTGATTAGCCCTCGTATATATAAGTATTTTCATCGACTGGCAAACAAAAAATGTATTTTGGCTTATCGAGTTTTGCTTGATAACTTGCTAGCCCAGTCCAGCCCTGCTCTCGGGGATGGTGACTTTAGATTACTGGTGTATTGGTGTCACAGGACACTTAACTTTTTTTCAAAGCCTTTTTAAGTTTTAAACCCCCTAAAAAGAAAAGAAAATTAGCAAATTAGTGGATACTTTTTTAACTGTATGTGTTCTTGAAATTCCTTTGTGTGATATTAGTGTAAGGTAATAAAACCTCCGAAAGAAGTTTATTTTATCAAGTACCTTTATCTCAACATCTGGTACCGATGTGCTATAAATGTATTATGTTTCTTTGAAATTAAATTATGTAAGAGGTACAAAATTATTTGTTTAACAGATTTCTTAAAAATGTACTAATAATGAGTAATAACAAGAAATGTTTTTAACAGCAATGAATTGAAATATGTATAAAGTAGATAGGTAATAATAATTAATAAGTGACGAATAAAATCACAATGCTTAATAGATACAAATTAATTCCTCGAGATTTTTCAGAGTACGACGTTCAAAACCCATTATGAATTATAATAACACACCACAGTATAACTAATTTTATACGTGTAATAAGTATAAATATTATAATATATGAGTATCATACGAGTATTTCCGTAGAAGGAAAAAATACCGTCTTAAAAACTATTGACTCTTGTATAATGAAAACGTATCCCTATATAAACGATTTGGTTGATAAAATTCTTGTTAATCAATATCGTTTTTTTTTTAAATTGTATTCACTATGACAATGCGCCGTGTATGAAAAAAAAATGCTGATACTGCTTGTGAATGTGCCACTATTTTAGGAAGAAAGTTAAAAGAGAGAACGCATATAGGGTAATTTTAAATTAAATATATATAATATATATATTTTTAGTGTATAATATATACTTTTAATATATGATATATATTTTTAATATATAAAATTTAATCTTTCTGTACGCAACGATAAATGCTTGGTAATTAAAAACGATTCCGAATAAAGTATTATTAGTTTTACTTATCCTCTGTTGCCAAGGTAACTCAGAAATCGACAATAATTATAAAAAAAATGTCCAGCTTTCCTCATTTATTAAGAAAACTACAAAAAATATCAAATATTACCTTCTCAGTGCACAATTCTATACAATTTTCTATTGGAACAAGATTTCTCATAAAAAAGTTGTTCACGATCATAATAATACTATAGTATTTTTTGTATTCGATTCATATTAAAACAAACTAAAATTACGGGAATTATTTTTATAATAATATGCAAATCTGTGTATACCTAGTAAATTGACAAAATAATTTATAAGTATGTTATATAAATATATAATAATATATTAATGCAATTTTTAAATAAACCAGTATAATAGATGTATAAAATATTATTATCACTTTTTTTTAGAATTTTATTCAAGTATAAATCACGTCATTTCAAAATATTGCCCACTAAAAGGGTATTCGAAAAGAAAAAACTTTAATCTAAATTATACCAACTATAAAATATGCTATACATATAAATATAAGAATATTTTTATTTTTTATTTTTTTATTTAAAAATATGATTCGCTGTGTTATTATTATACAGTTATGTCCCTCATCGGCCATCGTCATGCATAATAATATACATAATATAATATTATAATGATTTAGAAACGGTATATACAAATTACAAATGCTATTTTGTATAAATTGAAGAATATATTATTATTGTATACGTATAATGTATATATATTTACGATAAAGGATAAATAACGTGTGACACGTTGACAAATAGCCCCGTTAAGTAGGTTAAAAAGTTCGCATGGGGTTTAACTGCTGCAGTGTATATAATGTATGTAGTGAAAGTCATGATAGAAAATTTGTTTTCACATACAGTGGATGGCACAACACCGATGATAGTTCCGTATTAAAGGTCCGTTTTTTTTTTCTTTTTGTCGTGTTTTATATACATTATACATATAGTAGTAGGTACTACCTAGTAGAGATATAATAGTATTGTATACCCAAAAGATCGGTTGCCGTGACAACAACTGCAGACATCTCCCAGCAATCGTCCTTCGACCGAATTTCCGCACTGCGCGTATATAATAACATATAGTACCCTTTTCAATCAATTTACCCCCTGACAAAAAAAAAAATACTCAACATGAGGTCTAGAGGACGATAAATTAATAAAAAAAAAATATACAGATATATATTATTATAAACTCCCCCATATCGTACATATATAGTGCGTTTGATTAATTAATATGGTTTGATATTTATAGTCGCACTTTGTATATAAATATAAAGTACAGTATACTCATATATATGTATATAAATAAAAAATAATCGACCAAACTGGACACAAACTGTAGGATGTATAGTACCTAATCAAAATTCGTTATAATAGCTGTTGCTGCTGCTGCTACTGCTGCAAAGAACTATAATTATTAATCGACATCAATATATTGAATATAAATTTGTTTTATTATTTTATTTTGGGTACGGTTAAAGTATAGCCTATACATTATATAATAATATAATATAGTTGACCAACTCTATACGGGATTAAAACAAATCTTCTGTCAACATATAATGTATAAATACAATTTATAGGGTATCGAATCGAAAGATTTCAATTATTTTTTCCAATAACTCGCGGGTGCAGCGGACGGTCAAATTTAATTTATAAAATAATCACCGTAGGTACGTTTTTCACGCGATATTCTCCTCTCTAATATACAATTTCAAGTAACTTTATTACGAATAAAATATTGTTATACAACACGGTATATAGTATAATATATTATTATGTATAAAGAAATTTCAATCAAATATTCTTGTTTCGAAATACTTATTTAATAATTTTAATTTTAAAACAACAACTGATTTTTCATTGTCAAATATTGTCAATTACTTACTAAATATACTCTACTATCCGAATATTGTCTTAAAATATTCCGCTTAACACAATACAGTATTAGGTAGGTCGTAGGTATATATACAAATTATATATCATATTATTATACAGTAGAATACAGCTAGTTCTATGCGTAATAACTTTTTATTTTATAACTCCGTGTCTTTTTGAAAAGTAGAAAAAAAAAACCCCGAAAACACAAACATTAAAAATATTGTATACTTAACTGAAAAAGCATATAAGGGAGAAAATTAAATATATGCGTGACGTTTTGCTGCAGAATACTTTTATATATACTTTATCAAAAAATAAAAATGTTTAACTACACACTGAACTTTGACTTTGATTAATGGTATAATTTAATAAAATATATACTTTGTCGGCAATTTTTTTTTGTCAGACGAAATATTTTTGATAGATATAGGTAACCATGCGTATAGCCGTATAGGTATAGGTATATATAAAAACTTTGTCCTCGTCATAAGTTTCACCAAAAATTGGTAAACATTAATTTCAAGATAAATATATATTTTCCAGAAATAAAATATATAAATTGGAGTACAAAATTAGATTATTTTTAGATGAGTATTTATTAAAAATATTTTCTTTTTATAAAACTACTCGACATCACAAAACAGTAATTACTGCTCATGCATGCAGTACAATACGAAATAAAATTAAAAAATTGCGTATTTTAAACATTAGGTATAATTAATAATTACGTATAATTTCGTCCGAATTTTAAGGTGAAGATTTAATCTATTTGCTCGTGGAGTTTTTTTTAAGGTAGGGGTAATAGACACGCAGTGGCTATTCGCTAAAAAATATCCTAAAAAGTTTAACATCAATACAATATTGGCTTGTGTTCAGGTGAGACGAGCAGAATATTAATTCGAGTAGATATACATTTTAATAACATGCTGGTATGTTAAATATTCAATAATTATTAAAAATGAATAGTGAAATTATAATATAATAAATGTTACGCGAATGTAGACAGATAATAATCGAACGTTATTTTTATATAATTTGATAAAACATTATACGGGTACCTAAAAAAATCATCAGACACGTGTCGTATAAATACACAGTCACAAAAAACAAACTTCATATAACTGCATCGTGTTATTCGACATTATGACATTTCTGTTTGACAGCAGTTGGTTTACTATAGAACTTTATATACACCTCATGTTTATTCATGGGGGTTTGAACTGCATAATCTAATATTTTTATATTATAAAAAGTGGGTAGATGGTAAATCTGAATGTGCTATATACCTAGTATATACTCGTATTGTATAACTTCCTAATAATTAATAATATTATAATTACCGAATTAACGAAGATTTATAAAGTTCAAATTTTATCATATTAATTTTTAACAATATATCAAGCGCAAGAGATAAATTTAATCTTAAAGTAACGCGATTATTTTTCTGAACTTTTAATAAAAATATATGGCTCAAATTTGTGAAGTTTATCGTAGTAAAATAATTTAAGATAATTTATTAGTAAAATAATGAAAATAGTGATATAACTTCTATGAAGCATTTCGGTAAGTTATCATAACGCAGTAGATGCCCTATTAGTTTGTTCCTTCTGACTTTTACACAAAATTCTCGTTTTTCCTTTATTTTGTTCAGTAATTCTTCGTTTGTTATTTTCTCTGTCCATTTAATCTGTAACATTTTCGATAATACCACATTCTAATAGCCTCTAGTTTTATTTTCTCTTTTGTGCTGCTTATTAAAGTTTAGTAGTCGCATTCCACACATACCTACACTTTTAGGGGATGATTTTTTTCCCTGAAAAACCATCTTTATTGCGCTATCCTGTTAACTATATTTGCTTTACTTCGGTCATCTTCTATTATTTTACTACCTAAATAAATGAAGTATTGAACTATGTAAGCGTTATTTATTTTTATATAAAGATGAATGGAAAATACGAGTAGAGAAGAGGAAGAATATGAGACGCAGATAGATAGGTAATCATTGCATCGGTCTATCTGATGCAAATTAAGTTGCTCATGTCTGGTTTTATGTTATTAATTTTTTTATTTTTATTTTTTTAATATCATAAATTATAACCATTATAATGTCATCAATTGGCTGAAACCTACTAACTAATCCCTTTTGATCAATTAGATTATGTCTTCAATTTATTAATTTTAATATTAATAACTATTATTTAAATGGCATTAAATTAATTAAACCGTTTACTGTAGATATCAATAGTTATTAATACCTAAAGTTTTAATATGTTTTACGTTGAATGTATTAAATTTGATCACCTATAGGCAATATAATATGTGTATGGAGTATGTTCGTTAGTTTTAGACTAGAATAGAAATCAAAAATACTCATATAATATATATGTTTTATCCATCGACATTATTTGATCCTTATTGAAAATCATATAATATCACAAAATACCAGTAAATTAATAACTCCGGGAAATTATTTATTGAACAATTTTTTTTAATGGTCTCACGATATCGTAAACATTATAGAAAATAACTTAACGTTATATTTTATGTGACGTTCTCATAAGTACACAAATTTGAATTCATCCCAACATCCCATACTATAATATAAGTAGCGAACAACTGTTTAAACAAAGTGTAGCGTGTTTAACGGAAACAAATGGGATAAGACTGAAGAACCTGGATCTGTATGCAGTCCAATATATAGACAAACAAGTTAAATTCAAGTTTCATTTTTTATGAAGTAAACGTCAAGGCACCGCAGCAGTATAGCAGGAGGGACAAATGGAAAATTTGAACGGATATATATTTTACTTAGACCCCTCGAAAATTCTTCGAGCCCATCCACGAACTCACTACTACTACAGACTACTATTGTAACATGTTTGTATTAATATGTTCTTGCGCAGACACCAGCAGCTTTTAATAAACATAGGAATGAAATACACGTAATACTATTATTGTGACAGTCGAAGGGACACGAAGCCTGTGGGAAATCACATATAATAATGTTATTATGGTTCTTCGTATTATGTTATTATTTTTTTAATTCAAGCCGTCCACAAATATAACCAAATAATAATAATACTAATATCCACCTATGGGAAAAGGACACTGGACACTCTATTTCTACTCATTTGTCGCGGTGTTGAATCTAGGACGTTTTCTCCCCACGGACATTTTCCCTTATTGTTTTCCGGTATACATATACCCTGCAAGCTGTGATGTTATATACTAACCTATTACTCGGTACTATTTGGAACGTTGATTTATTTTTATATTGTGATAAAAAAATTATTATTTGTATACGTTAGATAGTTAAAAATACATCGTAATTTTAAAAATACATGCCTTTATACGACTAAGTCTTTGTACGTATTTTTAATATCTACAATTCTTATACACATATTATTAAGGCCATTTGCAAACACCATTTTCGTTAAAAACACTTAAACATCTAACAAAAATTGAGGTACTAATGTTGTGGTTTGATTTGGAAATGTAAACATGTATGGAGTTTACAAACAAGTTTACAATGTATTGACTAAAGCATATTTTTCATAATAATATTTTTTATTTAATTACTTACCATTGTAAATTGACAAATCTATATAGATACGAGTTTAAGTTTTATTCTCGAAAAAAAATTGATAAAATTGAAAAAAAGTGTTCCAGCCTATGCAAATTTAACTTATTTATAAATTCAAACATATTTTCATTTTCAAACTACTTTCAGAATCAAACTACTGTATAAAAGTACTAACATTATAAGTACTAACATTTTTGTCAGGCTACTTTAAATTCATAAATAACGTAAAAATGGCCGTACCCTTTCCTCTTATGTATATCAGGCAGTTGATTAGTGAAAAAGTCATATCATTAATATGGACTTTGAAAGGTAAAAAAAAATGTCAAATTTTACAAAACTTAGATGACTGAGTTCCCATTAAACAACTTACTAAAAATTTAGACTAGATATTTGAATACGCTAAAATAAATACATAATGTTTTATAATTTATGTATTTATAAATAGATATAAGTACAAATTTAATGGGTTTAGAAATAGTGGTGTCTGGATTATCTCCACTGAAATAGTTAAAATGAAATAAATGAACATTTAACAAAAAAAAAATAATAATTTTCAAAGAATAAAATTTAAAACTAAATATTATTATTTAATTTATTTTTGCAGCTTAATAATACTAATATTAGATTTGGAATGTAACCTGGGATCTATTGGTTCTTTTGATTATATGTACGATTTTATTTAAAACTAATTACTTCACTCTAGTCATTTTTTTAGGTGTAGATAATTGTATTTGATAAATGAGATCCGTTAGAAGGAAGCATTTTAAACATTTGTTATTTTTGATTTTTAAATTATTTTTTAAGCAATGCTTTTTTCGGATTTTTTTTTATGTCTTAAGCCTCTTTTGTGAATTTTAAGTGTATATGAATTCGTTTCCTAATTTATTATTATCAATATTCAGAAGATCTATACATATGTGCTATGTATAATATATGTATTCCTTAAAATAATTGCACTAGCTATACTCTGTTAATCATCCCGAATAGAAACTTATAAAAAATACCGACCACGACGTTTTATAAAGTCTCGCAAAATATTTTATATTAGATTATTTTATAATAAATACAATAATTCACGTCTACTGTCTTTTTGCGTTACATAATACTTTTCAATTTCGTTTCAGTTTTGCATTTCCAGCTGTGCTTCTTTTTTTGTGGTCGTGTATACGTTACATCGTTAAAACGATAAAATGATATTTGATATACAATAATTTGTATAAAAAAAAATAGAACTAAAAGTAATATTTTGTCTGTTAGGCGGGGGACGAAGCGTGTCGTTAAACATTTTCAATTATTAAAAACGGTGGCGGTGTACGCGTATTACTGAGAATCTAATAAAATTTGACTCTTCTAAGCCGTTATATTTGTGTAGTACCCTGTTTCAACACGCAATTACCGAAATTGCGTGTAAATATAAGGGAGTCCGAATGTTTTTTTTTTTTTTTTTTAGTAAAGTTAAAATAAAAACATTCATTATAACGTATAAAAGATGAAAAAGTTTTACATCATTTGCTGATGGTATATAATATCATTTTACATTTGAGACATCAAAGGGTTGTTTTTTTTTATGGAAACGAACACAAAAGAACCAAACAAATTGCTAGTGTTGCGTTATGCGAGGGTTGCGAGGTTAAACTAATTACGAGCCGTATTGTTTGTAAACTGATTATAACATAAGTACCTATATATGTAGAAACAAATTCGTCTGTACGTTTATTATACACACATATATATATATACTTAATAGTTGATACGATATATTTTGTATTATTATTGTTTTAACAAAACAAAATCTCGATAACGATGTCACAAAAAACACCATCACTCGCATATCGCTATTACTGTAACCATAAATATTGGCTCTGGAGTGTGACGCGGTAATACTCATTATCAATTTATTATGAGTAAAATTGCCGCAAATTTGTATCCATTATGGTTTTTACACGACATTTAATCATTTTCAAAAAAAGAGTCGATACTACTGTTATTAGTGAGAAGAAGTGTCGGGAAGGTAGGATACACAGAGTTATTTAATTTATACCTGTAAGTGACGATAATTGACTACTAACGAAGTACAATTCTGAGCGTATAGCTAGATTGGTTTTGCTATGATTTTTACTTTTTTATTATAAATATTATTGTTTATAGACAATTTGTCTATAAATCTTGTTCCAATCAAAAAACAAAAAGTGACCTTTTTTGCTGCATTTTAAATCTAATAGGTGCATTGAAGAGATAATTTTTCAATTTTTCTAATTAGTAAAACTAGAAAATCCGGTTTCATTATTTTCGATATTCTATTATTCTATTATTGTCATAATTCTTTAAAAATGTAAAAATAATCATAGAGATCTAAAATTACAATAGAATACTTAAATTAGTCTGTTATTGCAATGATAAAATTGTTCAAACATACTTGCAATTTTTGAGATATTTATAGACGTTTAAATTTTTGAACCACAGCATTTCATTTAAATAATCAACGTGGCTCTTATTTTTTATTTTTTCCCCACTGAATACTTATAATGAACCCCCTGTTAAATGTCCAATCATTTTTATTGTTTAAAACTATTTTACCAATATAAAATCAAATAAAAACTAAATTAAATAAATGTCAAATACCTGTAAATAGCTCAAAAATCAACAGAATTATTTGAAAATTAACTATTATGTTTAAAAAAAAACATATATACGTCGTATAGTTTAAGATAACTTATCAGTTATTAATATTATTTTTGTGTAAACAGATATGCGTTCGGATTCACGGAACAATGTTGTCGAGGAGTCGAATTTCGGAACCGGGATAATTACAGCCGGGCTGACAACTTGCCGCAAATCCTCCAGAACGTCTTGCCAACGAGAACTCGAACTTACCGACTCGTCGTCGGTGAGTCCATTTGTTTTACTCTGTACTTCGAACATATTGTTCTGTGTTTACGCTATATAGAATATTTAGTGGAATTCATCTATGGCAGATCAGTGACGATACGTGTACCGGGTCGGACGGACAAGGCCGCAACAGCAGTGGAGTAGTACGGTCGGGTAACCGGAGGAAGCGCAAGTCCAGTGGCAAAGACAAGAACGTCAGGAGACTGGAAAGCAACGAGAGGGAAAGACTACGAATGCACAGCATCAACGATGCCTTTCAGGTACATAATATTTCAATACTGGATTACACTGCTATTATAATATATCTACATGTAAATATAAGAAAATACCTACTCGACATGCATAGATCTACTTAGCAAGAGACGCTGCGATCATTGGTTGATATCAATCATTTTCCGATTCTTCGATTTCCTTAAGTAATATTTTTTGGTCTATACGGTTAGGTAAACATAAAAAAATTCATTGTGATAACATTGATAAACGCAATATATTATTATAAAAATACCCGTACCCGTAATGAATAAAAAAAAAAGGCTGATATTGCTGACGGATGTGCTACTATTTCAGGAGGAAAGTTGGAAGAGAATGGAGAATAGGTACATAAAATAACACATTTTACGGTTAAAAATTATGAAATTTAATAATTGAATATTTGAAATAGATAAATCACAAAGATCCCTTATTTAATTGGATTCATTTGGATGACGGATGATAATCATATTATATAGGGAATACAACATATAATAAACTTGCATGCGTTTATTTTATAAAATATGAAAAAAATACATTAACATGAGTATAAACTGTTTATTGGCTTCATAAAATAGTTTCTAATCCGTAAGGCCATACAAATTTTCAATATCTTTCATAGATTTTATAATTAATACAAGCTTTAAAGGTTTTGTATGTTAGCTGGAGTTTATTATAGTTTACATCGAAAGTTCTTGTACCTTAAAAACTATAATCAACCTTATTATCCAGTACGACACGTAAATTTGTCTTCATATAGTAAAATTAATCTTTTTTAGTTAATGATATATAATATTATAATCAGGGGCATATAATAAAAACAAATTTATTGCATTTAGTACCAACAGAAAAACCCACTATTAAAGTAATCTACAAAAAAATATTTATAAAATGTCGAGTGTGAGAAGGCTGAATCTCTAAAAACCTCTTTGTATACGCGCTTGATTATAATATTGTCTAAATTTTACGGTTATCATTTCACTTGGTCAACCACGATTATAAACATTAATTTTAAGTTCTTTTGTATGAGGTGTTGGATCATACGAGTATGTCATAAACTCATAACTGACCATAATAATATCATCTTGTAACTACAGATTTTAATTCATAAATAAATAAACTGCATCCACTCTATGTTATAATTATAAGCCCTATTATGGTATCTTAAAATAATATATGCTGAAACATCTAAAAAACTTAAAAAACGGTTTATTATACAAAAATGTCAATTTATAATAGTTTGCAATATTATTCTACGAGTCCGTGAAAATTCAAAAATGTTGCCCTCATGAAATTTAACGATAAATTAACCTCCGTAATAATCCAACCGTATAATTTATAGAATTGTTCTTCTATAGAATACGTTACCTGACCCTAATGTTTATCCCGATGTCTAAAATATGTTATCGAAAGAACATTTAAGGTTTCAGGAACAGACAATTTTGACATTTTGGCTTATTGAATAAATTTGACGCACATTCCATAAGTTACTCGATATAGTTTTTTGTACATTTTATAATTGTTCTATAATTGTACTGCCAAAAAACTATACCACCCATCGCGTCCAAACCGCAATTAGTAGAAAAATAATACTATCATATACTATCTTTTTCAAATAAATTTCAAAAAAACAATAACAATTTCAATTGTTGATCAGCGTACACAATCTACAATCCCAATCAAAAAGTGATCAATGTATATACCTCGAATCCATTTGAAAAAATTATTCTTTCGAATAGACGGTTTCCAAACACGATTTGTTTTATAGTGACAATTTAAAAATATAAGCACCAGGACACTGTACTGCTGCTGCTGCAGTCAATATATAATAAATTACAGGCGCCGGTCTATAAAGTAAGCTTATGTGTTTCTCGCAACCTGCACCTTTTTTCAGATCCACTCTAGACAAGTAATATCGTTTAAAGCCTTTATAGAATATAAAATTAATATAAATGCACGAAACCGCCCGAATCGATTATTATATCGTATTTTACAGCTACACTGAAACCTAGCGTTAAGTTTGCAATTTAATATACTTTGTTTACAGTACCTATACCAGCTATACACAATCGCCGTAATATAATAATAATATACGTAGGTACCTAATGTAAAATTGTGTCAGAAAATGAGTTTATTAAAACAAAATATCGAATTCGTGTGTATAAAAAGTATATAAAATAAAGCTAATAAGGTTGCTAGATGTACTAAGCTTCTAGAATATACAGGATTATTGTATGTCAATTGTAAGTTATATTCAATCGCACTTTTATCATTTAATATATTGTGATTATAAATTATAGGTATCTATAGACAAAATTGCATAAAAATAAATCGAAATATCGAACTGTGTAGCACGTTTGTTGCAGGTTGACAACTCGTTGTTTATATTGATTGCGACTAATTATGTATTTTAATTAGGGCTGGGAATGTAAGTCTTATAAAACCCCAAAAATAATTTTATGCCCTAACATTTTAACATAATGCACTTATAAAATGCGCAAAATTAAAAAATTAATTTAAAATCAACAAATGTCAAATAAAGCAAAATAAAATATCTCATTGTCGTTCAAAAATACATCACGAAACGGTATGAACAGAACAAGCATCGTATAGCAATCTTTAGAAAACAATGTAAAGTACCTTGAAATCCCAGCTCTAAATAAAAATATATACTTCAGAAGAGAAGTATCAACTCGTATGAGGCACGTGTATACTGGGTAGGGGTTAATCCCTCTCCCCGAAATTTAAAAACCGCCACTTCAAATGCATCATATTAACTTTATATAATACATAGTTTAAAATATGTAATTTTTTATATTTATGAATACCCTTTGCCCTCTAAATTTTTATATGACTCATAATATACGTATTACTACAGGTATATTTGGAGAGTGAAATGAGGCAATTGTTTTAGAAGGCTTTTAGTAAAAACGAAAAGAGTAAAATTACATTTTTATAAATTTGTTGTGTAAACGCGTGAAGACTGAAGAATGCAGTTGTGAGCGTAAGGTTACAGGCTTAAAGGAATAACGATGATTTGTTTATTTTATGCACAACGGAGATGGTGGAGATGTTCGAGATAAACGGTGTTTTGTACACTTCGCACCGGTTGCTATGGTAACCCAGGAAAATTCAATTACTACAATATGTAGGTATGTAAATACATACATATATATATATATACAGAATGTTTCACTAAGCGTGGTCACCCCATTTTTTTGTTATATTTTGCATATATTCTGATTCTAATTCTGATTTTGGAATTTTTAATTGTAGTTAAAACCGATAATTTAAAATTATCGGTTTTTTTTTTTTCATTACTATGTTTTATCGTAATTGTAGACGCTTTTTAATTTATAATATAAACTATATTTCCCTGTATCATACATATATATTATAGGTATAATGTATACATATTTCAAACTTTCAACCAACAATAGTGACCCAATGCGAATCAAAGATTTTCCGCCTTTTTTATTTTTAAACCCAAAACCATTCAATTTTGAAAGCATTAAAAACAAGTCGATCAAATTTGCCGAAATAATTAAAATCATGCAATTAAATTTAACATTCATAAAACAAAATTGTCTGAAGTCTATATTTTTTCTAGATAATATAGTTATTTTTTTAGATAACTTCCCCGCGATTGACTTTTAGTACAGACAGTACCTATAATAATTTATTGCAAGTTTATACCTATTAATGAATTCATTATTCATTATAAATATTAACCAAAATCTAAATATGGAATTATTCAAACGCGTAAAAATGTTTTTATTTTTTCCGCTTCCGTAGACACAAATAACATTAACCGAGCGTGATGGCGGTTATATTTTATTTTGCTATACTGTTATAGTTTTACACATTTTGAAATATTCGACTTTTTTTTTAATCGTGCAAATAATTTTGTATTTAAAAACATTTTCACTCGAAAACTATTACAGTTTTTTTTTATAATTAATAAATTAACTCCCTATTCTCCTCAATACAAACAGAAAAAAATATAACAATATAATAATTATCAGGCTTCAGAACATATAATATTATTGCCCTTAAGACATCGTTGTTCAAAGCACTAAAATATGCATAAACAAAAGAAAATATATTTTAAAATTGTTTTATTTTTGTTTCCCATAATTTATTCAAACAAAATATTAAAAATTTAGTTATTAAAAAAAAAACAAAACAAAAAATTAATAATTTATATTAAAACAACGTACTTGCAAATTCTAATGAAAAAACGTAGAATTAAATTACTATGGAAATCGAGTTACGAAAATAATACAACATTTATATTAACTAGCATTTAATGCTGGTTAAGACGTGTTACTGATTTTAAAAAATC
This sequence comes from Cinara cedri, assembly GCA_902439185.1. Taxonomy (NCBI): domain Eukaryota; kingdom Metazoa; phylum Arthropoda; class Insecta; order Hemiptera; family Aphididae; genus Cinara; species Cinara cedri. Next base: position 110,880 of record CABPRJ010000496.1, read on the forward strand.
AGTTGAACAAATGAATCAAATTTATTTTTCGTCCGATCCTCAAAAACCGGCACGTTAACGTTTGAAAATCCCTGGTTTTAAGCTTCATGAAATTAATGTGTGACGCACTCCGATCGATTTTAGGATAACTTACAAAAGTATGTTGCAAGATCCGTTAGTATAAAATCCAATGTGTATAATATGCGTGTAACACAGGGTATAATACCCATATAGGCTGCAGTTGTTCTACAAAATAAATAACTTTAGACTAAAAAGTTTCACAGAACGTTGAAGTTTTAATACTTTCTATATTCACCTCGTTTTATAGTTTATATTTTATACACTTATAGATATTGATCGATTAATTTAGTATTATAGCGTTAAGTCTTATAAAATACCTAAAACTACAAATTCTATTTAAAAAAACTGTAATATTTATAATAAATCGTATGTGAAAAAAAGATCGTAATTATTCCTGGAAGGAAAATAAAAAGTAAAAATAAGACCTAAAAAAAAAAAAATAAGCTGATAGTATTGTAGCCTATAGGTAGGAAGTTAAGAAAGTAAGGTACATATACAGTTATTTAATTTATACCTATAAGAAACGACAAATCGTTGTTAATGAAATACGATTCAGAACGAAATTCAGTTATAGATATTTTTAAATGCCGTAATATTTACGATTTTTAACAAAATTTGATCTTAAAACATTTATAAAAAAAAAACTAATTTATTTAACTAAAATTTGTATTTTAGACTACCAACTATAACTTATAATAAAACTTTATTTGTTAAATTTTTCAGCATTTCTGTTTGGTCAGACAAATGACAATTGTATCCTCATAGTACTTACTTTGGAAAAACTCCGTAATATATTTTGAAAATATTACCATATTTATTAATGGCTAATATAAGTTTCCGGTCAAAATGTCTATCTCTATAAATATTTTTTACTGAATTTTGTACGATTCTATATTCGGTTCGGACAAAAATTACCACCATACTAAAAAATAAAGTTAATTGATTTATACTTTATTTTAATTATATTTACTAAAAAATTTTACCATAATATACTAGACAAAAATTTAATTCACAGTGAATCGTACTATCAATGAATTTTATTGTCCAAGAAATGAATTTTCCAGCAGAAAATTGTTTCCTGTGAATTTTCTGCGGTCATCTACTATGATACTTATCTACCTCGTACGGGATTAGACTTTATTAAAAAAAACTTAGATTAGAATATCTATAATATAATATAGGGACCATATCGCTTAATTTTCATGATTATGTAAATTTCAGTGGTTAACTAGATTCAGAATCTAGGTAAATTATTTCCCATATCAACTATATGCTTTCCATGTCATTTAGATATTGGGAATTAAGGTGACTATTCAAATAGATCTAAATGGCCTAAGACAATATAGTTGACAGGGAAACTAATTGACTCACAGGGATTTACGGGGAGTCTAGATAACCACGAAAATTTAGTTAGTCAGGGATCCAGCCTTAAATTTAAATCCATTTGACGACTAGTTCCGCTGCGGTCAACTAATTTCCCATCTAGTAATTTAGATCCCGTATCAACTAGTGAACTTTTTGTGTTATTTGTATCTTGGGAATCTAAGTGGCCGTTCACCGTTGATACCGAACCTATTTGCGATGATTAATGTTCGTGGAAAATTATCGGATAAGTACTGCGTCTCGTCACGTGTTTAAAATTAGAAAGCGTTAATATTTTAGGCTAAAGCTGACTACTATTGTAATTTGTAATTCAATTCAAAGTTTCATAACCCTGCAAGTTTGTGTTATAAAAAATTTAATATACCTATTGTACAATATATATTAATATAATTTTCATAACAATGAAGTTTGTGTAAATTATATATACCGGCACAAATTAATTTTCAATTAGAATAATATAGTTTGATTTTATACTAATGGTCATATTGGTACGGGATGAAAAAAAAGACTGATTTTGCTGATATATATGCAGTGTTATAACTACCCTCCATGACACCCTTGGCCAATTTTATATACTAGGTTTCATTAGCATAAACAGGAGACTTTACCCCCGAAACACAAATCCCCTCAAATAAAGTCCTTATCAAGTAAATACTAAGTATACATAGTCAATTTTATGGGAGCCTAAGCCTTCCCCAAATTTTACAAAATTTACTTTTTGCTACTAACTACACAGCGAAAATATCTCGTCGTATAAAGCATGATAAATTTCTTACAAGAGATAAGTGATTCTTGTAAATCTCTTATTAGTGATTCTTAGACAAATTAGTTTGTTCAAGCCTAGGAAATGATATTCTCGAGGGAAATAATAGGAAGCTATGGTGGTTATGAACCTAACCGAATTTATCTTTAATGTTGTGCTAACTGATTGAATATTGATGCTCCTGCGTGGTGGACTAGGGGAGTGTTCAATTTGATTGGAGATTATTAGTGCAGCTTTGCCATGGGCTGTTCTATCAGGATAATCTGCTCCAATTATTTCATATCCTAATATTTTAAGTGTAGACGATTTAGTGAGGAGAGTTTCGGAAATTAGCGCTTATAAAGTTCAAATTTTGACGAACAATTTTAATATCACGGCAATTATACTAGGTCCGAAAAATGTAAACAGTTTCAATTAGGAACAAATAAAACACATTAACGTTTAAATATCAAATATAAATAAAATATCCTGTAAATAATACAAAGAAATCATGTCATTTAAAAATGGCGAGTCTTTTTAATTCGGATGTATGTGATTTTGTATAGAATTATAATTTATTGTTTAAAATAGATACGTTTAGAAACCAGGAATTTAGTACGCTTATAGTGGCCTTTCTTAACTTGTATAATAAACTATACCGACTGGCTATCGAGTTGTTAAATTTAACATGCATCACTTTATTTGTTCGTTATCATACCTATACCTAGTTGGTAATAAAAACTAAGTATTATTAACTAACAAGACAATGATAGCATTTAATTAAAAATGAAACTCAGAACAACCTATTTTATCGTAAACAAAAACAACGAAAAAATGAAAACAATTAGTCGAGTCGTTGAACAGCAAACGAGTATATTTGTATTACCGATTGTTCGTTTCGAAAGGATAAAACGCACGTGACACACGAATGCGTCGTATTGTATGTTTATATATTGTTTATTTAATTTATTATTAACATTTTACGAGACAATAGCCTTTTAAATACAATAAATAATGATAATATCAAGAATAACAAAAAAAATAGAATAAAAAAGGGAAAGAAAAATACATACAGTAATATTATAAATTAATAAAATGTACATTGATAAAGTAATATGACACAAAAAATATAAAGTTAGTTTTAGTTTGAAAAAATAATTAAAGCTTTTGACCTAAAGCATTCCCGAGACATGAAAAAGAAATCAACATTAGTACAAATTAGATTACTAAGTAAAAGCGCTCTCAAGAAAAAAGAATTGGTGCAATTTTTTTTTTTTAAAGATACAAAAAATTAATTTGAATTTCTAATCGAAAATTTATGCATATAAATACCGATCTTACATAATAAATCAGGGCAATCAATATTATTATTGAGATCATAAACGAATAAGACGTCTGCTACCTTATGTAGCCTACCACACAATATAAATAGAATCCGCTACTAATGGCATTGAATCTCTGGAAATAGGTAAATTTAAACGGAAGGCAATTGACTTAAGGAATTGATATTGAATATTGTCAACAAGTTCATCAGTGGAATTTTGACCCTTTATCGATGAACCAAATTTTAAGTTAGACCTAACAAATGAGCAATAGAGCGTTTTAAATGCATGAACATTTTTAAATTCTTTAGCATTTCTTTAAAAAAAATAGGTGGCACACGACCAGGACCCACACTACTATAAACGTTAAACGTACATAAAGTATCGTAAATTTCATCCTCACTAATATTCCACGAAGATAGATTTAATTTAGTATTCATGTTTAGAGCGTCATAATTTGTAATCACATTAGTATTTGAGGTAAGAGGTGAGTATACACTGGAAAAAAAATTGAGCAAATAATTGAACGGACTCATCGAAACTACTGGCAGTAATATTATTGTACGGCATATTTTCAGGAATGGGAGATTTATTAGATTTAAGCTGTTTAATGTACTTTTAAAATGGTTTGATATTAGTTAAAATGTTATTTTCTAATTTAAGAATATAATTAGAGTTACAAAGTAACGATAACTTTTTACATTCTTTACGCAGGTTCGCAAACTCTATATAATCAGATTGTAACGAAGTTATTATGACGGAAGACATAGTATAGTGACACATACACTGCTGTAAAACAATAAGCTGTAAGCAATAGGTAAACAGAACGATTCTCCAAACGATACGCCAACGTCGAAAATTTAGATTTTTTTTTTTCCCTAAATCGAAATTGCGTTGTGTAAGAGTATATCGTTTCTATGTTTTAATGTAAGAAAAATATACATAACATACATATACAAAAAATATTATATTTTAGATTCAGAGTGTAGGGTTAGGATAGGGTAGGTTGAGAAAATAAGAATGTATTGATTTTATTGAGATGTTTATTTTATTTTAGAGCCATTTTTCGTTATTTATAGACATCTTAATTTTGCGAGTTTTGTACATAATTTAAAAAAATATATATATATAATATTTATTTTGCGCTCTTTAGTACCTATATTATGTGCATAGTGTGTTTCAGTTGCAGTATAAAAACAGCACAAATTCTCGTATTTCCAATCGATAATTTTACAGAAAATATATTCCAAAGACAAAGGTTATGATATGTTGAGAATCGTTTTTCGTTAGCAATAACTTATCGTTACGTACAGATATAAATTAAATAACCTACTTTTCCAACTTCTCACCTACAATAATATTTCAGCACTATTTTTTAAATATTTTTTATGAGAAACTTAATGAAAAATATTTTTAATTTATAACTCGGGTATTACGAAACAGATAATTTGAGGTGAACATCTTAAAATATTTAACGTAATTTTATGCGACTGGAATTGAAATTAAGTACCTAATCAAATTGGCAATTTGCATTATTTTTATTATTTATTATCAAGGTACATTCTTACAGGTACCTACAATCAATTAATTTTTAATTAAGATTTGTATAAAAAATAATAATTATTATATGTATATGTATATATAATAGGTACACGTATAAAATATAATATACATATATATTAGATAATGATTTTAAATAAGTATTATAATATATAATTGATATTGAATATTTTCGATTTTCTCAGAAGTTTTCTCAACAAATGTGAAAAACAAGGAAAAGAAGAGAAAAACGGGAAAAGTGTAGAACATTAAACAAATATTATTAAAAAAATATACATAATACCTATTTAATTATTTTACTATAATATGACATATACATTGTTGATAATGCATCACTATATTAACTGAACTCCGCTTAAAATCGTTTTTCATTACCAATTATCGTTTATCGTTACTTAAAGGTATACATTAAATTCCTTTCTGTATCCTATCTTCCTAACTTTTCACCTACAACAGTAGCTACACCCGTTTCCAATATCCTAGGACAGATTTTTTAAATGAAATTCAGAAATTCAGAAAATTAAGGTTAATAATCAAACATCTTTTTCTACCAGAAAGCTTACTCCGATTATCAAGTGTAGCATCTTTTTTCAAAGTAAATGTTCTCTGTGTGGTACTTTAGAGAAGTCATTTTTTTTAAAATCCCATGAATATTCGAAACAATGAGGAATACCTGGTTCTTTAGGTTAAAAAAGATTGAATGATTGAAAGATAAAAAATAAGTTTGTCAGTGGCAACCGTTTTAATTTATTTTTTGTTATTATTAAGTTTTTATTATTTAAATATTTTTTAAACAATCATTGATATCATGGAAACGCTGTTGTAATCATTTTACCATAATATGATATATATATTGTTTACAAAGCAACACTATCAACTGAATTCCGCTTAGAATCGGTTTTTCGTAAGCAATTAAATTTATCGTTGCTTATAGATATGTATTAAATTACTTATAACTGTGGCCGCACCCCACTGCTAACCCCATTATTCTAGAACATATTTTATTATTATTATTATTACTAATATTAAATAATAATTATTATTAAATAGATATACATCAAATTCCCGTTTGTATTCTACCTCCCCAACTTCCCACCTACAACAGTGACTGCACGTACCTTTGAAGTATGTCCGTCCTTTTAAATCTTTCAATCTTTTTTAACCTGAAGAACCAGGTTTTCCTCATTATCTCAAATATTAATGAGAATTTCTAAAAATTACCTTTTTAAAGTACTACCCAAAGAACATTTCCTTTTAGAAAAGGTGCTATACTTGATAATCGGAGTAAGCTTTCTGGTAGAAAAAGTGTTCACATAAAAAAAAAAAAAAAAAACCTCATTGTAAAATCAAAAAACCAATATACTTTCGTTCCACTCAGAATCTAAAAATGTAAAATAAATAAATATAATTACATAATAATCGATAAATATGAACTTCAACAGTTACTAAAAATATATAAACACTTAAGTGCTTTAATAAAAACTGGAAAATAAAAAAATTTTAAATATTACGTTATAATCTGATGATTTTATTTTAATAAACGTGTATAATATGGAGCCAGTCAATGTTGAATCTACAGGTATGTTTTGTTTGCCCCCCCCCCCCCGTTAAATGTGGTTGTGGATAAATTGTATAAGCAAAAAAAAAATGTCACTACCATAATTTTATTTACCCTCCCCCCCCCAGATAAATTGTCTGGATTCAACACTGGAGCCAGTAAAGCAACTATAGGATTTTTTCATAGTAGATGGACTGGAAAACACGTAAAAAACAAATAGGACATTAAATCTTTTTAGCGATCTCACATCTGGCTGACCTTTCAACTTGATAAATATAAAACGTGACATATTTTTCAATAAGTATAATAATATATTATACGTGCAGCGAAGTGTTTTCGTCTATTACGAACATAAAATCAATAACCATAACAATATGCAGGCTAAAAGCTGATCGAAATTAATAGATAATATTGCGTTTTAAACTTGAATATTACAACTTACAATCAATAAATTATACGCATTTGCCATGTATATAATACAAGTTTATCAACAAATACATTGTTATATTTAAAATGGTGTAATTAATGTTTTTTGTGGCCGATATATCTATGCCATTTAATACGTATTCTGTGGAAATATTACTCAAGGAGGTATAGTCTAAACACTCAAACATTAACTTCTCTACGGGATTCGCTGAAACCTCGTAATATATATTATAGATATAAATAGACCCAGTGGGAGATTTTCAACATTTTTCTGGAAGGGATCCTGAAATATATACTTTTTAAAGGTATCTTCTAATCTATCAATAGATACCTCTTTTTTACTTTTTTAAATAACATTATATTAAAATTATATCAGTGTCTGAAGGTAGCACAGACCCCTTGGACCGCCCCTCTCATAAATCAGCCACTGAATAGCCAATAGACAAAAGATTAAACTACTGTAGCCATAAACGTAATGTGACGGTATTATGTAACCGAATAGTAGATAGTAAAATAACTGCAGGTACAGCTCATGTTTCGTAACCGCGGAAATCTCTCCGGATGAATACTCCTTAATCTTTATATACAGACATATTTTAATTACGGACTGTAGTATTTGAGTAAAACAATATCGCAAATACTCGACGCGCGTAGACACCAAAACTAATATCTCTATCGTCTCATGTGACGTAATTATATAATTTATACAGTGCCCTACGAAGATAGACCGTTTCAATACATTTTGGTGTTGAAATGTTTGATTTCCATTAAACCGTTAACGAGGTATTACATTTTAAAGTTTCGGTAGAAAAAGAGTAATGAAGCAAAATTTGTATGATGGTACAGCACGTGGAGTTTTAATAGTGATCCTCTACTTTCTACCTACCCAAATTTGAAAGTGAAATATATCATCAACAGATTAATTGAAATTAAAAATGTCAACACTAAAATAAATTTAAACTAATACTTACTTAGTATATTTATGATATTTTTGCTATAGTTTACCGTTTAAAAATCAATAGTAGGTAGTCTGTTTATCCTCGAGATTAAGGGTGACCAAAATTAATATAAATGTAACATTTTAGAGCTACTTGTTTCTGAAGGTGTCTAACGAAAAATCGAACAAAAGTTAATGCTTTTCAATATATCGCAATGTGGGACATTCTGTATATTAGGTATCTGTAAATTATTTTCTTTTTTACAATTTAATGGTGAAAAGAATGCGGTCTTTGAGAAGCAATTGCTTATGATTTAGAGGTATTTGGTTGCTCAATATGAAATAACTAAATATTAGTATTCGTATACTACGAAATTGGTAAAAATAAATGGAACCATAGGGATATATATTGGATGTAGTAGGAAATAATGGTACGTGGGTAGTTTATATAAGTAGCTATATTGGGTTATTTTATGTTTTTTTTTTTTTGTCACATTCGTTTATTTTTTGGGTCAGTCATGTCAGTCCTAAATCTCCACTTAACATCGTATTCTATAATGATAATATCGTATAAGAATATTACACACCTCATCAGCAATCTTCATATTATCACTTTTAATAATATATCAAACCATTTACTTATCAATAACATTTCTCTTCTGAGGCCTGCTTTCTTCCACGCATTAATTTACATCAAATGTCTGTACTTATTCTCCCATCTTATTGTCAATCGAAACAACGCCTATGCGCGCTGCTCCTTAGGAATTAATTTCTCATTCTTACTTCTTTGCTGGCGAATCCACTCATCCATCTATTAGAATTATTCTCATTTCTAAAACACCCGTTTTCTTCATCCCATCGTTCTGTCTGCAGAATTCGTATCATAATATACAATATCGCCAGCATTGCCGTGGTTTTTTGGAAAATTATTTATCCCCGATTTTTTTCTTCGCTTTCAAACCTAATCAAATAACTTAATCCGTCGTATTGTTTCGCCAAACCAAACCATCATAACAGAACAAACCAAACTTGTTATATCCAATCGGGACCGACGGTTGGTATTCTGAAAGGGACTCTGTAAATTGGGATATAAGTACAAATATTAATATAGTGTCCCACGCGCTTTTTGCAGGTGCTGAATAGAGCCGTTCGACCAAAGTTACTGCAGACTGCAATGGCAATTTTAATTTTACGTTTGTTTTGGTTTTTATTTGTTCGTTCGTTTGTTTATTTTTGTTGCTACATTATGTTATGTTAAAATATATAAGTACCGTTTTGATGTGTTACAGTCACTCAGGGAGGTGATACCGCACGTCAAAAAGGACCGACGATTATCGAAAATCGAAACGCTCACGTTGGCCAAAAACTACATCATAGCCCTGACCAAGATCATATGCGAAATGAGAGGCGAACTGGACCCGTTCAAAGACCAACAACAGGAAGACGGGGGTGCCGCGTCTACGCCACCGGCCACGGCCACCGGGGGACCGTCGTCGGTGGCGGCGGCTACCGCGGCTGCCGCGGAAATCGACAGACGGTTGCAACTGGCGCTACAACACTCGGAAGAATCAATGGACTTTCCGTAATCGGCCTTACTTAAAATACACATAATTTATTATTCACACATACGTACATATTTATATTAATAATACATACTTAAGGAAAAAAAAACTTTTCAATTTAAAAATACTATCCGTTCATCAGTCGATTTTTCTTCGCCGTGCACAATATTATAATAAACTATATCCACATACACACACACATATGAGGGCAGATACAAGGGGAGTTACCTGGTTAATTATACCACACCCCCTTGAATATATATTAAAATAACAAATAATATCAACTAATAAATGAATGATACTCAAACCGATAATTATACAACAATATTAGTATAAGCATCACTTCCCTGTGGAATAATAAGACTAAATTTGATATTGAATAAATTTGAATTATCACCTCCCCTCTTGAATAATTTCTGGATCTGCCCCTACACACATCGACGTTTATTATTAATAATGTACAAACAGAAACCATCACATTATATTACAACAACATACTGATGCATTTAATTAATATTATATTTTGAAAACGAACCGAAATATTTGAAATTATTTCCGCGGTGCCTCTGAAGCTTTTCTACATAAGACCCGTAACTATATACAGTATATACTTAGCTCCTTCTCTTTATTATAAATCGAAACAACAGATACAATATTTATAACTATACATAAATAATATACTTCATTATAATATTGATTTAACTCTTAAAATTTACTTAAAATGTGCATATAGGAAAAAAAAAATCAATTTTAATTTTAAATAAAACGTACACATATGGCATTATCTTTGCATTTATTATGTAATAATAATGTTTACCAACGGTATCTAAGTATAATATAATCGTTGCAATAATGTAGCTTCAGTAGATATAACAAATAATTAACCGCATAAGATAAAAATATATATATATTGGGTGCCATACAATGCGAATAACTCAATTTTGTCCAACTCGTCAATACGATTTAGTATTCATACGATCCCTTTTCATTAAAATATATATTATGCCACATCTAATGACATTTAAACGAGTTTTACATTCGGATTCAATGTGATTTATTTTTTTTAATAATAGATTTCCAGCTACTCAGATATATATTCCTTCTTGACTCATTCAATTAAAAGTTAACGAATATTCATAATATCGTATATCATCTTATTCGTCCTCTAGATCAAATTTCGTATTCTCTTAAAATGGAGCACCGCGAGTGCAGTGACCGGATAATTTAAAAAAATAATATAATAATTCATTGTCTAAATTTTCCCGAAATACTAAATTTAATATGTTTGTACCTACTCGGTGAAATAACGAATAATATCTAATATAATGTGAAACATTTGAAATCTTGAACCACATATAGTTACGAAATATAATATAATAGGTTCTATAATAATAGGTTCAACTGGGTACTTGATAAAATATTACCGCTGATAAACAATAGGTAGAGGTACTGCAATGACCGAGGTAAACAAAATCCTTAACTTACATTGCTTTTTTAAATATATAAAATTCAATATAATAATTACAATTTATAACACAATATTAAACCTAAATAAGGAGCTGATATAATTAAAAATTTGAATTCCCTTTTCTTTTTTATAATATGTGAAATTCTGTAGCTATATTAGCTGGACGTCCAGTATTAGTTTAAAATTATTTTTTTCAAATATACGCATATTATTAAAATATTATTATTATTATTATTATTTTATCCTAAGCTAAAATAATCCTCTTTGCGACTTTGTTACTGGTACCTACTGTTTATAATATTGTTAAAAAATAATTAATAAAGCTAAAAACATAATATATTTTAACGTCGTCTTAGCGCATACTTATACTTCTAAAGTAAAACTGATACGAAAAGTCAATAATTTTTTTTTTCTTTTGGTAAAAATAATTCGTATAGCCTTATAAACAAATCAAAATATAATTTAATACTAATGATAATATAGAAATGTATAATGTTTTACCTTCACGAAGGTTCATTCATTCATTATTGAAAATTGAATACATAACCTATTAATAACGATAATTTGTTTTATTCTAAACTAAACGAATATAATATTAACTATAGCTATAAATCTATAAATAAATTATACCCTTTTTTCATTTTTTTTTCTTTCTACTAGATGTGTCGAAATAATAAATATCCAGCATAAAAAAAAAATATATATATATATATGTAATATTATTATTATAAGTATTTATGGTTACTATTGATTTGACTCCGTATAATAATATGCCAACATAATATTATATGACACCTATCTTACCGAAATATTTATACACAAGCATATGATATATTCGTGAATATCGTTAGAAATTTTTGCATATTTACGTATTATTATACATTAAATGAATACCCATTACCTACTTACACTTATACCAAAATATAGTAACATAATAATAATACTATTATGCAGGCTATATTATTTATTTTGAATGGGTAGGTAGGCAGGTACTTTGAGAAAATAAAAAGTGTTATATTAGATGGGTTTTATCCATATTTATTTATAATAGATTTCGTCTGTAATTATTATTATAGTTATATTATTATTAATAAACGCTGGTTTTGAACTCCTATTTTATTATTATATTATATCTATATTTATCTATGTACAATGGCGTACCTGAGAGGGAAACATTTAATTCCATGGTCCGTATAATATAGGTATGTAAGTGTGTAACGCATCGTTTTAAAAAAATTAAAAATTGCTTATTTTATGAATTTCAATGCTGTATTTTAAATTAAAATATCCATAAATTAAAACATTTGCAATACTAGATTGCCGTTTCTATTAATAATATTTCTTGTACAGTTATTACATGACTTTTTTTAAAATATATTCCCCCCTTCCACACACACACACAAGAAGAGTCTCAGGATGCCACTGTCTAATTATATTTACTAATAAAATATCTAATTATTATTATATTATACAAATATACGCTAATATGTCACTATAATACTATATTAAGTCAATGATGAAAATGTATCCTACAAATTTGTTGTGGATTACATTATACATTAAAATAATAATATTAAATTGGAATTGATATATTATATAATTACCTATAAACATTGTTCGCGATTATTATTATTATTATGCATACCTATAATAGGTACCTAGTCAAATAAATATATTATATTTTTGTTGAACACAAAATTTGGTATTTATTTCAGTTTATTTCAGAGTAATTTATAGGTATGTACCTATATATACTATGTAGACACAATACTAATAAAAATTAAAACAATTCCAAGAACATAAAATTTGATTCGGTTCCCTTATTTGTATAGAAAATGTATTATGTTGTATTATAAATAAATTGTGTATTTGTGGAGCCCGGCCCGTAATAAATTGAACCGGACCAAAGCCTTATAGAAACATAAAACCGGGCCGAGCCTGGACTTTTTTTAGTTCAGTTTTTTTAACCGAATCGGACTGGGCTTAAAATAAGTATTCTTAGGCCGGGCCTAGGCTTTTTTTACACGGAACTTTTCGGACCGGGTTTAAATAAAATGTCCTCGGGCTTTTTAAAAAGCTTAGCATTATTTTTGGGTCGGGCTTGGGCTTTTTTTTTTTTGGACCGGGCTTAAAAATAAAACTGTTAGACCGGACTGGACTAAAAATTGATGGCCCTTGCAGGTCAATAGTACCTACCCATATTACTACTTAAATTTTACCATTACATTGTTATTTTAGTAAGTATTAATTTTTATTTAATGTTAATCTGTTGTTTTTAAATTTTCGCCTGAAAAGTAAAAAGGAAAATTAACTATCCATTTCCAACAACTATAGTACGTAGTAGACGTAGATAAGTAGTACATACAATAGTAAAAAACCTATAAAGAATCATAATTAGTTTTCAAAATTGAAACCCATCAAACACAATATAAGCATCTACAGTATTATCTGATCTATATGTCTGAATCAACTAAAATAAACACCATCGTCAATCCTTTTAAAATACAGACAATAAAAACAAATAAATTCCTCAACCTGCTCAGAAATTAAAACAAAAAAACATTATTGTACACATGTATCGTCTATACTAACCTATGAGTAAAATCGGTAAGCAAATGGAGATTAAAATAAAACCAATCATTCCAAACCGCTTTAAAACTCGTGCATTTATATTGGTATATACCCACTCTATTTATACAGTTAATATTATTGTGGAACTTATAATGTTTTATTAAATAAAAACCATTGGTGGACATGTCATAATTCCTATAACATGTTGAGCACAAGAACGTTAAGCGCTGCTTAACCCGAAATTAATAATTAAAAGCTCATTTGGCGTTCGGTATTCTGTTTTACCTATTTTTATTATGACAAGAAAAAAATGCTTATAAATTTATTGAAACACGAAAAATAACTTTAGAGTTAGAAATTATATCATGTTCGATAATTATATTATACTTAATAACGTTATATTATTTTTAAAAGAATATTCGTCTTCGTATGAAATATAATCGATATAAATTTAAAATATTTTTATTTTTTTTGAAATATTTATAGGATTTATTAGATTGCTTTTTTTTTCATCACGCCATATTACCCAACATAAATAAAACATACAAATACTTTAATATCGATCGATCTTTATCCAACATAAATTTGAAGTATCAAAAAAAAAAAAAAACCTACCAATATTTAATTTAAATTTTTCACATGAGATTTGTTAAGGAATACGAAAAGAAAACGTAACCAGCCACCTCAGGCGGGCATCAGCCATTAATTCTGTAGATACTGTCAGTTGTCACCATACTTCATCGATTAAACTTATACAAATACGTCGAAATAGCAGCCAATATATTTTTCCTTTTTGTAAATTCTATATATATACGACTACAACTCATAATTCATATTAATTTGCATAGCTATATGAAACTTATATCAGTATAATATTGTAATGATACAAGGAATAAAGAACACCTATCAGTTGCCTGTCTGTATATTTGACAGATTTTTAAAACGAAAAAAAATAATACCGAAATATGGATGCTCCGCGTTGTGATTGGTGTGCCGCTGTGTTTCAGGTGGAAATTGGGAAGGTACAATGAAATCTGCCATAACGGACACCTATATTATAATGGACAAAATAATAAGGCAGAAAGTTAGGTTAGGATAGGTAGGTGTTTAAAATTTAAATATATTTCAAACCCGTCATTAACGGACACTTTCTAGACGCGAACAGTAATATTTTTCCCCGTTGGCTTAATAACGGACAACGACTTTAGGCAGGTACAGTAAAACGCAGTAAACCAACGACCAGTAATTTATTTATGCCGCTAAGAACGATTAATGTTTATTGCGTGGTATGCATAAAATATTATATACTATAATTATTCTATATTAACCAGAAAACGTTACTTCGCTCTGCTCATTCCGAGTCCGTTGTTTTTTCTTTACAGCGGCACCTCCTGTACTGCGCAAATCGTTCGATTAATAGCAAACAGTGAAAATTAATCGGTGCAAAGACCTTAATAATTGATTATCTATTTTGTAAACTCGATAAAAAAAAAAAAAAAATGTCCATCACAAAGTAAAGAAAATCGAGTGAATTATTTGACTATAAAAACACTAAAACCTATCTAGAACAACCACAGGCCCGCGAATCGGGCAAGCGAGTTACTGAACGAATCACGGTGGGCCCCCAAAAATTATTGGACCGCTATGAATGGCAAAGCCGTTATTTTAATTGCAATAAAATACGAATAAAAATAAATTAGTAGGAATAATAAATAAAACGAATTATTAATAAACCGCGCAATAGTCGTAGTCGGACAACGAGTACTACTGTTGTTTGTATAATTGTTAGATTAGCTATTAGTAAAAACATACGGGCAGTGGCGTTTTGGAGGGCACACGCGGGTATACGACGCGTACCCGTGAACCATCATGGTGATTTAGCGTGTGCTTTATAAAAGTAACACCAATATTAACCACGTATACGCTCGTATACCTACTACATAAATAGAAAGAAAAAAAACACACTATCAACAATGAAGAGAATTATAAACATGAAGGGTAAATCCATAGGGCACACGTTTATTTTTAGAAAATTTGTTATTGGTAGGTTAATATTGCTTAATAATAACACTGGTAATTGGTTATTATTTATAGCTATCGATTATCGTCTGGCCGTATTCATTAGGTACCAAATTATAATATCTACAGGTGGCCATTGGACGTTTCTATACGAGAATATTCCAGATAGTATGGCGAGCGCTATTCCGAGTGCTGACTTCCTGCGGTGTTGCTCGTCTTCCATTATTATTTATTTTACATTTTGTTTCTTATAATTTTTTTTTTTTTTTTATCTGTGGCTTGTGAAGTGAAGTGTTAAGTGTTTACAATATGGATTCTACACACACACGAAAAAAAAAAAACACTTTATTTTCTTATTTTTCTACAAATATAAAATAAAAAAATCCGTTTAGAAAATGTTGAGATAAGTAACTATAAAAACTAATTAGGTAATACATTTTAAATTGTCTTTATTTTATTAATTCGTTTACTTGTGCGCTATTTAGGTGGCGTCTAACGAAGTAGAAGCTCAATTATTGTCATCTATTTCGTAAATAAGGGTATAAGGTATATTGTTTTCTTTTTCTATTATTTGTTATTATTTTGTTTATAATATAAAAACATAATGACGTATTCATAAAATTGTTATTATATTTGTTTACTTCATATACATTTTTTTTTCACATTTATATAAAAATTATATTCTTTTTTATCAATTGTTTTGCATTATTATTTTTCTATTTAAAGATATATTTTCTATTTTTTTTCAAATAGGTAGGTATACATTTTTATAGAAAAATGCATTTTAAATTTTGTTTTTTACAATATAGGTACCTATTGCTCTATAACAAAATGTAAAAACTCCTAGTACTATACAATGCTTAGGTAGTTCATATAGGTACATATAGTTGCATATTTGAGACTTAATAAAATTAAAATTACATTTTTAGTTATTTTTCTCATACTTAATGAGCAAAAAGTAATTTAAAAATAATTATTTGTTTTAATTTTAAAAATGAATGCAGTAAAGGGTTAAAACCGTTCAGTAGAATTTAAGTTAATAGAAAACACTTCACGTTTCAATTATTATTTATTTCAGTCAAAGTAGTACCTACTGTACTAACCTAATTTGTATATTATACTACACATACAAATTAGAAACCGTAATTTTAATATTTTCTTTTTCATGATTATTAATTGTGGTAATTTATTAAAAGTTACAACTATCGTCAAATAATTTGAATTAATTTATTTTTAATAAATATATTAATTAATTTTTAATTAAAAATTATATCGGTGCAAAATATCTCTTATTCAAGATACTGGAAATTCTGAATGGTACCTGATTTAACTATATACTTAAATGGTTTTATTTGATGTATGTAAATGAAAATCTGTTTTCCTAGCCATCTTCTCCATATATTAAATTAGACAATGTTGAGTCTTCTGAAGCTGACTGTCAGGATTTACTGTGGCCATCTGAGTGGACATCAGTGCAGTGGACAGAAAAAAAAGAAAAATTTAAAGGACTTTACTGTGCTGATGGAAAAATTGGATGTGATATATGCAGAAAAGTGAGTAAATTAAAAACCTCTCAAAAGATTGAAATATCTCAAGAATGGGCAACATGTGAAATTGGTGGAGGAACAAATACTAACAAGAAAACTCGCCTCACTGTTTTAAGAAATAAACTTAAAAAACATTTTGAATCCAACGCACACAAATCTGCTGTTCAAATATTAGACAATAAAGACAAGAATATATTGTCCAAGCTTATGGATGAAAAGGATTACCAGATAAACAAAGCTACACATTCTATTTTCTGCATTGCTTATTATATAGCCAAATATAACCGTCCATTTGATGATCATTTAAAACTAGTGCAATTACAGGAACTAAATGGTATAAAATTAGGGTTTACCCTCCATTCTAGATACTCATCTACTAATATTCTTCAGTATATTTCTAAAGAAATGAAACACAAAATTATTAAAAATATTATTGACACAAATGCAAAATGTTCCATACTAATTGATGAATCAACTACACTCAGTGATTTATGTAGCATGGTTGCTTATTTAAAAGTATCAATATCGAATAATGAACCTCTCTTTATATTTTTAGACTTGGTTGAATTAAAAAATGAAATTGCCAAAAAATATTGTAAGTCAATTAATTAACTACTTACATACATCAGGGCTTGATGAAAACTATTTACAACAACATTGGGTGTCCTTTGTAAGCGACGGAGCAAGCATTTTGTTGGGTAAAAATAATGGTGTTGCTAAAAAACTCAAGGATAAGTACCCACTTATATTTAGTTGGCACTGCATGAATCATCGTCTTGAATTAGCAATTAATGATTCACTCACAAGATGAAAACGCTACAAATCACTTCAAATGTTTTATAGACTCACTTTATGTTCTATATAATGCATCCCCTAAAAATCAAACTGAATTAAAGAGAAATTTTTCATGATTTGGATGTTTTGTTTTTAAAAATTGGTCGGGTTCTTAGCGTTCGTTGGGTTGCTAGTAGTTAGAGCAGTAAATGTTGTATTGAAAATATTTCCTGCACTTTATAAGCATTTGTATACTGCATCCAATGATTCCAATAGAGATTCTAAAACTAAGAATAAATACCTAGGACTCCTTAAAAAATTAGCTAGCCCTGAATTTGTTAATGATTTAGCTATTATGTGTGATGTTCTTCAGGAATTATCCAACTTATCAATTGAACTTCAAAGTCGCACTATTACATTGATGCAATTTGAACAATCTATAAAGAGATGTATAAGGGTTATAATTTCTTTTAAAACTAATAATGGTGATTATATGCACCAAGCTGTAGTTGCAATAAAAGATATGAAGTTCAAAAATATTGATTTAACTTCAAATAAAAAAATGATAAGCATAAATAAAAATCAGTTTTTGACAAGCATTGAAAATAACTTAAAATCAAGACTTCTTGACAATGACGGTGAAAATAAAATTATTTTGAAACATATTTTAGTGTTGGAAAAATCAACTTGGCCTGAGGACCCAGATATTCGATATGGAGAAGATAATATTAAATACTTGTAAAAGATTTTCACTGGACCAAGATGAAGCTATTAGCGGTATGAGAAAAATTATTTACGATCAAACTATTGATCCTAAAACGTGATGTCTGCATTCTACCTCTCTCTTAAAACATTTCCATGTTCAACAACAGAATGTAAAAGAGGATTCAGCGTTATGAATAACATTTGTACGTATCTTCGTTCACGGTTAACGACAAATAATATTTCTAATTTAATGTTTATTATCATAAATGAACCTCCCCTAAGTGATTGGAATCCTGAAGATTATGTGAAAAGTTGGCTCTTCAATCATAGGTATGCAGAAAACACAAGGACCAAAATAGCAAGAAATAACATAGACAAAAATGAGAGCAAAGTTGTCAAAAAGAGTCTATGGCAAATTCTGTAAATTATTTAGTTTATAATGTTAAGTACAATATAAGCATCATATTATATTTGTTGATTTGTTACCCATTTAAAAAAAGAAAGTTATTTTTATTATTTTTATTAAAATACTATTCAATTTTGTTAAACCTTTTCCATTCACTAATACAACATTTTTATTTATATAAGCCTAATACACTTTAATATAAAACTTGTTTTAAAAAAAATGATATTTTTTATTATGTATAGGTTCTGTTAAAGTTAATTGTATATATTTTATATTTTTTGTAATTACCTATTTGACTATTACATGATTATGCTTTTATTTTTCAATTATATTTATATTTTTTGCTTTTAAAATCAGGCAATTATTGAACTTTCCATGGAAGCTTTAAATACTTAGATAAATCAAGAAATAATATGGTATAAAATGAATAAACATTTTTTTTTGATATAAAAGTNTATACTTGTGAAAAGACTTGAATACTCGCAAGCGAAGCAAGCTTCGTTCTAAGTAGTAAAATCTGATAAGTTTTGATCCTAATAAATACACAATAGTCATTGTCATAAATTCTTAAATGTGCATATACCCTCTAGTTTTTTTGACAAAACACCACTGCATATAGGTACCTACTGAAAAGGAAAGCGGATAAACTTTAATTTAAAATGTATTATAATTTACAACCACAAAATAATATAAAATTGTTTTTTCATCTCACATTTTTGGATATTTTTAAGAAGTCAAAAAAATTGTGTACCTACATATAAGTATAGGTACAATACTTCCATTACATTCAGTAATACAAATTCTAAATTGCTGTATAATAACTTAAATATCGACAGAAAATTTTGAATGATTATACTATTCATCTACAACGATAACTAATATTGTATAAGTATTCAGTGGAAATTTCAGGTGTCTATGATTATTTTTAAATGTATAACTAAAAATAAAATAAAATCAAAAATAACTATAGAAATGTATAATACATTTATTACATAATAGTGTAAAATGTTTTGTTTTTTCTCAATGGCAATCAAAAAATGACTTCCTCAATGTACCAACTAAACAATTTTCTTCCAAAAACCATGATGATGATGATTAGAAAAAGTTTGACGTTAGACAAGTTGGTTACACACATAAACAAAAAGATAACATGGCTTTGCACCATTGGCGTGCCACTGTTGTGGGTGTTAAATTTTAAATTAAAAATATAAGATATAACATTTTGGGTTCTTAAGGGATATGGGTTACAGTTTTTGAACTTATTTATAACACATTTGTTTATTTCAATAAATAAATTGAACCATTTTAAACTTTTCATATTAATATTAAAAATATATTGAACAAAAAAAACTTAAAATACACCAATCTCAAATATCACAATTAGATGAACAAACTAAACATGACAGTAGATTATTGTATCAATTTGAATTTACTTACATTTGTTGACAATTAGTAAGCTCTTCAAATGTCAGTGGCGGATTCAGTAAAGAACGAAGTGGGAACGATTTTGAAAATTCATAAAAAAACACACATTTATTCAGTTATAAATTATAAATGAGTGCAGAACTCATTAACAAAAAAAAGTGATATGATTTGCACAAGTAATTTAAAATACAATTAAAGAAATAATATAAATAATTGAACAAAAATAAAAATTACAGAATATAGTTAGCTAATGCGTTATATACATTATACTTAAAAACTTCACGAAGCATTAAAAAAAAAATCAACACAAAAAACTAATTTATTTGCTAACATTAGAACACGAAGAAAATATAATGTTGAGCTATAACTATTGGAAAAAGAAATGGAGCATAAAACATTTTATTAATCCTGAAGCAGATATGACCAGTGTAAAAGCCAACCATTGAAAGTAACACTGGACAATCTACATTTCCATTCAGCAAGTCAAATAAAAACATTAAATCAGTAATTTTCCTTCCGAGATCACAAGATGTTATACCTAACTGAAATAAGTGTAAATGATAAGAATCTCTGTATATACCATTTGTTTTAAAACATGGATTTAGTATATTTGTATTGAACATTTTCTATAAGATTAATGAAAATCGCATAATTAGAGGATCAAATCAAAGAACCAAACTCGAGCTTGGACCTAACAAGAGAAAAATATAACATTTTTAAAGTATATATATTCTTAAAATCTTCAGTATTTCTATTAACAAAACTCAAAATCCTGAAAGCATTACTTGCTGATAAATTAATATGGCAAGAAAAGAAAAGATTAAATTAAAAAATTATTCCCAAATGTCTAATGAAATCAACTCTTGTTAAAACAGAATTGCCTAAACTATAGTCAAATAATATTGGTTTTTTCTTACGGGAATACGATATTACCTGACACTAATTAACGTCAAAAGGTAACCAATTATTAATACTCCAATCATTAAGCTTATCAATATTAAACTGTAAATTCAAACAATCACTCTGTGAATTTATAATAGAAAATATTTTAGCATCATCAGCAAACAAAAGAACATTTATAGGGGCATTAACGATGCTAGGCAAATCATTTATAAATAAAATGAATAATAACGAACCAAAATGAGGCCCTTGTGGTATCCCAGAGTAAACTTAATATCAGAGGAAACTACAGAAAGCAATTTTACGACCTGAGTATGATTTATTAAATATGAACTAACCCAATTTAAATATAAGCCATTTAATTAAGCCAAAATATTCCAGTTTTGCTGATTAACTTTGCCGAATGCTTTTTGAAAGTCTATATATATATAGAATCAACTTGGTGCCCCTCATTAAAAGCAAAAATTATTTTAGATTGGTATAAGTCTAGATTAGTAAGTATAGATTTATTTTATCTAAAACCATGTTGATTACTAATGATCTGTTGCGACAATAAGAGTGACAGCTTTTTAGTGACAATAGATTCAAATATTTTGGAGATAGCTGACAATTAAGATATGTCTATAGACATACATTTGACTTATAACCAGACTTAAATATTGGGGTTACATAGGACTTTTTTCAAATTTTAGGAAATATACCCAATTTTAGAGATCTGTTGAAAATTAAAAATAGTGGTTTGACAAGTATATTTCTACAGTTTTTTAAGAATATAGGTGGTACCCCATCAGGACCTAATCCAGAATTAATATCTAATGATTAAATATTAATTTATCTCATTTTCACTAATCGATCCATATAAATTCAAAATATTAGTTGATAAAATATATTATTAGTTTATTATTATTGGAATATTAGTTCGAGATATTTGAATTGACAGGTTCAACATATACACTAGAAAAATAATCAGCATTTAAGATGGAAATCTAGCTCAAAGTATATTAAGGCTAAAAGAGAGCGACTAGGCTCTCAATTAAAATAACTGGTAAATTCTATAGCCAATTTTAAAACCAGCATAATATATTATATAAATGTTTTGATTGAACTTTATAATTTTTGACAAGGAAAACTAGAAAAATATTTAATTATCAAGAACTCTCTACTTTTAAATACCTAGTTACTGTACAGCTTACAGTTGAAAAAAGTTATATGCAAGTTTAAACAAAGCTTTATATAATTAATAAACAACACTAAAATAAACATTTTGATTAACTCGGTAGGTAATACTAGGAAAACTACATACTGTTGAATATTTTTTAAAATAAAATATTCATAAAACAATTAAAACATTTATAAATAGATAAATAAATAACGACTAACTATATAGGTAATATTATTACATCATTATTTTTTTTTTAAGTCTATATCTATCCAATAATAATAATAGTCACATACATTCTAAACAATTATAAAATACAAACAAGATGAGATAATCCACACAACTTAATATTTAATAATAAAATAATAACTAATGAAATCATTTGCAATATTAAACACCAGTAAAATATAATAACTTATTATTTTGGTTAATATCTTCAATTTAACGGCAATTTTTTTTTCTTATTACTTGCATACATAATGTAAAGATTTTTTATTAAATTTATTGAAAATAACAACAGTTTATATAAAATTTACAATTTAAATCTATAAGGACATTATTCTTAATGCATTTGAAGTATTGCATACAAAATATTTGGTATATTTAAATTATCAACAATAAAAAAAAAGTGCCGATACTGGTGATAGGTGTGCCACTGTGGTGGGTGGAAAAGCGGGAAGATAGGATACATTAAATTATTTAATTTAAATCTGTAATCAATGATGAACCATTAATAATGAAAAAAGATTTGAAGCAAAATTTGATTACCTATACATGTTTTAAAAGGTTATATTTACAATTTTTGTCAAAATTTTATATCATAAAAAAATACGATAACCTCAATTTTGTTTACCAAAAAGTATAACTTATAATGAACTTCCTGTTGAATTTTCAATAATTTCTATTTAGTCTAACAATTTTATCCAAAAGAGTATCAAATAAAAATTATGTAAAAGATCGCAAAATTAAAACATCTGTAAATAGCTCAGAAATTGTTCAAACGTTTTGATAATTTGACCTAGAAACTCTAGAAATAGCAAATTTAAGATTTCCATTAAAATTTCAAGTCATTAAGTATAATTTAAAAATGTTACAGCAAAAACAAAAAATTAAAAATAAAATCATTATTTTTGTAAATTTTTCCATTCAGTGTAAAGTGAAAAAAATAATGAGTTATTATAAGATATTATACATGATTTATCATTTATACATTTTGATCATAAGATAAATTATTGTGTCAAATGTATCAAATGCAAAGTAATTTACCATTTAAATAAAATAAATAATTAATATAATAAGCAATGTATAATATAGCGAACAATATATTTTAAACCAATTTCACAACACCATATGCATGTAAATAATGTATACTACTTATACTCTGACTACAAGGTGGTCCATTTAAGAGGCACACATTAAAAAATTTTTTTATTGACATTTTAAGAAGCAAAGAATTCTAAAATGTTACATTAATATTAAGTTGCCATTTGAAACTACTAAAAGGTAGATATTTGTTTCACACCCAAAAATACAAGTAACAAAAATTATATTTATATCAGATTTTAGAGCTGGTTATTTCTTGAATTACCAAAAAAAATTTCAATACTTTTTAAAATATCAAGTATAGATACTCAAATGGATCAGTCGGCATACTTGCATAGACAAAATTAAATAATATAAACAATATGATTTTCATGAACTAAACACAAAAATTAGTTATTATTTGTATTAAATAATATTATATTTAATATCTGATTTAATATTTAATTAATCATCAGAACGATTCTCATTAATGGAATCAACATTAAACAAAGAGCTATAGATATCTGCTTCGATATCTGGGTTATTGTCTATTGAATCATCAGTACTATGCACGTTAATGGAACTGTCATTAAACAAAGAGCTACAGTGAGTTTGTGTTTGAATATTGGTGAATTCTAAATCGCCAAATAGACGTTCAGACTCAGCGGTTTGTGTATAAATATCTAAAAAGTCAAAATTTGTTTGTGTTTCTGAATCTAGAAACAATGGATCAGTTTCATTTTCGACATTGATAGAACCACCCATGGGATCTGTTTGAGTTTGTGCACATAAACGTTTTATAGGACTAGATGTTGCAGAAGATAGTTTTGGATCGTTATGTCTTAACATGCAATCTTTATTTTCAAATGTTGTCTGCGTAGATGAATCTGAAGATGTTTGAATGTCAGTAATAGTTTGTGTCTCTGCAGATTTTTTACTAGATTCTAGTTCTTCCAATCCTGTTAAATCAGGTAAATCTTCCAAGTTTGACACCAATTTTCTTGACTTTAAAAACCTATATAAAACAAAGAAATTAAAAAAAAAAAAAATTACTATTTATATACTTAGTTTATGAAATAAAAATCATACTTCATTATAGTTGTGTATTTAAGTCCAATGTTATGCTGTTTTCTTTTTGTATGTGTAAGGAATGCTTCTGGAGATTTGTATTGAATTCCGCAATAACACGAATATTTTACTCCACAAGTTACAATGTGCGATTTTAATATGGATTCCGTAGGAAAGCCTTTATCACACTTTTCGCACTTGTGTTTTTTATCTAAATGCACTTTAATACAGTGCTAAAAATATATAAATCAACAGTTAAATAAATTGATACAGAAAAATGTTTATTATGCCACAGCCCAAAGGTTTATGGTTAATTATTATATACTTTTAAAATAAAGTAACAAGAAATAGAAAAAAAAATGAGTAATTAGCACCAGATAGATTTACACAGCGGCGACGGTGATTATCAGTAATTGTGAACTGTTTTTAAATTTAATAGCATAATATCAGTTTTAACATCTATTATGAAAATGATTGGTTGTTATTATATTTGGTAATAACATCTAATTATGAAGAACTCTTGGTTTCCCTTATATGTGGACGCCACCGCCATGCCAATCTATTAGGCGTCAACTGTACGCAAATCTTAGTTCCTATTTTCATTTCAATTATCCATACACTATTATATTAATAATTCTCATAACATTCTACAAAATGGTTTAATTTTTGAGTTATTTTTAAGTTGAAGAAAGATTTTAGATTGCTTGCATTAAACTCAGTTTTTAATATTTTAATCTCAAAATGTAAAAACCAATTTATATTAAAATAAAAAATAGTTATCCCAATTCCTGTGGTCGTTTTTATCTATAAAAAAAGGCAGCACTACTTCCCTTTAAATCGTATCAGGAGTATTGGTGGACAAATCTTAACTTAATGATAAGATTCATGTTTAAAATAATAGTCAAATTTTACACAATTTTGTAAAACCAGCAGTGGGTCCTACATGTATAGTGTTTTTTATAATGAATCGACAATTTTCTTTTCTACTACTTCGGTCTATTAATCCGGTTTACTACTGTGGTCTTAATTTTAAACAGTTATCTCATAAAAGGTAAATCTGATATTAGCGTTATGTATATCAAAAATGTCTAGATAAATTTTTTCTATTCAAATCAGTGTTCTAACAGGGGGTTGGTTTCTATTTCAAAAACAAAAGTATATACAGTGTTATTCAGAGTATATTGAGTAGAGGTAAAAAGTAAAAATAGTTTTAAAATAATTCCAGTGATTAAAAAAAAAAAAAACACAATAAAAATCTAATTAATTTTAAATACTTTAAGAAAATTGCTGGTTTATGATAAAAAAAAAAATTACCCAGTATTTATTTCCAAAGCAAATTAAGTATCACTAATATCAGTATTTCCAAGTAGAGAATATAACAAAATTAGTTAGTATTTTGAACTAGGTACTAAAAACGCTTATAGGAACACGAGTTATTTTTCTGTAGTGGGGAACAGGAACAAACTCATTTTTAAAAGGAATTTTCCTAACACTGATGCTTAACTTACTTGTCTAAGAAGTTTTAGATTCTTAAACGATTTCGGTAACGGACTGTAATTTGCATTGTACTTGCAACTTGAAACGGGGCAGTAGAATGGTTCCTTGACAATCTGAACATGTTCCTTTCTTAAATCGCTCAGCGTTAAAGCCGTACTTACACAATTTTTTGACATCCCTAGATAGTGCGCACCTAATAAGATCTTAAACTTATATTATATATTAAGCATAACAGAATAAATCTTTAATTCATTTTAATAAGGAAAATATTATTAGTATTACGGGTTATTCTTACAAATGAGTGAAACAATTTCAAATTTGAAAAATGATTCTCAAGTACGGCATCAATAGCCAGGCGGGTATTACAGGGGAGTTGATCTATTCAATGCGTCGTGCCCGTGGTATAACTACAAAACGCATGTGATACAGCTTAACGACGCGCAGCATACCAACACAACGGAAATAATGTATATTATAAAAGAATATTGGTTGATGTGCATCCTTGTCCCTTGATTCAATAATCAGCAGTAATTTGTAGGCACATAAATAATATTATTATTATTATTATTATTATCATCATTGAATATGAAATAAATACCGTAAATACTAAATTGCTCACCGGCCGATTTTTCAACGGCGTAAAATTTAACACCCGAAAGATGGCGATTAGATTATAAATTATTATTATATTAAATTAAATAAATTAACGTTTTCGTTGATCATCATAAAGGTCGAGTGCATTCGGGAAAATCCGGTTCACCGCTACCTGTTACTATGACTTATTTTTATCACCAGTTAATACATTTCTTATCGGATTTATTTTCGTTTAATTAATTATCAATTTATACTCGTTTCATTTATAATTTTAGATTCTGAGCGAGGCGAAGAACGGTTGAACAACGGTACAATGATAATTTTTGCTTTTTTTCATACTGTGTACAAAATTTCTCCGAAGAAAAACTTGCTCTAATCAGAAAATGACAAGAGACGTTTTTTGTTGCGTTTTAGATCTAGTTACTGAAGAACAAAGTAATTTTTTGATTTTCCAAGCAGTTTGCATGCTTATTATCAACAAAATCTGCATAAATTGTTTCAAATAAGTCTGAAAACGTCCATAATTAGATAATATTATATTTTGTATAAATATATGTATAATTGAAAATCATAAAAAAAACCGATCGTATAATATTATGATAAGTATATTTACTTATCATAATACTCCAGGCAAAGCATTCATTCATTTATTTATTTTACTTTTATATATACATTTTTTATTGATTTTTACGAGTATGTGTTATTGACTTTTTATTCTATTAAACCATTCTTTAAATACATTTTAACATATTATAATTATTATTTTTAATATTAAGTCTGATGGAGCTTTCATTTCCTGAGTTGGTCCAACAAAATCATAAGTTTTATAAAACATTAAAGTTAATGTGAATCACTTCAGTATGAATCATTGTTTATTGAATTAGTTTCACAGACATCGCATATATGTTTTACTAAACATTTTTTAGCCAAATATCTAACAAAATATGTTATGGACATCGACGTGCGCACACCCTGTGCGGGGTTAGCAGCTGTACACCCTGCAAACAATTGTGTCTCCTTTAAATTTTTGATTTATTTGTAACTATTATAGTTATTAATTGTGGTGAAAATGTATAATAAATCTAATATAGGTAGATAAAAAAAAAAAAAATGTACACATTAAAAACTGATAACCCGCCAGTCATTAGCTTTGTTTGTTTTAAAAAGTTAGTCTGTACACTAAAGTGTTAAATCGTCGTACTGTCGTGATTGCGTTCTGGTGTACACTGGTATTTCAGTTCAAAACCAACGTTTTTGGTGTAAAATAATCAGGCACGGACACAAAAATAAATTCAGGGGATGGGGTTCATAAAAAATGTACAATAATCAATATTTATAAAAAAAAAATATTGAATTGATATGAATAAATTGCACAACTATTCATTTTCGGGGAGGTTAACCCCCCCCCCAAACCACCACCTGTATAAGTGCCTAAAAATAATCACACTTATGTAAAATTAGTCGCATGCAAATTAATAATTGTTTTTAAATTATGAAAAAAAATACAGGCCATAAATAAAAGTTTTAAACAATGATATTAAATTTATATCTTTAATATTCTTCTTCTTTTCAGTATAATGCAACAATGTATACAAATACAAATTAAAAACTAAATTTTAATTATTGTAATATAGAGGCTATTATCTTACTGGATTGTAGTAAAGTCCCTACTAAAATTATTCTGCATACCCCGCGAAAAATCCCTGCGCACACCTATGGTTATGGAACATTGGAGCATGTCTCCAGTGTAGGTTCTACTAGAATAAAGGGACTTTTTAATATTGGCGATTCTGTTTTTGTCATTTTTTTTCTACTGAAATTCAAGCAGTTCAATGTTTAAAAAAATGCGCCTCCCTAACAAAAAATACTTCATTTTTTTTTTTCTGATAACGATTGACGACTAACAAGCGACACTTTTCGTCGATGCCCCGACTCGCAGTAGTCTTCTCAGAATTCCCTTTTACATATCAAATATTGTCACAATATGCAAGTCACAACTTGTCCAGGTTATTTCCAAAATTTTATTTGTATATTTTTATTTCAATTAGGTGAGACTAGACAGATTAAAACATAATAATATCTCAAATAGTAACTCAACAATTCGCGTGGGCGCTAAACCAGATTTGTTCTATGAATTGTTTATATTTAATTGAAATATTATAAATTGTCTGCGGGTGCGGGTAGGTGGTTAGGTGACTCGCCCAATACATGTATAATTACAGGGTTCGGCGCCACTGCAGTTCGGAAGATTATTATTATTTGTTTTATAATATGTTCAAAATACAACGGAAATCCACGGAAGCCGTCCCTCTGGTCCTGAACCACAAACCGGTAACTTCGCATTGGGTCATGCCATAATGCTATAGTATGCATGGAGTGCAAATTGTTTTATTCTCCTCGTCTACTGATAATATGTCCGGAACGGTCTTTTGTCTGTCGCCGTCGGTTTCCCAGCGTCCCATACACGATATAATTAAACCGTACACCGATTATTACTGTACGAACTTGCAGTACGCGTATTATCACACATTTATACGATTTACAAGCATTACAACTCATCGTTTGTAAATATTGATAGGAACGCGATTAATGTTAAACCGATCAAATACCTATCGTACCGGGGCCCCACACGTTAGGATTAGTAGTATGGCGAGCTTGTTGTACAACAATACTAAACACGTTAATCGTTGGTGAGATCGTATCAAACCAAATTGTACAACCTGCAGTACGATTAATTGTATCGTGTGTGGGCCCCGCTAAGGTTCGTGGGATCCAGAATGAGACCGCGGCCCCTACTGCGATCCAGTCCAATAACATCCATGCTTCTGTTTTATTTATCTAATAGTCAGTGTATTTAACAACTGAACTAATCGCGTCCGATATCGTCTCAAACCTTGAGCTTCTATTTTTCTCAATCAACTCTGGCCTAAATGGAATAGGCATTTTTTTTTTTTTAATTCGAAGGACGGCCAAACAAATAATACTGCCGAGACAATTGCTTTTTCGAAATCAGCAAATACCATTTTCGGTAAAAAATTATTATTTTGTTTTTATGCATTCTAAATTCAGATTGCTTGTAAGTTCCTATATTTTTATCAATTAATTAAAAGTAAACTAATGGTAAGTATGTAATTAACATTTGAAAAATCGTGAAACGTGATCAATTGTATAAATAACAGGACAATTTTTGTAAGTTCTATCAACTAAGTAGTATTGTGTCAACTTGATCTAAGAACTTCAAATTAGTTATTGTTGAAAAAATTAATATATTACCTATGTTTTAACTTATGAGAATTAAATAGAAATGGAACAGTCGACGATAAACGGACACGCAATCGAAACACGTATTACAACCGTATAGCTTCAATTGTGATAAGAACTCTTTATCGATTATTAATTCAAATAATCGGGAAGCAATTTAGTATGTCACTTAAGTCAGGAAAATTATAGTGAGCAATTGTCTATTGATAATATGTAAAATGCAATGCGTATGCGCGATATTACATTAAATTTAATGTAATTTAATTTACTTAATGTAATCGGACAGGTTACAGAACACTCAATCGGGCACAATTTTGATAGCTGACAACCAAGCGAGTAAATTCGCCCAATGTAATCAAGCCTTAAGGAAGGTAATATTTGATATGAATAAAGAAAACAATTAAATTTTTAAATATTTTTTTTTTTTTTCAAATGTTTTTTCATGGAATAACATTAACATTGCCTGCGTACAAGTTATTTTCTTTCATAATATATTATATAATATTCACAGAAATAATATTAAAAACCGTCTGTATTCCTTTGTTATTTTTGTACAAACCTTAATACATGTATTGTAATAATAATTTTTTGTAACATTAATAATTTAATAATATTACTTTTTACATGCTACACATGCTGTACAAAACGAAAAACAAAAACAAAAAGTTTTAATCATAATATTAATTGCAAAATTATTCAAAGATGTTTTATGTATAAATATTGACTTTGGTTAGAATAAATATATAATTTAATTTGTTCAAATTGGCTACAATTTCATCAAAAGTTCTAAAGGATTTTTTTTGTTTCATTTTTTGTATTATTTTCCATTTTTTTTATTTTTGGTCAATTTAATAAATATTTTACATAAATAGTTAATAAAATATATATAAATTTGTATATATGTATATATGTACAATTCAATAAAGATAATATGTGATAATATACCAAAAGACATTTATAAATATATATTGTACAAGTATTTCGGTTAATACGAAAATGGGAAGGGGAAATAAAGCCCAAATCAAAATAATGATAATAATGATGATAATAATAATAATAATAATAATAATAATAATAATAGATAATAATAATAATAATAATAATAATAGATAATAATAATAAAGCCAGACATTAAACAACAAGTTACATTTAATGTAACTAAAATTGACATTTACTAAAAAAAAAAAAATAATAATAATAATTTAGAATGATAAAAAAGGTGAAATAAATAAAATATTATACAAAAAAAAACTTAAATATGAACAACCATTAAAACGACACAATATTTTATGGTAACTCGTTCCTTGACAATTTGAACAGAAATTGTCATAAAAATAAAATAAATAAATAATGTATCAAGAATAATATTTTTATATTCACAATTCGCCTATAACGCACTGTATAAAATAAAATTGCCCTAAAATAATTTTCTATCCATTGGTACCTACAAATTACATCATGTTATTATATAATATGTTAAATATTTGTCTATACTAAATAATGGTGTCCAATTATTTTTCTTTGTGTTTTTTTTTGTTTTTTTTTTTGTTTTTTTTTTTTTTTTTACATTTTTTTTCTTATAATAACAATTCTAAAAATGTACATTAACTAATAAATTATCACCTTAATTGACCTAATATTATATGTAACCAAAAGGAAATGTTTCACGAAAAATGAATTATTCCGAAAAACATGTTACCGTCATATAAGAGCATTCATTGTGTGATACAGCTGCATAAGTACTTGCATGTGTATTGGCAAGCAAGACATCCGGTCATGGGTATTTGGGTCTAATGATAACCACGATAATGCATTGTAACCCTCCAAAACATATCTGTTCAAATAATTAATGTTTAATACCAATATGAAAGAACAACGTGCTTTGGTTAATACCTTAGGACGTCTGTAGTATATTGAGAATCTAGTGGATGCGCTGAAACTGCAGATGTTGGATGGAGAAGATCTGCTGCTGCTGGATCAGCATTATTAGGCAATTGTACAGTATGCATATGCAATGCACTTTTAAGAAATGCCGGGCTACATTTCTCTATGTCTGGCGCACATGATGCCCAAAACCATGTGGGCATACGTCCAGTTGGTGCTGTAGATACTAAATAACCTAAAGCTAATGGTTGCTGAAGTAATGCTCCAACTTCTTCGTGCCCATCCAAACAACTTCCACCATTCTAAATATTAATGGAACATAAATAACTATAATATTTAGCTAGAAATATTTAACTTACTCTATAGGACGATGATCCACAAGTGAATGGGCTACATGGTTGCGAAGTCGGCGGGCTACCCGGTTGAGAAGAACAATCCCCTCTGGGTCCCATTGGTCCTCGTCCCATTCCAATAGAACCACCTAAAGATCCAGAACCCATGCTGCCTCCTATGACATTATTGCTAGGACCGCCCATAACACCAGAAACCCCACTATTAGGAAGTCCCAAACTGGTGTTCCCCACAGCATCCGTATCGTTCCACGTACTAAATATATCATTAAAATCACCCATGCCCTCCATACCTTCTGGCATATCTTCTTCGTTAAATGCACCAAAAAGTTCATCATCACCAAGTTCTGGGCCATTAATTTGTTGTTCTTGGAACGCAGTTTGTGAAGACTGAAACACAACATTTGTATTACTTATTTGTAATTTAAATAACATTCTACATTTTTGTAATTACTTGTGTTGTTGCTGATGTTGGGAATACTAATATATGAGTTGCAGAAACATCACGAGGTGTAGACAATTGACAAGCAACAGATGCTTGACTAAAACGTTCATCAGGTGTGAATTGATCCGTCATTAGTCTTAATGAAGAATCAGGTTCCAGGGAAACTAAGCAAGCACTAACCACAGAGGGTACATCAGACTTTTGGTACAATAAACTACATTGGCCACAAGATTCTTTCAAGTGACGTGATGCTTTCAACAATGCTTTGCGACTCAATAGCCATGACCAACCTAAATACACATGTAATTATATAAATCATACATATAAATAACTATTTAACCTATTTACCTTTAAGTTCGCCATGACCAATTCTTCCAACTCGACCCACTACTAATCGCCAGGGCGTTACACTTTGGCTCATAACACCCAAGATGAAATCCATTAACTTTTGTAAACCAATTCTTCGAGCCGGAGATTTTCTTCGCCTACTATACATAAAATATGCATTACATCCATTTTTAATTTTTTTTATAAAATTATTTTGAAAACAAATGTCTTACTTGTTTGGTACGTATATGTTAATTGTAGCTGTTTCTAATAAAATGCCTTGTTCGTCTGTAGCTGCTGCTAATATCCACCTTTGATCTTCCGAAATACAATAACTAGCATAAAGTACAGAACATTGTTGATCAGTACCGGACGGAGATCCAGTCCCATTAGGTCCACCGAGAATTGATAATCCATCACCACCACTACTACTATCACCTGTTATACCGCTGTCTGCCCTGCCAGATTTATTATTCCTGTAGCCAGCTAATATAAAAGGAGGAGTGTATGCTTTATACGCTGTTCGACTTTTTTCCTGTAATAATATATATTTTGTAAATATATTAATTAAATACATTTTAACCCATTAATTACAAAAAGTAAATTTATAAAATTACACATACATCTTTATTCTTCAAAAACAATTCAGTCATTGCTGCAGTGCCAAATCCGGTTAAAGCTTTAATATTAGAAGTGTGAGTTAAGTATCGCCTGCACTGACTGAATACTGATAATGATAAAGTTCTCATATTATCACTCATTTTAAGATGATCAGAAGATCGGCCAAGTTCCAAAACACTTTCCAACGATATCAACTAAATTTTTAAATAACATAATTAATTTAGTATAAAGTGTAATAAGAAGCTATTTATATAAAATTATATAGATATTTAGTTTAGATAAACCCATTTTAATATCTCTTTAGAGATATTACATTCTTATCTTTAGATAATAAAGATAATCAAATTCTGGTTTAGTTTATATTATTCAGTAAGATAAGGACCACAAATATTTATAATACAATACATATTTTATGTTTTGGTTAAAAAGTAAAAAAAAATAACTATTTTATTATTTTTGAAAAATTTAGAGTTTATTCGTATTTACATTTAGATGTATTAACTTTTTATTTTTAATAATTTTTTTGAAGTTCAGGAAAAAGAAGTGTACAGTCAATTAATTGTATTAATAATAATAAATTAGAGAATGTGATTAAAATTTGCCTGCTGCATAATTACAGCTACATTTCTCTGAACGTCAAATATTATTAAAAATCATGAATTTATTTAACATAAAAAGTTTATATGTCAAAATTTTCAGAAAAATAACTATAAAATGGCTATCTTTAAATTTTTTCTCAAAGCATTAAAAAGTAATTGCAATATAAAAATTTGTAGTCCTTATCTCTGTTAGTAATATAAATATAAAAAAAAAACAACAGAATTTGATTATCTTTATTATCTCTTAAGTTATTACAATGGGTATAACACCGTGTATACAAAGTGTAATATGAAGATCTAACACCTGAAATAATTTGTTTTAATCAATATTTTTTAATAATTAGCAGTTATCTGCAAATAGATTTGGTATTCAAAAAATAAAAATACGCAATATACTTTTCAGAATTTTTTTGGTAGGCGATTCTTTTTATTGATAAACTATTATAATATTTAATCGGTAGTTACAACATACCAAATTGCAAGAATTTGTTTACTATAAGTTAATATCATATAATTATTATGATTGCAAAAGTAAAAGTATTCATATTTGCAAAAACTTCAAAAAAAATTGATTTGTAGTTATTTAAGGTATCAGATCTTTGTTATATCCCATATACATATATTTGGCTGATTCTAATTTTTGTTTCTGAAACTCCCTATTTTTTTTATTATTATAAGAAAGTAATAAAGGTTTGATTTGGTGATGATGATTCATACCCTTCCCGCACAACAATAAGGTTGTTTAATAGTTTTGCAAGTTCAACTGAAAATATATAGCACTTCACATACATTTTTAAGACCATAATTGTAAGTTATAAAATCATCTGTAAAAAATGTACTAACAAAATTGCTCAATCTATTATTTTCAAACTGTTATTTATTTTATTTTCTATATTTGATGAAAGCATTTTGTAGGATATTCGGAAAAAGAAATGGCTAAATATTTGTTAAAATTTAAAATTATGAATAAAAAGAAAAAGACAAAAAGTTCCACGGGTATCATTTAAGTAAATAAATCAAATCATTAAACTCATTTAAACTATTTAATATAGATCCAGATATGTTGGAAAAGAACCTAACTATATGAAGCAGTCCTTCTACATAATTATCGGGCAAGAACCTATAACTCCTAACAAATTGTTAATGATACTGTTGAGATGTGTAAAAATTAACGGAAAAATTCATGAGGAATAAAAACCAGATATTTTTATTACAAGATATATATATTTTTATATTTTCTGATCAATTTAAATTTTGTTAATGTTTTTAATTTATCTATAAGTATTGAAATTAATACAACTACACAAAAAAAAAAAAAAAAAAAACTACGGAAGACAAATTTAATTGCAAAAATACTAGTTATTATTAAATTGACATTGCAAAACTGAATTTGAATTTTATAATCATTATGAGAACTTAAATTCATAAAACTAGTGGTAAATTTATAACCGACTATAAGTTGAATATGAATTACTGTAACAATGAAACATTAATGTTAAACATATTATTTATATATGTTTTGCATAAAACTATAATCATATTTTCAATTTAAGAAAATTAAATTCATTTGCCGCATTATTCTTGAAACAAAAATTGGATAACGAGAAATTTTGTAATAAAAATTTTTTTTGGACATTATAATTTACAATTTTATTGAGGTCTTATACATTTATGGAATAAATGTTGTATATTTTCAGTTAACCTAAAAAAATTATAAGACAACCAGCTTTTGCAAATTCTCAACCCTCTTGAGGCACAGGAAGGGTTTGAGTCATCACCAAATTTAATCTTAATTAGTTTCTTATAGTAATGAAAAATAGAGAGGTCCTGAAACAAAAATAATAATTACAATTTTTTTTTCTTATAATCAAGGACCAGCTCAATATATATTTGATATAAAAAATGTAATTTCGGTGGTACCTGAACTGATATATTTGATCGTATAGCTTCTGGAAGTGTGGCCAAAACTGTATTATAACATCGTAAAAGACCATGACAAGCAATTTTCGCTAGGTTACTACTATCCTTGCCAATGGAAAAAGGTTCCACTAGATAGATGACAATAGCAGGAACTTCGCCATCATCTTCTTCACAATGATTATCTCCACTAGTGTTAAAACTTTTATCAGCCTGAGATCCACCAGAATCATCTAAGCAATCGCTCTTTGGAGTGGGAGCTCGATCATTGGACGAAACAGGTGATTCCACAGAATTAGGAGTCATTGATGATGGTGGTGGCATTGGTGATGGTGGAGGTCTCGGTACACTACCTTCTGGTGGGTCTAATAAAGTCTTATCCATAGAAAATTGAGAAAGCTGTGGAGCTAAATAGTGACGACAAACTTGGGCATACAATTTCAACATAGATGACTGATGATTTTCGCCTAACATTGAAAACCACTCATCAACAGGTTCTTTAGCTAATTTTGCTGCAGCTGATTTTCCAACTCTTAAAATACCATCTCGCAAAACTTTTGTAATTGGGCAATGTCGACCTAATCGATTAATTTCATATGCTGCACTCAATTCTTTGAAAAATGATCTTGTTCTTTGTAAAATAAATTCATTATCAGGACTAACAACAATATACGCAACATCTCGTGAATATGAAAATGGTTCTAGTAGTAATTTATCCCAATAATGAAGAGCTAAAGGTGCAACAGCTACCCAATCTTTGTCATGCCCAACAAGAATTGGAGGTATAGGTTGGGGTTCACACCTATCATCAGTACCTCGGCCAGCCAATCTATGAAATTGTCGCCAAGTTAATGGTCCTGTGACAGTATAAGGTTCCCATAATCTTGTTACACTTTTTCTTTGAATGGCCTCTTGTAAAAGTGGTTGTAATGTTCGCATAACTCGTATAAGTTGTCTACTGCTACGCGGACCGGGCGCTTGACTATAAGCCCATCTATGGACAGGTGGAGAATTATTATTTAGGGGAGGTAATGACTGTTGGTGATGACCGGGCCAACGATGATGTTCAACTTGCCAATGATTATTCATTCCACCTTCCAACTATACATATATTTAGAGAAAATAATAACAAATTAATAAATTTTATAACACATATGCATAAATTAATATTATACCCTAGAAGTAAAAATATGTCATTATACATACCTTTGCTAATCTCCCTTGTTCGAGTGCTAGTAAAGCCACTTGGTTGGTATCAGTAAATTCTAACATATTGACAGGTGATATTTGTGGTGGATGATTTAAAGGATACTTTGCTGCTGCCCGTACTAAAGAACTGCAAGTGCTATAAATTACAGCAGCACATTGTTCCCTAACTAACTCTAAAACTTCTGGATTCATTGAATTATCATCAACACGAACAGGACTATCTTCAAGAAGTCCAGTTATTTCTGCCTCGTCTTCTGGAAATAATCCAGATTTATGAGACAATCTGCGGTTAACAACTGCACTAAAGCCACAACTACAACGGATTCCATCCTCATCACCTATTTATTAAAAGTCAATTAATCAATTGTTCTTTAAACAAATTATTTAATATGTTTTAGTACCAGGCATTCCAACAGACATGTGATGCTGTTGATATTGTGAGGAGTATCCATTTGGTATCAAAGTATGGGTAAGATAGACTGCTGCATCAGTGCCTTTAATATTACCGACCACTTTAGGACCAGCATTACATACGCACAATGTGCAGCTATCGAAATTATGATCTCGGAAGACATTTAGTAGTGAGTCCGTTAATAAAACATTAACAACTATTGAGTTAGCTTCAGGTACAGGTGGTGACATATTAGTTGGTACAACATTCATATTGTGATGTTGTGATAGAGCAGGACTATATGGGGGTGGAGGCACTTGTTGATGCTGTTGTATTTGTTGTTGTGGTGGTCGATGATGATACTGATTTCCTCCTCCAGGCCAAGGTGTATTATGAGGTGATGGACTCATCACCATCATTGGATGATAATGATTATTCCGATTCACATTTGGTATTAAATTACTATTTGCTGAAGACGCTGGCGGAGGAACAATCCTAAAAAAAAAATTGTTAACTGTTAAAATAACATTTATTGTCACTATTATAACCACTTTAGGAACTTTATAGTTACAATATATAAAAAGTATAAAAACAAATCATGGGCAAGCATTTCTTTGAAATATTATTTTACCAGCCTATAAAAATTATTATTTTTTTTTATATAGGGATAATAGTAAAGTACTATTCAGCAGCCACACAAATTATGCATCACTACTCTCCTCCA
This sequence comes from Cinara cedri, assembly GCA_902439185.1. Lineage (NCBI taxonomy): Eukaryota > Metazoa > Arthropoda > Insecta > Hemiptera > Aphididae > Cinara > Cinara cedri. Next base: position 149,593 of record CABPRJ010000496.1, read on the forward strand.
ACTCAAACTTGGAATAACTTATCAACGGGTTGGCAGAACTGAATGTCAAAAACACCAAATTAATTTAAACCAAAATTACATATACTTATGATTTTTAAAAAATATTATTTTATTTGAAAATCATAAGTACATACATAAAAAATAAGAGTGAACAAAATTATAACAATATTACATTTTAGAATATTATGATTTTAAAAAAAATGTTACCTTAGCTAACCAGTTTTCCATAAGCTGTTTTTTTACTTTACATATACAAAGTATAGTAAGAGATATTGTATATATATATTAATATTATTGAAAACATTTTTTTTTTAAATAGACAAATATATAAATAACTTTTAATATTTAGATACATATTTATAAGTTATTTTATAAAATGGTCTTGGAGGGGACTATTGATAAATATGTAAATGAATGAGAAAATTGTTTTACTTACTGAATTTGTTTTTCAGGTTGTGGTGGGTGATGTTGAAATGATTGAGGCTGCGACGATGTATGGTAAACAAAAGAGGAAGGCTTATAAATACAATTGGAAGGTACTATTAATGGGGGTAGGTTTTGGCTCGGAAGATTTGTGAGTGGTGCGTATTTTGATGAACCAACCATTTTCGCAATAGCTGGGGGTTTGTACACATACGTCCAATCCTATAGAATACAAATAAATGTATTATTATATATTGCTATTTTTATTCAGTACTTTACTAATTTTAACACTTACATCTATGTGATCATGCTGAGGACTTCCCATATACGAACTTGTTTGGTAGGTACGAGGTGGAAGTATATCAATGTCTGGACATGGGGATGCTATAGGGTTATGTTCTAACGATGGGGGAGTTGGGAACATTTTTACTAATTCCTCGGGTCTTAAAACACCACCACCACTGCCACCACCACTACCTCTTGGGGGTCGCACTAATAATGTTGTTAAAGTTCCACCAAGACAATCATCAGGTTTATTTGAGCCAGGAGGTGTTTGCATTTGTAACTGTAGTTTAAAAATGTATTAATGAAAAAATATAATTTAAATATTACTTGGTTAAAGCATAACCAATACTTACAGCTGCTACAGCCTCGTCACTTGATAAATCATCAGAATTGTCAAACATATGATCAAGATCTCGCATACTATCACTTGTACACCTATTCCCATTCATTAGTCCAGGATCATACTCCTTTTTGATATCTTCATTCTATATGATAAAACAAAAAATCCAATAATTTGTTTTCAATAAAAAAATTATGGGAGTATAAATAATATGTATACCTTTATCGTGGACATGGAAGTATTTAGTTTGTAATCATTAGAACCCAACATATTATTACTAGAACAAGGTCCACTTTCTTCATCAAATTCATAGGGATCTGAACGACCTCCTTTAAACCTAAGAGCATTATTTCGTAATTCTTCAAAACTGCTATAATTATTTATTGGATTTTCAGATGATTCAACCTAAAGAAAAATATTTTTAATAAAACATTTTAAAATATTATAATATTGTGATTAACAAAAAAAAAAATATTTAAATTACTGGAAGAATGGGAACACTAGTAATATCCCTTCTAATGTATACTTGTGGAGGGGATGATGGATTATCCGTCACATTTATTCTCATAATTGGTTCTTGTTTTGGAACTATTGGCTTAAATTTTTTTACTGGATGATATAACCAAGCATCAATGGATGAATAGTCATATAAAAGTTTAGATGGCATTAGATCTTCCTCGACCAAGTTTCCTTCGTAATCTTTAGATGAGAACTGCGGCCTTTTTAACGTAATATAAGCACTAGAACTTTGGGATTGCATTGGAACCGGTGTTGTAGTAGTTGTTGGCGTAGTTGCCGGTATACTAACAGTATTACTAGCTGGTGCAGGTGTTCCAGCATTACTTTCACGGCCAGATTTATTAGGTTCCTGACTAGCAGGGGCAGAGGAAGGATAAGGTGAGAATGCTTGATTATTGACAGATGAAACAGATTTGGGCTGGAAGTCCACTGAAAGAGGTGTGATAGGGATTTTTTCATCATGCGGACTAAGCATTGGTGGAGGAATAGAAAGTGGAGCTGGTTGTCCAGCAGATGGAGGGGTTGGTACTGAAGATAAAGGCGGCACTGAATCCAGGCCACAAGGGCTATCGGTAGGACCAAGACGCGTTGACCTAAAAAATTACACATATATCAAATTTAATTAAATGAAATTTTAAAAAGCATATTATAAAATAGGGACAAAACCATTTTATTAGTCATTTAAAATAATAGTTCATGCAATTATGTACACATCTTAATTATCATATTATATTATAACCCAACACCACCACCATTGCATGCCATATAATTTTTATATAATAATTTAATGTTATTACATATTATTCCAAATATTTAATAATTATTAAATATTACATAATTTGAACGTTCACAATTAAAAAACCAATTTCATAATACACAATGTATCACAAAAATCTGAAACCTGAAATGATTTTTTGTCTGTTCAATAATTAAATTTTTTTTTTTTCTTGTAATGATATCTGGAGCCTTAACCTGTATAATTCCTTTATTTTTTATTTTTAAACTAAAAATAAAAATTTTATTTTAAAAAATAATCATATTACAAATATATTTTGTAACAAAATGATTATTATGTTACAAATATTTACTAATGAAGAATTGTTAAATTCATAACTGTTTGAGGTTCATAAAATTATGAATTAATTGATATTATTTAGAAGGGGCAATGAAAAAAATTTAAATTACCTTTGATTTTAAACTTTTTTACCTAAATTATGTTTCAAAATAAATTTATAAAAATAAAAATGGCTATTTTGGATAGTGTAAAAACAAGTTTTAATTTAAACAAATTTAAGTCCTAACATCTTATTGCAAGGCTTTGGTAGTTATTACAAGAAAGAACTATTTAAAAATATTGAACAGAAAAGTTATGAGATGTCAGAACATTGTGTTACAGCATGTAAATATTATATTTTCCATTTAAAATTAATTCAATTTTAAAATATTGAGTTAAAAAAAAATTAAATAAATAAATAATATACACAATATTTAACTGTACATAACAATTAACAATATTGTTAATACTTAATTTAGATTAGATATATTTAAAAGGCCGTTTTTTGTTATTAACAGGCCTTAATTGTTTGTTTAGTTAGAATCCTGTTTAGAAGGTTTTATTTTACATAACACAACCCACATAATATTATTTTTAACACCATTTCACCACCCAAGCGTCTCATCAATAGACACAAACCTGAGGGTGGCATTGTTTGCATCGGGTGGCGGCTGCTGAGCGACGAAAATATCAGGGAGGGGAGTGCGTCTATGGAATGGTGTGCTGTTTGGCTGTGTCTGGTGCTTGGAACTCGTTTTTCTACACCTGTAAATAGCCGGCTGGATAACAAATGCCGATCGACTTCCAAAGCTCCCAAAACACACACCACACAGTTCCTTTCTTACACACAAACAATCAAAATTATCTTACCTAGTACAGGAACATGTTAACTTTTGCAATGGATCAGATAAGTGCCATTGACCCAGAGTTGGTGATTCAGGTCTAGATGGGGGATTCTGTTCCGAATGTAATGGTCCTAATACACAATCTTGCCATGCTCGTTCTGGAATCGCTGATATTGCGTTATCCAAAGCATAAACTATTGTATCTGTATGATGTTGATGTTTAGTGGCAAATATTTGTTGCTTAGAAGCTGTATTCGATTTTTAATAAAAATATTAAAACCGTGTTCAAACACTTCTGTTCAATTAATAAAATAGAAAAATTGCATACTTTTTTGCTGTTGTTGTTGATGCTGCAGTGATTGTTGTGACTGTTGTTGTTGTTGTTGTTGTTGTTGTTGGGGAGTTGTTTGATGAGTGTTGAGGTTTTTATATAATTCAGCAGTGCTTTCATCTAAATCAGTTACTAAAACATAACACGATGGATACCTCATCTTAACCCCGCCTATAAAAAATATAGAAAAATTAGGTCACAAAAAAAAAAAAAAGTAATAATAATAATAGTGATTGAAAACTAATCATTGCAAAGTTAATTTATTTGTTACCAAATATAACTAATTTAAAAAATATTAACACTTACCAACTAAAACTTCTACTGCAGGAGATAATTCATTTGGTCCATTACTATTAACAACTGGATAAAAATGACTCCATTCATCCATCATACGGCTAGTTTCAGCATCCATATTTTTATATACATGGCCAGTTAAGGTCCCAGCAAGACCAAATGGTGCAAGCATAACTATAAATGAAAAATAATTTATTGCATTGAAATTTATCCTATTTATTTATTATGTATTTAATTTGTCCACTATGTCTGAAAAATTAGTAACTACTAAGTATGTGTGTACTATAACATAATTACTAATATATTAATTCAGTAGTTATATTTTTTATCAAAATAATACACAAACCCTATAATAACTGATTAAGATCTCAAGTCTTAGATTCACTAGTCAATGTTATAACATACGAGTACCAATAATTTTGCATAAAATTTACCTTGAATATTATTTCCGTTTTGAGGTTGAGAAGATGCTTGTGCCAAGTGTTCTTTTGATAAAGTTCTTACAACAGAATGTTGTCTTACATCAATACTAGCACAAACAGTACTTTCTCCATGGACAAAAAATGCAAACGAAAATGACAAATGACTTGCACTAAAATAAAATATATATTAAATCACAGTTAACTTGTTAGTTTTATAAGAAATCTCACCTCGAACTGTCTAATTTTTCAGAAGATGAATAAGGTTGGACAAACCATTTCCCTAACCGAATAAAGTCTCTAGACATTAAACACCTGAAATTATATGTGCATGTTTTAAATTAAAGAAAATTGAAATTTACTTATAATAAATATATCTATAAAAATGTCATTATAAAATGAATTTACCTTTCTATTAAATTATGTAGCGCTTTAAACAAAAGTGAACGACATTCATAAGACAGGCCACTTTCCCATGAACCATTATCACCTTCTTTAAATCAATACATTTTACAATATTTATGAATAATTGTTCTATATTTTATTATAAAAGGTATTCTAAATGTTACCAATTAAAAAAAGTTGGGGAGAAACAAGTGCAGACAGATCTGGTTCTTCACCGTACCAAAATATCCACAGCTCTTTTGAAGCTTTTAGCGAGAGTGCAGGTGGGAGAGCAGGTACAGGTGTCGGTGGAGCAGGAACCAATGGATCAAGTGATGCTTGTTGAGAGTTGGTAGACGGTAATGAAACACGCCGCCATACAGCTAACATATCATGTGTTAAACATCGTGTATAACTAGATAACACTGGATCCTCAAGTACTGAGCCACATGCATTGGTTCCGCCACCAGGACCACCTCCCCAGTCAGGAGGTCCTTCTGGACCAGCTGAACAATGAACAAACTTACGCCATTTGATACCGCACAAGTCAGTCTGTAATGAAAACATAAATAATATATTAAAAATTGATTTTAATTTAAATTGAATAATGAAGTAATGAAGCAACTGGGTCAAAATTTTGTTATATGGTTATAATAAATTATCCTAATAGAAAATTTGATTAAATTTTTAGATTATAAATAATTTCTTTTTATTTAAATAAAACCTACATAAAAGACGTGATAAACAAATCACATCTCAGTATGTAGTAAAGAGCACTTAATATCATTTTAATATTAACCACTTTCAGATTAAATTGCATATATTTGACAAAATATAATAGAGTATGTAGGTTAGGTTTTGATTTAGGTAGTGAAACTATTTTAAATGATAATCAAAAAATAATTAAAGCGGTTTTTAATAATTTATATTCATACATATTTAAGTATATAACATTGGTTCAGATAAATAAGTTTTGAATAATATTATTAGTTAAAAATAATGAGTAATTTAATAAGTTGTATATAAGTACTTTTGAGTTAATGAATACACTAGCGTACAGTTAGTTTAAAAAAAAAAAACAGTGTATAATGAACCAAAAGATATTATTAAGGCACTATTTTTTATATGATTCAATATTATAGGTACCCACTAAACTCTGTACAAACTATTTTCATAATTATTTCACGGTCTACAAAATCAGTGTTATTATAACTGTTATAAAGGTAAGCAGTTGTTGCCTTAGTAAAAGTACTTAGGTACTTTTTGTCAAAATATTCCATTAAATATACAAATTCTACAACTATGAAAATATAATAAGTAGATATGCGTTACATATTATATATGTAAAAATAAAATCTATCACCCCGAGTTGTTATCTAGTTTATAGTTTGATTCACCTTGTTCTGGCAACCATTTAAATTTGGCGTCTTTAACGAATACAATTAATAGAACTGGTCAACATACAAAAAAAATTACATTCAAAGCCCAAAGGCTCCTTTGGGCATAATATTAATAGTCAATTATAGATTTTTTTCTTGTGTCAAGCACACCATTATGTGGATACAATCTTTAACATGAAAGATATATATATATATAAATTAAAATATAAATATAAAATAGACAAACAAAAAATAAATTAGATAATAAAATTAATAAAACAGATTCAAATAATTCAAAGTCAAAATAAAAGGTAACTAAATGCCGTTTTCTGCTTCATGTAATTTCAGCCCAGAAAATAGCTACGCCTTTGGCGTTGTCATTTGCATTTATGACATCGTCTTGTGTGGAGGAGTAAGAACAGATTGGGCATTGCATAATATGTTTCATTAATTGTTCCATCCCACATTCACAAGTTGTAGGAGTTCCTTCAAGTAGTCTCCATTTCTTCATATATCCTTGGTGCGTCCATCTCCTGTTCTCATTCAGTTTAATGTTCTTCCGGTGGACCATTCTAATTGATTACCTGATGATAACGCTTAGATGGGGACACATTTTTTGTCTCTAATTTGATTTATTCATTGCATAACACTTTCCTATTCCTTAGTTGTTGTTAGGCATTTTGTTGTTTTTAGGAAACTGTTTCTATACTTTAGCCAGAAATTATTTGCTTCAATTCCATGCATTGGATGTTTATTGTCTTTCGTCATTTTAGTCCTTTCCCAGTCTGCTTGTACTGCCCTCCTAATCGCCAGTGGTGCAATTCCAGCTAGTACATATACTTCTTAAATTTTAGAGTTTCTTAGACAACCAGTCACCAGTCCGCACATTTTATTTAATGTGACATTGATTTGTTTTGAGAGGGTAGATCTCCCCCATACTGGTGATGGGTATTCGACTATTGATAGGCATAAAGCTATTGCAGTAATTCTTAATGTATGTGACTGGGCTCCCCAGTAGCTCCCCATTAGTTTTTGTAACAATCTGTTTCGTGACGTTATTTTTTTCTTTAAGTTCTCACAGTGAGCTCGGTATGCTAAGGACCTATCTAGGGTTACTTCTAGATATTTAGCATATTGGGCATTATTGAGTTCCATACCGTCCCAGATTACGTTTAATTTGCGGTTTGCCTCTCTGTTCCTCAAATGGAAGGAGCATACTTGGGTTAGATAATTATAGATAATATTATATTTTTTAATCTATTACATCGCATACAATCATTTATAAATATAGAGCTGTGAATTTGTACCAAAAATACTTTTCATAAACTGAGCGTAGTAAGAAATGAATTACCTTGTTCAATGAATTTTTTCTAAAAAAAAAAGTTTTGTATTATCACATAGGTAAATTACGTCTCCAATTTTAACTAATTAGGTGATATCATCCTCAATATTTTTGCTGACTGGATAAATATCATCTATAGTTATGATTCGAACTATTAGCATTACAAAGAGTTAGTTTTTTATCGTGGAATTTTCACTAAAAATATAGACTATTGCACTAGATAATGTCTCATGATATATCTTTCCCGCTATTTTTGAATACTTTTAGTGCCAGCATCTAAACCCAATTAGTTCATACTTGGGAATTGAAGTTGTTTTATAGACGGATTGAAGTGATAACAATTTGGTTGAATATTTATATGAATTTCATCATGTTGCTGGAGTAGAAGGTTATTTAACTTTGAATGCTTTAACAGATCATAAATAGATCATAATTCTAGTATTACCTTTACATTGTAATTATTTTATACAAAGAATATATAATTAACACTAAATATGTGGGAATTCGGACCCTAGTGACTGAATAGCTGTACAGAAGTGTTTCATAATTCAGTCTCAATATGTAACTATATATTCAATAAATTTTTTTAGATCCTGAGTGTAAAGAAATATATTGGACTAATTGCATGTGAGATTCTTTTATTTTTATTTATCTGTAAGCAACTTTTCTACTACAAACCTTATTCTAAATTTCAAAAGTAGCACATTTTCTAAAGAATATTTGGTTTAGTTGATAAAGTAATTTTTTGATTTTCCATGTATTTCCTTAATAATTGGGAAAAAACTTGCAAAAACAGAAAAGTATGTGACATTAAACCTAAAGGTTATTTTTGATTATTGTAATTTGATTAAAAATAATTGTAAAGACATGACATTATCACAGAATATTAAATTAGTTATTTTTGGATGTGGTCAAGTATATTGGAATTTTTTGAGTTATTCAACGACATTGGTTTTCTACAGATAAAATTGTTAGGCTAATGTAGTAGTTTTTTTTTTATATATATATAATCATTTTAAGCTCAATAATTTTGACAAAAACCTTAAAATTATGGTATTTCAAAACGTATGTTTAACCAAACTTTGATCTGAATCGTATTTTATCAACAATAATTTATCGTTGCGTACAAATACAAATTTACAAATTAAATAACTTCATAAGTATTTCATCTTCTAACTTTTTGTATAAAACTGGAGATGGGTACACCCATCCTCAGTATTAACTCTTTTGTTTTTTAATAAGTTAATATACATTTTAAATTTTAAGTCTAGCAGAGAAACTATTGGTTTTATAAAGATGTAGGGTTTTTCTTCCCGGAAAACACTCTATCAATAAGAAAAAATGGTCCAATTTTTTCATATCATATCATAAAGTGGAACTTTTGCCAGATGGTACTTATTTGAAACATACATTGACATTTTCAGTTGTTTACATGAGTTCGTTTTTTTAATTTTTTAATTATTCTTTTTTTATTTCTGGATTCCCTTAATAACAAGGGAAAAACACAACTGGTACTCGCTTTTTTATAGTACACTCAAAATCGTTTTTTGTTTGCAATAATTATACATTATACAGTGATCCAAAAACAAATAACCAACTCTATGCATGGTACTTTCATGTGATTCTCAGAATAGATTTTTTTGAAATTTTTGTTAATGTCAAAATCTTTGGTTTACTGGGTTTATTTGTATAATTCCATAAAAAATATCTATGAAAAATAAAAATAAACCATACCGCAAAATTTCCCTCAAAACTCTCTTACAAACAAAAAAAGATTCGCTCGATATTTAACAATCAAGTTCGCAGTATTTTTCTATAAAGATCATTTAATTAGAATTTAAATCAAAATTATTGAATTCGGTACTCAAAAAATGTACAGACAAATTAATGTGTCACAATAAATACGATTTTATACATAAGCCAAAAATAACGATCATTTTCGTAAAAACATTTTCGATTTCCACCACCTCTTTTAGATACTGAGTGGAGTGAGGAATGTATTGGTTTTACAATTTTAATTTTTTTTAATGCAAACACTTTATCTATCAGAAAGCATATTCTGATTATCAAGTAAGCACTTTTTTTGAAAGGAAACGTTCTCTGGATGGTACTTTTTTTTAGAGAGGTCATTTATTGAAAATATCATTAAAGGTAGCATTTCACTGACACTGTGTGCCGTGTAATATCTAACAATATTTTACCAAGTTACCGCAATATGTGATTACCTAACCAAATTGAACCTCTGATAAAAAAAAAAATCAAATATAAGCTAATGGTAGATTACAGATTAATTCGAAATACTTAGTCAGAAAATAATAATTTAATTAAATTTATATTGAATATTCACTAGTCATTACTCAGTAGCTATGGAAATGTATCATGAACACTTAAAAATGCATCAAAGAAAAACTATAATATTAGCAGCTATTTTAGATCAACAACGAATAAATAATAATAAAACGAGTCACAAGTAGCAAAATGGTCAAAATGAGAAATTTCCATGGATATTATGATACTGTTAATAACCACATGGCGAATAGTTGAATATTTTTAACTTTATAGTAACAAGCGATAACAACATCGATTATCGTGGTACCCAAATTACGGTTATGATATTACTCATTCAATCATATCGTTAGATATTACACAGCCCACGATGTCAATGGAATGCCGCCATAATATTCGAGATAATGACGAAAACTTGTTTCTTTAGGTTAATAAAAGATTGAAAGATTAATAATGAGGGTGGTCAATGGAAACCGTTTTTTTTTTTTTGTTATTATCAAGTTTTTATTATTTTAATCTTTTTTAAACAATAATTTTTGTCATGAAAACGCACATTGTTGACAAATCAACACTATCAACTGAACTCCGCTTAGAATCGTTTTTTCGTTAGTAGTGGTTTATCGTTGCTCACAGATATACATTAAACTCCCGTCTGTATTCTACCTTCACACCTACAAAAGTGGTTGCACCAACGTGCGAAGTGTATCCGTTTTTTTTTTTTTACATTTGCATTGATGTTTTTTTTTGTTATATAAACTTTAAATACGATACATGTACACATAAAAAAAAATAGATACATTATTAAGTAAATATGTATCTATACCTACTCAATAATAAGGCACGTTATTTTATATTGTAATATTTTCAAAACAAATCATATTTTTATGGGTTTTAGGATTTTTGAAATACACTTTGAGCTGCTTTTTTAAAGGGAATTATAAGTGATTTTTCATGGTTACCAAAAATTCCATTTTTAATTTTCCCGGACTTCTCCATAGTTTTTTCTAAGATGATTTGTTGTAAATAAATAATAGGTGTTAAAATTTGATTATTAAATAATTAATAATAATATATCTCTTTAAAATAACTTGTTTGGTTGTTTTAGACTCTGAGCGAAATGAGGAACGTGTTGGTTTTATATATATGTACACACTGTGTTCAAAATTACTACCAAAAACCTTGCTTCGCTGTATCATGCATAGCACCTATTCTGAAAGAAAATGTCATCTCGTTGGTACTTTAAAGAGAAAAATGTTTTAAATTTATATTTTCAATTTTGTGTTTTTGTGATTCAGTTAAAAATATTGGTAGAGACTTCAAATTTGGAAAGATAAATAATATTTGCTTTTTCTAGACGTGGTCAAATTTTCAAAACATTTTAGCCTTTTTTAAGCTATTTTTAAACATTTTAATTTTGCAAATTTTTTACGTCATTTTGATGAGAATTGTTTTTCATTAGCAATGATTAATCGTTTCGCATATCAGTCTTTTATTATTATCAATATTACAAAAAAAAATTTGTTTTCATATTAAATAATACATTTTGAACAATAATTCCAGAATTTCATACAATACAAATGCCTCAACTTTTACAGGTTTCCGTAAGTCATGGCAACCATGTTTTTAAACGATTTGTTAGCGCATTGAATTCATAGCCCTACTTATTAACTACCTATTTTTATCTCGATTATTTAGGTTATTTCCAGGGATGGGCAAGATACTTCAAAAAGAGTACCTAGATAAAAGATACTAGTGTAAAAAGTATTGCAATACAAGATACGCGATACTTTCCAGAAATACGAGATACAATAATAATAATAATATTGTATCCGATATACGTATTTAGGATACTTTTATCGAAGATACTGTCCAACCCTGGGTACACGTCGTACGTTAAAGTACGACGGGAAACATACACACACACACACACACCCCGTTTTACCGAAGGTATAATAATATATACATAAAATTTAGCCGACGACACATGCCCGGCACGACAAAACAACAATAATATTAAAGAGAACGAGTGCGCGTCTCGAGTGGGATAAGACGGCGGTGACGGTGGTGGCGACGGCGCGGTGGTGTCGAGTGTACGTATACCGTACAGCGGCGACGTCTGCCATATCGTGCCGTCGGGTCGGCTGGTTGGTTACGTGCGGTTACGGAGAAGGCACGTGGCGGTGAATTCCGACTATACCGAACGACGACGACAGCAATGACGGTGGTAACGTACGAAAGGGTGGTACGACGGCAGCGACGGACGGGTTAGTGGCGAGGGTCAGTTGCACCGACGACGACGGTGTACGCACGTGCGGCGGCGGTGGTCCTGATAACAATATTTCAACGGGGAAAATATTATTATTATTCGTCAGAATATTTGACGCAAAACACAACATATCGACAGCGATAACACTGGGAAGTCGTAATAGGAGGGGGGGAGAAAAAAAAATATACATATATGTATATCGCAAACTAAAATACTATGTCCTGTTTCGTAAAAACAAAAAAAAAAAATCGCCTGGATTAATAAAACAATTTCGAAAGTAAAAAAGGCGCGAGAACGAAAGGCGTCGGCGGGAAAAATGGAAAGGAGGGAATGGGGGGCAGGGGCATTATCGACTATATTCATCCTCGTCTCTTCCCAAAGGAATGGACCCGCCGTCAACCCCGTAAGCGCGCCGCTCCGGTTTCCGCGTGTTTCGCTGAAATCAATATCCGCCGCCGGTGGCCGAGACACGACCCTGTGGCGTCACGCCGTTTGTGCCCCCTTTGTACGCACCCACATCGTAGGCTACTACTGTCCTATTCGACAACGACGACCCCTTTATACGGCACCCGAACGAATGTTTTATTTTTAATATTATTATTGTAATAATAATAGATTGTCTATCGTAAATGAAAACCCACTTGCGAATCAAAGGATAGAGAGAGGCATGTCATAAAACGTTTCGAGATTGACCGGTTAAATAATTAGACCGTAGTAACACTACGCACGGTTATCGCGAAGGAGAAGCCGTCGGACGATGACGACGCCGCGGTCGGTGTATGTTGCGGTGGCCACTGGACACCACATACAACGCACAGTCGGTTCATCATCGCATTCCAGTGGGCGCCAAAACCAATACTAAACATTGTTTAAACGGGGGCGGCGGAGGCGTTTGTACACACGTCGCGCCCGCCCGTCAACGTGTACGTAAAAATTGTTTAAACGTTTATAGTTTACATTAATTATTATTATTATGATGCCTTTCCCCCCAACCCCCGTCGCCACCCAACGAATTTCGAGAAGGGTAGGAAAATCGATGCGAAAAACCGGAGCTCCGACAAGTGCTTACGGTTACGACACGGGCGCGTTTTCAAAAGTAAAACAATTGTTTAACACGCGGGAGAGTCTACACGAGGAGAACTCGTCGTTCCCATTTCCTAGAAAACCAAACACCATGTAGAGCATTTTACCATTTCAATACCGTTACCTAAATACCGTATATTTTCTTGGAAAACGCGCGGTACGAATTTGTATTCCACGGAGAATAATTCGTTACGCGCGAGGCCCCCCTTGGGTTAGTGAATATTGCAATAACAAGAACATAATATTATACAGTGCGTGCACCTTTTTCCCGTAGTTGCCGGAGCATGTCGCGTCATAATAATAGTATGAATGAGTGATCTAGATGCACGCGGCGCACCGTGTAAACGAGTTACGACCGGAGTGCTGCACAAGAAGAAGACACCGTTAACCCCGGGTGACCAGGGGCCAGGTGGCGGGGGCGGACGGCAGCCGGCCGGTGTTAATAACCCGAACACTACGTGTCTCGGAGGAGAGGAAACGATTGTTTTTTTTTCCTCGTCTTTTCCGACGTCGTCGTACCCACTATTGGATACGGTGGCCACCCACGACAAACCTCAACACCACGATCGTAGGGTTCGGCGGCCCAAGAAGAACGGTTGGCAACACCGAGGCGAGGGGGAAATCCGGTGAAGATACGACTACCGAGGATTCGCGGTTATGGGAAAAAAAAAAAAGCGTAGGTACGGGAAAAGATTTGGTATATCTATTGCTGCTATTATATTATTACAACGCTCGGCGTTTTCACCGGGTACGACAATCGTCGTTGCAGTGCAGCGGTATAAAGTGGGGATGAAGTAAAAAAAAAAAAAACATAATAAATACTAAAAGAGAGTACGTGACCTCGTTTGTAAAAACAAAATACTTATGGAAGATAAATAAATAATTTAGAACATTCGATACGAAAACAAAATAAATGTAAAATACTATTGGGTTTATTTGCGTCGGAATAGCCTATTCGGGGACATATTATGGGTAAACGGACCGAAAATAACGAAACGATAAAACACAGAAAAATGATCCAATGATAAAGTAATGTAAAAAGCCAAATGAGTTTTCTAATATTTTGAGAACCACTGCACGCGTCCGGTTGTTACGGTACGCGGAATTACAGAGGTGTCGGTGGTGGTGCCGTGGTAGTGGCGGCAAAGTCCCCTCCACCAAAGCCACCGCGACACAACAATACGATCAAAAGAAACTGCATGTAAATCCTACGGCGTAACGACACCGGCCGAAGTGAAAGAGGTCGGTGCCGGTCGGATTTTTGCGCAAGACGATCGCCGACCGTGACCGAACGCGGCAACGTCGCCCCCCGCCAACGACACGCGCGCGACTCTCACTGCCGCCGTCCCTCGTATCACACAACGCGGTAGACGCGGAGTTTTCCCGCCGTGTCCGCACGATGGCGGCCCCGTCGACCCGAAAAAGAACATCTGCCGGCGGTGAAACTCCGAGGGAACGCGCACACGTAATACAATATATATTATGTGTATGTACATGCTGTACGTTATAATAATATACGCACGCCACCGAGGGGACAGCGAGTTGGCTTCCCCCCTCTCCCCGTGACCGACCGCCGTCGCCGCAAACAACCCCCCTCCGAAGACGCGGCGGGTGAGTGCGCGAAAACCCCGTCAATCCCGTACTCATCGCCGCCGCCAAAACGATCGTAAATACCGCGACACGCAAAATCAAAACGAATAATAAAAAAAAAAAAAAAACCGATTTTCTCTCGATCCCCCGAAATTCGGGGTTATAGCGTCCCCCGTCGCATGAGTTCAACCATTATTGTAATAAAACACAGGATCGGTTTCGAAGCAGCCGCGGTTAATCGCGCGCGCCGCAGAACAGTGATAGCGAACGGCCAAACGATTACACATTAAACGCGGCGCGTATTAATACTACGGGCGGCGGCAGAGGGGACAGGGGTGGCGAGGCGGTTCACCGTAACACGCAATATTACACATACGTGTTTATTATCGAGTAAACGCTACCGCCGCCGCCGCCGCCGACGTTTATCGCCACCCCGCCGAATAGAATACACATACACGTTTTCCGCGCGAAAGGGGTAAGTAATACCTAAATCGACGAAACGACGTCACCGTAAGGTGGGCTCGCGCGTTCACGACAAACACGACCCCACCCCGGCCCGTCTACACTAATCCAGTTTTTCATCGAAAATACAATCTAGAAAAAAAAAAAAATCGTTACATATAAATATATATATATTTTTTTTTTCTATTATAAACAATCACACGGGGGGGCACAGTATTATAATATTGCGCACTGTACAATAATGTAATATTTAACACACAAAGGTACCTATATACCACACATATTCACGGTATGCGCACCTTGAGCGGCGGCGGCAACAGCAGACGCACGGAATTCTTGCGTGTGTCAACTAGTCGCCGCCGCCGTTCCGTGTTTTATCGAGAGGGAGGACACGGTCGAAAAATAGAACGAGAGCGCGCATACGTACACGTACAAATACAACACATATTATATTATATTGTTATTATGCAACTATTAGGAAAAAAAAAAATCAATTGACGGCCGTGCGGCCGATTAACGTCATGCGGCAAAACTCACCGCGACTATACGTTATAATATAGACGCGCGTTACTATATTACATACGTATACATATGTATATATGTGTTTTTTAGATAAAAAAAAAAAAAACTTAAATTTTACGACGGAATAATTTACCGAACAATAACAATAATAGTAACGATAATAGTAAACAGTAGTAGGTAATGGATACTAGAATGTATCATTATTATTATTATTACTGTAGACGGACGGAAAGTATCCGGGAAAATCGACAACAGTGCGATATCGACAAACCTGTTAAACATAATAAATAATGAAATCATGGTCAGATCACACGATTTGTATTGTGCACACACAAACACACACCCGCAGGCGGTCAAACAATATTATCGACGCCCCTGTCTGTGTGTGTGCAAATCATATTTATGACCGGCGTGCGGATTCGCCGTCGTCTAGTAAAATCTCCTTTTCCCCCCGAAAAAGACACGTCGATAGGCGATGACGGACGCGGGAAAAATCAATATTATATTATTTTAACCGGTATACGGAAACGCGGCAGCAGACGAAACGTTCTTTGGCGTGGTTAGGGAGTTGAGAAAAAATTGAAAAATATAACAACGATAACGTTGGCCGTCCGCATTTTTGGAACCATTGAAAGCGGTTTGACAATACACAGGGCAATGCCT
Source organism: Cinara cedri (assembly GCA_902439185.1). Lineage (NCBI taxonomy): Eukaryota > Metazoa > Arthropoda > Insecta > Hemiptera > Aphididae > Cinara > Cinara cedri. Next base: position 166,080 of record CABPRJ010000496.1, read on the forward strand.
CTGTGTATGTGTACGTACACGAGAGCACGTACATACTGTATATTATTGTAATATGTATTTATATATTATTTTATTATATAAAAAACATAATATTATATTTATAATACAAAATGGGATCCTGCGGAAACACAGACACTTGTGTATTTTGCGGGAAATTTATTTACACCGTCGCAGATTATTATTGTTTATTGCATTCAAACAAAATAATAATATTATGTCATTAATTTATTAAAAAAAATGATAAAAATACTGGTGTGTAAACAATAATAGTATTTTCACACCACAAGAGGAAACAACTAAGTTTAAACATGCGTGTCTGCTTCTGGCCCGCTTATCTATCAGCTCTCTACTGTACTCTACTGTATTCGTTGTGATAAGAGTAGGTTGTAGTCTCGCCAGTCGCCGCACATTTTGATAAAGAAACACTCAATAATATTATTATTATTAATAATAATAATAACACAACAACAACAAATAAAGCCGCACCACGCGGCGGTTTACTATATTACTATTATTTGACGATAAACAAAACAAAAATATCGCGAATTAAAAATCGAACTCAAGAGTGCCCAGATTTCAAATAATAGGTTCTCAACCGCCGATTATTATTAGTATTGTATAGAACGCGCGGGCGATAAGGTGATGGTGAGTGCGAGTGGTGTATGCATTTGAATAATGAGTAACCAAACAAATTATTGTTTTGATTATGATAACGAATGTGTATCGGTTAAATGTATACGCGAAAATTGTACGTAAAATAATACGCTTAACATCGAGAAAGTCAAATGGTCAAACAAAAACATGAAAATCAAAACATATTTTAACCCTCTCTGGCGGTTTGCCAATAAATAGATAATGTGTGCACAATACCAACACCAGCTGTATAATATCGAATTGTATACACGGTTTTGTTATTAAATATAGGTAGGTACTGATTTTCAAATGTTATAAAAACAAAATTACCCAATTAATATACTAATTTTAGATTGGGTAAATGATCCAAATTTTTTACACAGTACCTTAAAAGATGCGAAATTTTTTAATATTGCATTAGGTTCTTTGAAACATAAATCGACATTTTCAGCAGATCACACACCTGGGTAATTTTTTTTTTTTGTTTTTAATCATTAATTTTCCTTGGCAACAAAAGGTATAAAACAAATCTAATACTATTACACTCAGAACAGTTTATCGTTTGCAATTGTTTATCGTTACATACGGTATACAAAAAAAAAATTATTGTGTATATCTTATCTTTCCAAATACCCCCTAGGTATTGAGCAAAAGTAATTAATTTACTCTTTTAATTTTAAAAATAAATACATTTTTAAACAAAAAAAGTAAATATTTTATACATGACTAAATAAGTATATCTATTTAAAATTAATGAACCTGCGTAGCTATATCCTATATAGGTATACCCACCCAAACATTCATGTAAACAAAATTCTTCAGCCTGTATGAATTATTTTTTGCTTTAACTGTATAGATTTTAAGAAAATTATAGTTAAGAAATAAAACAACATACAAGTATCTTATTATTAGTCATTACTAATTATTATTTAAGAAAATTAACATGCTAAAGAATTGTTACCTATTTAGAACAATAAAGATTTTTTTTTAAAAAATTAACAAACAGTAAACTGCAATGTACCAAATAAATAAAAATCTAATACTTATTATTATTATTTTATTTCTTTTTAAAATAAAATAAAATAAGTAATGCTACAAAACCTAATACATTATTATCAAAGTGTATATACCTAAACTCAATTGTTACTTATTTTAATAGGTATTTAATATATAGGTAACTAATGAAATACATTTTCTAGTTACTAATTCAATTTTTATCAAAGCAACTTGGTAATCCCTCACCACAAACATAATATAGATACCTACTGTGTTAGCTAAATAAATACATTTCAATTACTGTCAGTTACCTACCAACAAGAAAAAAAAAAATGGAAATTAAAAATTGAAAAGCTATTTTCTTAATGCAAATTACTTTGTTATTTTTACCTAATCAAATTTATATTTGATAGACCATAATATTTACAATTAAGCATGTATACCTGTTTATCTAATTATTTAATAAAAATGTTTATAATAGGTATAGGTAGGTCTAAAAAAAAAAAAATCTGTTCTCTCTCAAAATAAATAGAATATTGAATTAATATTCTAACAGTTATCTATACAAAACGTTAACTTTTCTATATATTTATCTAGTACCTAAATCAAACTGATATTAATACTTATATTATTAATACTGATATTAATTAAAAAGGTAACCTACCTATCCAATTAAAAAAAAAAAAAATTAAACAAGTTTAACTTAGTTATTTGATTAGTAAAGTAAAATTAAATTGAACAATAATTTTGGTTTCCAATCACAGGCGCTAACTTTTAGATTTTAACATGGGGGCAAATAAAAAACTTACTGTAGATGGAATTTTTTATACACAAAAGCAAAATTCTATATTTTACTTCCGTTCTAATTGAAGGAGGAAACGACTATACTCCTTTAAAATCAAAATACAGGGACATCGCCCATGTTAATTCAGCATCTATACTCCCAATGTAATATAACCTAACAGTTTTCATTTATGATAAATCAATACGTACACCTAAAAAGCCTTTCTTTAAATAGAAAATACATACATTTTTATATAAACAATTAATTTAGATATCTAACTATATAAATTCAATTTAGTTTTTTTTTTTTTAGATTTAATATCAGTTATCACATCATTTTGGCAATAAAATGTTAATGATGCAAAAAATAAAACGTTTGACATCTTATCTAAATTGGCAATAGTACTAAATGATTGTTATAAAATAATATTAAATACTAAGGTATATTATATACCTTCTTAAAATCACAGAACAAAAAATATACCATCAATTAATTATTAAAAAAAACCTTTATATTAGCTGCTTACATAACAATAAATTAGTTATCACTTTTTAAATTTAGATTGTTATGAAATATACTTTTAATTAAAATAAATTAATATGTAAATTAAGGATACTTTACGTACTCATGAATTTTGTTTAAATTTCATAAGTACATCAAATTACCTATTTAAATTTTTAAAATGTTTTGTTGTCATATCATATATAAGTCCATACGTTATCATGTCCACCAATGTATATAAAAGTAATATGAAAGTAAAATGTGTGAAGCAATTTACACATATATGGGCAAATCAAATTCCTTCAACACAAAATTGTTTAAAAATGTGTTCACTAAAATTCATTGATTAGTTTAAATTTTATATTAAGTTCAAAAACAATTTATCAATTATGACCTAAGATCTTATGACCTGTTTATCACACAAGACCAATGAAATCTAAACTCAAAAAATACATAAATATTATGTTTTGAATTTAGAGCAATACATAAATCACTTTTTGAATTTTAAATAAAATTATCTTTTTATTAATTTCAATAAAATAATTGACAACAGATTTTTAAGTTTGAATATAATAATGTGATGGGTCAAATAATGAAATAAATATATTTGTTAGAATTGCTTAACCATACACCTATGGGGCTAATTTATGTTAAATAATTTTGCATCTTTAGCATCAACAAACAAAACACTAACTTAGAATTAGGATCTGTACCTACCCTATCACTAAACTGATATCTATTAAATATACTTATGAAAAATATAATAATTGACCTACTCTACCAACATTATTATAACTGTAAGATTAAAAAATTCAAATTTTAAATTGAAACACAAATACAACAGCAAATATTTGAAAGTTGTGTTTTCTAAATAGGTCAACATGCATTTCGAATACAAAACCAATGTGTGCATAGACCAAACACTTTATCCCTAAAACGCTTACAGTGTATAAAGGGTACATTGAATTAGATGTTTATAAACTGCGGACAGTAACAACTAGTTGGTGAAAGTTATTGGTGTCAAACCATAACAAACATGTAAACACTATTTTGCTAAGTTTATAGCGGTAGACAAGGTAATGGACCACCGTATAGGTAGTCACTGACAAGATGCATCAGTGGTCTACAAGAAGTACTATGAGTTTCGGAGACCCATCACCCGGGGATGACCAGATTACCATAAGGGGAAGAGTAAAGGTATATAGTTAAGAGATACGTTTGTGACGAGTACGTTTAGTATAGAAGATACAGAAGTGCAGCAAAACAATTGTTGTTAGTACTTACCAGGGCGAAGAAGTTTGTATGGCAATCCTCCAAGCTGGCACCGTTGGTCTGATGGCTGGAGTGAGTCATTTTTCATTGGACATTTCGCCCGTTACGACGACGACGTCTCGGACGTCACACAAACACCACAAATGAGGCGCCGGTGGACGACGACCGCGGACACCACGACCACGACAACGCGGCGGTACACGCGAAACAGTTTCGGCCGAACGACGGGCGTGCGTCAATAATGCGTACGGACATAATCACAGGCCGGAAACGCGACAATAATCACCCGATGCGCCCGGAGCTGCGTTGTTGTTCATGTTCGTCGACAGCGAGTCGCGTAAAATGGCGGACACTCCAACACACACACTCGCGCATGCTCGCACGCACGCACAAATCGAAGGACCCGCGCACCCGATTGGCTCAACACCCGTCACATGGTTAACACAGTGGTAACCAGAATTGCGGCCACTGCGGTAAAAACATCAGCCGCCGTCGCTGCCGTTAGCCGTTACCCGTAGCCACACCGCCAGAGTTTACCTATAGACGTGATTGTGATGACGATGGCCCGGTACGTTTTAAATCGCTTCAGTAACACTCCGCTAAGACAATTATTATTGTCGTCCAACAACAACAGCTTTATGACCACCGATCTGTACGACCGCGGCTGCGTCCAGGTAAACGGTTTAAAAACTCGTTATTTTAATCAAATTGTATTGTCGTTTTTTTTCTCGTGCAATTATGTCATTCTGTCGGTACCCAATAATTTTCGTGAAAAATCGTATTCTTATTAAGTTCAAGCAGATTTTTATTTTTTTGAAGGTTATGGCCGTAATATTCGAACAGTATGCGCGTGCATCTGCAGACGAGCGATGATTGCACCACTTATGCCGGCAAATCGTTAATGCTTTTTATTTCGTTCAGCTCATCAATAATTATGATTATAAAACTATTATTGTTGTTGTAGCAGTTCGGGAACATACGTAATAATAATTAGACGGTGACGCCCGTAGTTCTCGGCTATTTGACGTTGTATGTGCGGAAGACGATAGTAATATAGTACACCTAGTTGATTACGTGAAAAACGTCATTATCAAAGTCTAATGTATTGATAAAATAATAATAATATTGTTGTCACCGCTGCTGTTGTAGTCAGTGCCGTACAACACGGTAATTGCAATACTATTGTGCATTCCCCCTAAAATATTGTGTTGAAAAAGCAGCAAGGGTTTAGAGACGAAAAATCTGAATGGCTGCAAAATGGCCGATTACTACGTTATCATACAACCATTATCATTATTACTTACAGCTTATCACCACTATTGTGCTCTTCATTATATTTTTACGATTTTAAACTTGTGACGTAAGTGAATTGTTTTTCTTTTAAAATAGACTGTTGCTTATGTAATTGGCTTTATTCATTGTGTACGTTTAGTAGAGATGTTACGAACTGTTTGATTTTCAAACTAAAATCAGAGTGTTTTAATCAAACGAAACATTTTAGGTATTTAATAAAATGTATTATTGTACGAGTATTAATTTATTGGGTAAATAATTATGTTAAATTAATATGTTGTTAAAGCTAAATACAAATAATATTAGATAGGTGAACTTTTTACAAAATGATATTTATATCACAATTAAATAATTCAACAACATCAAACCAATCTTATTTTCCAAATTAAAATGTTAAATTTAAATTAAATTTTGAAAAGATGTTTGATGGAATTTCAAATTTGGAAGAACTTAATGTTTTGAAGAAATGTTTCTCTATGGCCAGACCCATTTTAGCTGCTTTAAAAAATGCACAAATGTTACCAACAACATGATATTTATTTATTTTTGAATATGTAAACATTATATTACTTTTTTAATGTTTATATTTTTTATTTTGAATTATTTATTAATGTATATTATTATATATGTATATCAATGAACAAAGGTATTAACTAGTTAAAAAGTTAATTTGTTTTACTTTCACAAATATTTCAATTATGTCAAGAAAAATAAAATGTAATATACTTTAGAAACTATTAAGATTAACTAATAGAATATGTATTCTTAATTTAGTGACAAACTGTAAGTGATTATGATAACATAGTAGTCGGCCATTTTTTAGCAGTTTGGATTCTTTGTTTCTAGATGCTTGTAAAAAGCCACTAAAAGTACATAATACCAATATAAGTAGTACTGCAGACTGTAATAGATATCTACATTCTATTCACTGTTGTATTTTTATGGAACAGATTTATAGTTATTAATTAGTACATCAAAATAAATTAATATAGATAATAATGTAATGTTTATATTATATGAGCTATTAATAGCATAAACAATATGATTATTCTTGTCAAAATTTTATCTATTGAAATGCCAACTTAGGAAGTCAACTCCAACCTCCCCCAGATACGGCATCGATTCAATAGTATGCACATTCTTTAAATAATCTATCTATATATACAAAATTAATTTTTGTCTGTATGTCTCTAAGTCTTCCTATACCGTTCATCCAATGGCCATAAAACTTAAGAAGTTGTTGAGGACACTCCCTGAAGGTTTCTGGCATAGTACATCTATGTAATTCTTTGATAGCTCAACTATCATCCACAAGAACTAGGTTTTAAGTATTTTTGGTATAAAAATAAAAAAATATTTTTATTTATGGATTACCTTGGTAATATACGGGTGCAAAACCAAATATTATTAGTTAACTGAGTTGTCATGAGCAATTTCTTATTATGTCGTAATTGTAGAGAAAATATTTTATTTTAATTTCCAACAAAGTAATCAATATTGTGTTCACTTCAGTTCATTGATGATATAAGATATACGTAATACATACAATATTATAAGACACAATTAGACGTACTTATTATCTACTTTGATTTTTCAAATGCTGCATCATCTACAATTATGCCCCCAAAACGGAAATCAATTAGTCGATCTACATCTGAAGCACGAAAGAAAAAGGCACTAATGTAAATCAGTCTATGTAGTAATGAAAAACAAGATTAAAAAATTAATATAATAGATAAAAAAAATATTGAACAATTGACATTTGGCATATGTATATTATATATATAAGCTATGTTACAGGCCCGATGTTGTCAGTATCAATTTTTTAATATTTTGTTTTTATATATATATAAAATAAAGTGCCATTTTGATGTCCTGCGTAATTTCTGAAACTATTTATCCAATTGTTGGGTTGTTTTTTTTTTAAATAAAACACAGTATATAGTAAAGAATGTTTTAAGCTATTGAAAACAATGGTCTGACCAGTAGAAGTAGTAGACAACCTAATCTGCAGTAGCTTGGGCTGGATAAATAGAAATAAAGAATATACATTTTTAAACATTTATGGGTAATCACCGTTAACTGCAGTAATAGTGACTGAGATTGAAATATGAAATCTAGGAGGAAATCTTATTTTTAAATATTATTTAGCATGGGCAACGCTGGGCGGAACAACTAGTTATGAATAAATCACAAAAAATATAAGAAACTTAATGAATCTAAAAAGTAAAAATATATTACTTTTAATACCTACAGTTAATATAAAACACTAATGTTATTTACAGTTAAATCTAGTGTGGCAAAATAATAAATATTCTGTATCACAGATATATTTTTCAATAAATTTAAAATCTTTTTTTTATTTTATACATGAGACATTTTATTGTATGCTATTCTTATGACTAGGGCAGAGAAGTTACAGGATTTGCATGTTTTTTTTTACTCCTCTATTTCATAATAAACCAAGTTATAAATATATGTCATAGGCCCCAAAAGTTGAATATAAAATTAGTTTTGCATATTTTGACAAAAAGGAATATTTCAAACATATTCTACATATTTTTGGAAGAAAAATTATCTAATTTATAATTTATTAAATTCTATGGTATTGCATATATATACTGTGCTCGTGTTAACTATATATATGTAGGCTACTATCGTAAGTACCTGCAGAAAATAAACAATTTATATCAAAACCGTCAAACAAAAATTCTGTTTTTTCACATGATTTATGCAAGGCTATGATGTGTGTAAATATTCTTTTATATAAAATGTCTAATGTTTAATTCCAATCGTTTCTTGAAAAATGTATTCTTAACATTCCTAGTGTGTCTGCGTTGAGAAAAATATATACAAATGATTGCTATTTAGAAACTATGGATAAAATTAGAAAAGACGTTATTGAAAATAAAATATGAATTTGTATAGATGAAACAACAGATATACAAGGAAGATATACTGTAAATGTAATAATTGGAACTCTACTGAATGATAGATAATTTTCTAAAATAGAAATTTGTATGTATATCTAATGAATTTAAATACATATTTTTAATTTTTCCAATTTTATCTTCTACAACTTCTCTGCCCTACTGATGATAATAGTATTCAAATACTAAAGCTGGTATGAAAAATAATTTATCAAAATTATACACTTTTAGAAAATGTATATTATTTTTATTTATATTATATTCAGTTTTATAATGATGAGTTATATTTTTATATTCTTTTTGCCAGAGAAAGACATACTAATATTTAAAATTAAAAAGAAAACTTAAAATATATAATATGTATTACTGTACATAATCGTAATAAAACAAAAAAAATTTTCCTAATATAGAGGCTATGGGACATTATAGGTGTGATCAACTTGGTTAGGGTATTTATTATTAGTTAATTATATTGATTAGTTCATAGTTTTGCAAAATTATTTCTCTAAATACTAATTGTGTTACATACTAAATCTATTAATTATTTGTATTATTTTTTATATTTGTTATAGATCAGATTATTACACAAAAAAGTTAAAAGAAGTATTCCTTGGACACCCCCTAGAAGCAAGTTTGAAGGAAATACTAGTGCCATAGCCTCAAGGGGGTGAGTTAACAATTTAAGAATTCATTTTATCATTGATTTCTTTTATTTCATTACCTATTCTGAAAATATATCTACTTACTAATAAAACAAATTGTTTATTTATTAAGATTTTTAAGGCCACTTAAGGAATATGATCCTCCCATAGATATCAAAAATGTTATAATTAAAATAGCAAATAATACTATCAATCAAACAAACACATTTTATCAATTAGATAAAAATGAAAAAATTAGATTACTGAAAAAATGCGAAGAAGTTGTTGACCATAAAGTACCAAATTCAATTTTACATACTCTAAACACTTTAGGTAAATTTTATATCAAGAATCTGTTGTGAATTATATATATTAAATTCAATTTATTTTTATTTTAGGTGAAATTTATGAATTTTATGAAACACCTGTAGACATAATTGTCCCTTATGACGCACTTCTAAAACGTGAACTTCCCCCTAATCTTCATATAATAGCCAACTATACTAGATTCAACCCAGAGACAGACTTATTGTTTGATGGAGTAACTGCATTTCCACGCAGTTCTAACCTGGTAACTGGATTAAAGACCAAAAAGAAATACAAAGGATTTACCACAACATCTCCTTATAAAAATATATAGATTATAAGATTGATTTGTAATATAATTTTTAGAATAATAATAATAATAATAAATATAGTCACATATTCTTTATTGTGTTGTCCTTTTTGTGTTACAAAATATTTATTTTATTATTATTTTTAATTGTTTCATTTATAATTTCTTAATTACATGTAATGTAATTATTGTTACACACTAACACAATATTTACTTAAGTGCTACAATTTCTTTACAGCCTTGTACAACTTATTTTTTACTCATAAGGTCATATCATTTATCTTAAAAATTAGGTGTAAGGTTTGAATGAATACAAATATAACACAAGTCATAAATACATTGAACATACATTTTTAACTATAATAATTTCCATTAAATTTGTGCAAATGTTATTTTTATTAAAATATGCTCTTATTCACTTTATAAATCATATCAAAACTAAATTTAATCTTGTATAATTAATTATTTGTCTTTTTGAAACAAATTATAAGTAATTGTCCTTATATATTATGGTAACCATAATTAATTATTAAGCTAGTAATGACTTTTAAGTAAACATGGATTAATAAAATAATAAAGTAAAAACAAAATTATTAAAATGGTTAATACTCTAAAATAAATATAAAAAAAAAAATATGTATAATATACATACATCATAAAATTATTTTTTGTAAAATGGTAAAACAGATTAAAATTACTGTTTTTTTGAAATAATTATTTAACAAGAATTCTGGAAATATATTTTTCAAGCAACATACAAAATTTTACAAATTTTAATTTTTCATGAAATGTATGTTATGGTTATTTCCACTATTACTATTATTTTAATATCATTTCCACAAAACATATAATTTTCCTACGTAAAAAAAAAAAAATATAAGCCCAAAATAAAATTAACTTGCAGTTTTTCAAATGAAGATAACATATAAGGACCAAGTATTAATTTTATTTTATGTATTTTTGTATAAACTTAATTTAAGTAAATTTACTATTAATGTAGATATTTGTATGGTTTATACTTGAAACAAATTGTATTTATTTAAAAATGTGTTATTTCAAAGAATCATAGACAGAGTATTTTATAAAGTAATGACTTCATTATATTGCTACATAAATATAGTACTAAAATCTTGTTTATATGGTTACATGTAGTATATTTCAGATAACAGTAATACAAACAAGTATAAAATAGTTTTATTTATAAAGGCTATTATTTAGGAATGCAGGATAAAGGTTTTCATATTAGAAAACCAATATGATAAACCTAAAAAAAATATCAGTTATAAATCTATTCTTCAATGAATGTATTATACAAATATATTCCTTTAACATTTCTATGGTTAATGAAAGAATGAGCATACTGAAAAATAATTTATTATACCTATTGCAAATATAAAATTAGTGTATTAATTTGTTATTATTTTAGAAAATCAGATTTACTTAATTTTAAATAATTACTTAAACTATATTATATAAATTTAAATTGTTAAAAATTATTTTATGATATTTGAAGTGTAATAACTTGATATTTTTGTATTGTTCAATATGATATAGAAGATCAATTATGATCAATTTATTGAACTGCAATAAAAATATGTTTACAACTATCACTTTTTTCCATGTGAAATGAAATAAAAAATACAGTAGTACAGTGGTGTTGAAATTATAAGTTCAGGTATAGCAAAAAAGTATCTTTTTGTTATTAAAATTAAAGATGTTTTGATATAACACAGAATTTCATTCAAGGAGTAAACTTAAGAAAGAAATGTATAATAAATTTAAGGGGGGTATATTAAAAGATGAGTTATTATGTTATCGGTGTAAAAATCTTGACAAAGTAATGGTAAAAATGTGAATTACAAATATTAATAAAAACAGTAATATACTTACATATTCCAACTTATATTTACATTATTCTATTTAAGTATCTACAGTTAAAGATAACACCAAGCCACTGAACCTTCCATCCAACCACCACATTCAATAGGCTATCCCAATCAACTGTTGTAGTTAAAAGTAATCAATTTTAAATAAATAATATTTACAAGATTCTTAATTAAAGTTTTAGGTAACTAAATTCAATAATATCACAGTTTATGAAAAACACAAAATAAATATATTCTATTTAGGAAATTTTAGGATACCACGTTTTGAATTTCTATTTTCGTTGTGCTGAAAAAAACACATTTAAAAATAAATCTAACAAAATTAAATAAATAATTATGTTTCATATTTACCACCAGTTTACTGCCAAATAACATTCGAGCTTTATCTTCTTCTTGAGGTGAAGCACCTCCATCTGCAATTGCTTTATTAGTCTTAATTTGCAACTTATGTTTTATGGCCTGGTTTAAATATAACAATACATATTTACATGGAATAATAGATTTTTTTAATTTTTAATATTGTTAAAACATTATTATATCTACTATGCTCTTTAAACAAGACTACAGTAACAAACCTGAGACACTATCACTCGTCGACTGTCAGCTTTCATAGCTTGACAAAGATCTAACCATGTCCATGTTACATTATGGTATTCAATTGTAGGAATGACTAAACTGAAATCTCTAATATCTTCCAAATTTTTCTCTTTGTTACCTTTATAACTGACTTTCACTGGCACTTCTGGTATTTTTATATAAATGAACAATTTATTCTTTTCAGCTCTTTCCTGAAATAAAATAAATAATTTACTTTTGATATTGATCTATAGTTATCATTATTTATTAATTGTTTTACCTTCATTTTTTCAACGTCATCTTTATGTTCTATTGGCACATAAAAATTACTTTCTTTGTTCTTTTTCCCTTTGGACGAATTTTTGTCATCTGTTTCAGCATCTATGTTTTCAGGATCTCTTTCAGAAAAACAAAACCTCATCATAGTATTATAAAATTTTTTTGTCATACCTAATAAAAATAAAAACCAAATTTTCATATTTATTTAAATAAATAAGGCATATTCTAAAATTACCGATTGTCAATGGTACCACATTAATTTCAAAATGTTCTTTAACTGATATACCTCCCACAGGAGCTTTTTCTCTACAAAATATTCTTACAGCTCTCTAAAAATAAAAGTTTTAAAATATATACATAAAATTTAAAATAAATTATCTAACCTTTCGATCATCAACTGGCATGTTATTTTGAATTTCTGTCGGCACAATTACCTCTTTGTACAATTCATTAGCAAGAAGATTGGTCATTCTGATATACCCTAATTCTAATAAATGCTCAACAGAATCATCACTTTTAGAATTTTTTGTATACCTATGTAAAAATAGTTCAAGCATTCAAATTACTAATTAAAATATTTACAACATTTTTACACTTACAAAAAATTACTAAGCACTAAATCAGCGATACCCAGCTGTCCATCATTTTCTGTTAACCTCCATTGTGCATGTTTGAAGCATATTTCATTGGCTCTTGATGGTACAACACTTGGTTTATCACCTCTTAGCGTAGCCAATTTTTGAGTAGCTCGAAGTTGAGTCTCTTTATAACATGAAACCATCATGTCTAACTCTTCACTTTCAGAATTTAATTGATCTTTTAATTCATTCATCTATTAATAATTTTATGAGTATTCATACAACAATGTACGCATTAATATAAGAAACATTTAATTATCTTACTTGTTTTTCCAAACTTCTTATTTCAGAAGAGAGCAACTCTTCATTTTGCCAATCTTCTTCTTTTTTTAATAAAAATATTTCTTTTTCCAATCTTCGTAATTTTGCCACTAGACACCTATAACAATCCAGTTTTGTTTATTTGGTATTTTGATATTCTCAAAAAAAAATATATATACCTAACATGGTTTTGCAACTGTTGAATGGGCTGTCTATGGTCTTGACTGCTTTGAAGTTGCAGTTGAAAACGCATTCTTTGCAAACGTTCATAAGCTTCTTTTCTACGGGGTTCCACGTATAACAATAAATTATTCACAATATCTAAGATCATAGCGTACTGTAATAATAATTTATTTATGTTATTTATTATAAGTTACACCAATTCAAATGATTTAAAGTTTTATTACTTGTAGAGAATTAGTGCAAACATCTAAATCATGATGCATAAGAGTAAATGCATCTACTGGTTCGTGTAAATCAGGATCACCGACCACATCAGGTGTAACTGTCGGAGGCAGTGGTACTTCAGTTAAATGTGCGGGATTCAAACTACTCTCACCATGACCCGCATAAAAGAATTCACATTTACACCGGGAAACAATTCTTTGAAGCTGAAAAATATATATTACAAATAATAAGTAAATATAATAATTGTTTTAATATCAAATTACCTGTATTGGAGAATTTTCACCAACATTACTTGCACCAACTGTTTCGCTAACCACACCGCCGACACTATGTCCGCTTCCAACCAAATGTGGTAAATCAGGAAGATCCGATATTACTGTGCTGTCAATGTCTTTTTCTTGTATATTTTCCACATTCAACCACATAATATTTTCTATAATGATATTAATGTATTTTGTAATTTTACTACAGTTTTATTATTATTTTCTTATATATTCAGTTTTACCAACAATAAAATCAGTTTTTCCTGCACTAACTGTAGCATAGTACTGCATACTATCTAATGTGCCAACCCAAGTTGTTTTCGAAACCAATGAATGATCTTTCCAGACTGGACGATGAACTCTTTGTAATATTTCTGCTTTAGCAGCACTCACTATTACATATCCTTTAGTTTCACATCCTTTCATTAACACTTGACTATTGATCAATGCAACTAAAGTATTATAATAATTATTGATAATTTAATTAATATGAAATCAAATTATTGTGAAGAAAACATACTCAGCCAATTCTTATACAGAACATCATCCTGTTGGCATTCAGATAAACCTTGTAATCTTCGTTCTCTAGTTACTTGCATTGAAAGGTCATCACTAAAAACCACAGGTTTATTGCCTACTTCAGATATAAGTTGTTGAAGCATAGTAGCTGCTTGGCCACCACATTGAAGTTTTGACATTGGGGATGGACTAGCTTGACAAGTAGATGATGCAACAGATGTAACTGACGATAATGGTGTACTTTGTTCAGTGGTTTCTGTACTTCTAGTACGGTTCTTCATTGGCGTACAACCATTTTCATTTAAACAAAACCCTTTCAAAGCTTCAGTTGATAAATTTTTTTTTAATTTCTTCAACATAAAATTATTTGAGTTTGAATAAATACATAATATTATATTAAGGATAAATTTGTTTACCTGATTTTTAACTAAAGAGTTAAATAAAGCAAAAGCTACATCTCTATTTCTTGTAGTCCAAGCTCCTTTTAAATGATACACAACTAATCTATGAATTGGAGTTGGGGTTCCATCAGCTTCACATGTACCTGTAGTTTCTCTTCCATATGACACATTGCTTACACTCAATAAATAACATTTTTCAATGGGTTTTTCTTTAATTTCAGCCTACAAAAGTTAAAAAAAATAAAATACTAATTTATTAGTTTAAAAAAAGAGAAATGTACTACTTCAATTTCTTCATCTTCTTGTTCAGATTGTAGAGCACTTTTTAACCATATTTCTGTATCCCTTAATTCACAATTCATATATCCAACAGACCAAATAGGCCGTGAACGATGCTTTAAATCATCTTCAAAATTTGATACTAAGTTAAGAGTGTGCTCTGAACTAGTGGATATACGTTGTCCAAATAACTCAAATCCACGTTGTAAAGCGAATGACATCCAATAATGAACTTGGAAATGTTGTAAAGACACACATAAATGTAGTTTTCTATAGTGTCTACTCAATGTTAATTTACGATGTCTGGTATTATTAAATAATGGACCTCTTCGAGTTGGCCTCGTCACACCAGATAAGATCAATTTTAAATTTTCAAACCATCTAAAAATTACAAAAATGTACATTACTTAGATTTTATAATTAAGAACAATAATTTTAATTTTTAAAATTGAAAAAGTATAATGAAAAAATTTTGTGAAAATAATAGATTATATAAAAATATCTAAATTTCAAAATTTGTTTTCATATCTTATTGAATTTCTAATTTTAATAAGAATATAATATAATAGTGTATTTTTCTTTATTAATATATATTTATATAGAATAATTAATAATAATTTAATTCCTTACTTTAATGTACTACCATACAATAGAGCAACAGGATAGTCTGTATCTGTATGTGGAGAACCAGTGTTTGGCTCTGGTTTAGTTTCAATAGAAAGGCTGACATTTAGATTTTGAGAACGAAATGCTCTAAATGAGTCATGTTCCTGAGTGAAAAAAAATTGATTTTAAATAACTCTTTAAAAAAAATATGTATTTATATATATATATAATAATAATAATAATAATAATAATTTATTTACGGAAATTTCCAATTACAAAATAATAAATTGACAGTATGCAACTTATATGAACATGGTAAAATAAATAATTTAATAATAATAAATAATAAAGTTAAGTTGAACAATTAAATTAACATACAAAATAAATAAAAGTAGAAAATAATTAATACATCGAGACATGTATTAACATATCAGATAAAATAATCTTAACCTATAATAACATTGTAATAAATAAATTAAAAACATAATGAAATAAATTAGGATAGTAAATAAAATTAATTGGATATAGTAATTGACAAGTTGCGTAGAGTGGTATTCAATATATCTAAATTATGGATTGAATTTCCCGCGGTCATAAGGACATTTGCGGAGGTGTATAGCATGTATTTTTTATTGATTTGTGAAGGATAAAATAAAAATTTATTTCTTGAACATGATTGGTTTACCCTAAAATTCAAATGCTCAAGAAGTTCAGGACAGTTTATAATATTATGTAGTAGTTTATAGAGAAATTTAGAGTTCAATAAATTCATTCTTTTATCTAAAGACATTATCCTAAATAAATTACAAGCAGTATCATATCTTAAGTGAGGAACTCTTTCTATATGGCATTTGAATGATAAGTATCTTAGGAAAATATTTTGGACAGAGGATAAACTTTGATTATGAGTAATATTATCAGTGTGCCAAGTTAAGGAAGCATAATCAAAATGGGACTGTACTAATGAGAAGTATACAATTTTAAGTGCTGACTCATCATTAAAATCCTTGCACATACGTTTTAAAAATCCTAATTTCATAAATGCCTTATTCCTAATATAATCTATATGATGATTGAATGAGAGTTTTAAATCAAATAAAACACCCAGGTCTTTAATTACATTTCTGTGTGACACATTAACACTATCTAACCTATAATCGAAAAAAAAACGTACTTTTCTTTAAAGAAAAAGAGATAACGGCAAATTTATCTATATTAAGTGACATACCATTTTCACCACATCAATGATATAAATTAATTAGATCGTCTTGGAGTTTTAAATTTTAGTATCATCCGCAAATAGAAGACATTGTGAATTTTTAATGATTCTTTGAATACCATTAATAAAAAATATAAAATATACTAACTTGATTACTAGAATATTCTGGCAATTTATCTGGAGCACAAGGCATGACTGAATAATGATCATTGGGATCCCCCAGACAAGACCATTTCAATTTAATACCTAGTTTTAAATTTGGAAGACTTAATAAACATACATCGTCATACTTAGAAGCTGTTCGTACAAGTACTTTTAAATGACCTTTGAAAATGAATTTAGCTAGAAATAAAAATTGGAAACAATAATAAATAATAATGTGAAAAACATATACTAAATGTAATTTACCATTGGTCCAATCCATTGCAGTATTATACCAATTTAATTCCATCTCTTCAGTTGTATTGTATGGATCAAGAGATGCATGCAGCTTTACTTTTAATTCATTAACCATCATTGTCAATCGTCCATGATATATTAACCTGATTTTATCCCAAAATGGTAATGGTGGACTTGGATCTCTACTGGAACCTAATACCTTTTCTAAACCTATGAATTACAAATGATATATTTTTAGATAAATTTTTAAATAAATAAATTTTTTGTAACATACATAATTTGCACTGTGCAATGACTGGTTCCCAACAAGGACCAAATGAATATGTATATTTGTCAATTTCACAATTAAAATCGTAATAGTATTTAAGTGAAGTCATCCCTCTTTCAATTGGACTATTACCAAATGGATCACTCAATTCAATGATCACAGTTCTTTTAGCTAAAATATAACAATTTAAATTTAAAATTATATGAACACTAATTATACTGTTGTGCTGTTATTGTAGAAATAAAATGAAGATAAAAAAAATTAGCAATAATAGCAAATGTATTACCTCTTTGATTAGGTTCTTGTTCAGCACCAGCCAACTTCCCCCAAAGTTGTAATTTCCGAATATCAAGCCAAGTCTGAGGAAAATCTCTGAGTTGAAACTTCCATTCAGCACAACTGGCAAAAATCATTCGACACCAGAGTATACAAAATACTAATCCATCCTCAGGCCATATACTATCTGCATCCATTTCACATATATGATTGACTACTTTTTGAGGTCCATGCATGGACTCATCAGCCAAAATGATAATACAAAGATCACACATAGTCCAAGAAAATAAACGAGTTCGTACAGGTGATTGTTGTTTCATTTGTTTTGAACGTTGTATATATATTTGAGCATTCATTTTTTGTAAACTAGTTAACAACTCTTCAACTTTGCCTGCTGGTAAAAGTAAACGATCTTTGACTAATTCGGATACTTTGGTTTCAAGCATTTTCTGCCGTTTTAAACTCTCTTTATACTCATCTTCAAGCAATTCATAATTATCTCTGAGCTTTACTTCAAAGTCATCATCACTTAATTCAAAGAGGAATTCTTGTATCTATAATTTATAGTATTAATTAATTATATTATATAAATAAAATTGAAATATAATTGATTTTACTTTTAAAATTATATCACTTGGTAAAGGTTCAGGTTGTGGTTTTGGTTTTGCATGAATCAATTTTAACCATTTAACAATACTAAAGAATTCTCCTTGGAAAATACTATAAAACTCAAAGCTATATGGAAATATCATTTTTATGCTTTCAATAGCTACATCCCTATATTAAACAATAAATTTAAATAAAACAATTGGAAATACAAAAATAAAATTTGTCTTTATACCAAATAGTATTTGTTTCAGTTGTTAACCCATCAGAATTTTGTCTCTCATATTGAACTTCTTTATTAAAATCAGTTTTTAACATCTTAAAACCTTTTACAGTAAATATATTATATTGGTCAACAGCTACTTTAAAATTCTTGCTTTCTAAATGACGTGTCTTGCCATTTTGTTTAATATACATCAAATCATCTATAATATAATTAATGTATTTGTAGTCTTATTTATAAGCATAATGAAATATTGAAGTATAAATTTTACCAGTTGAAAATAATAAATAATGGGCAGAAGAAACTTTCATTAATAGTTTGAATTTTGATCTGACACACAATTTAATATTAAAAAGGGTTGATGTCTTTGGATGTTTTAACGTACTTAAGCCTATAATAAAAATAAAATTGTCCATACAAATATATGTATTATTGATAAATACTAAATACTTACACAATTTTATTTTAAACAAATTAATTTTTAAATTGTAATATTACCCAAATGATTTTTAAAATCAGATATGTCTTCAAATATAGTTAAAAGCTTTAGGTGGACATTAGCACTCCATCGACATTCAAATACTTCATCAATTTCAATTAAAATTTCTTTGGTCTTAACAACTTTTTCCATTTTCAATGCTTTTATGTGAAGCCACCAACTCTGTATTAATGTTTTACTTTAATGCAACTGTGATTTCTCCAAATTAAAATAATTTATAATAAGAAATAAATACCCCCTTAATTGTTTTTATAAAATTTAAATAAAAAAAATAAATTAATAAATACCTTAATATCATCTGATGATGTGCAAACATAATGATATTTAGTTGGTATTAAAGAGTCACATTTGAGACCCTCAATTGCAGCTATTAATTTTGCAGTTCCAATTTCTGTAGAAATTGTATCAATTCTTATTAGGACACAAACTGAAAATAACACAAATAACAAATTGTTATCAAAATCGTTTGAATTTGAATGTATGCAAATAAATAATTACAAAATTAAAAACAAACTTTTTTTATCTGTTATAAGGAAAATATTTGCATTTGTTAATGACACACTAGCTGTAATAGTCTCATGTATTGTATTTTTTTCTTCTTCTGTATTATCACACTGATCATCTTTAGATTTCATATTTGTTTCCAAAACAACAAAAATTCTATTAAAACAAATTATAAATATACATCATTATTTATTTTGAATATAATCAAACATGATTAATCACACAATTTCTTAAACAAGTAAATGACAAAAATAATACACATTTATTTCATAACATATTATGTATTGTATCTTAATTTTAATTCAACTTACTGTTGTAAGGAATTATGAGCTTTCACTATGAATCCAGAAAGTGGAGGACTCCATTCTAAGCGTACAGTATCAAGTAAAACATTAAGTTTAGGCACATTTGACGAAACAGTATTTTTAACCTAGGTATTAATATCAAACTGAATAAATTCACTAGTTTTAAAAATGATTTATGTAAATTACCTGTACTAAAACCAAACCAATGAACAAGGGTGTACCCCAAGAATGACATTTTTTCATACCGGGGCTATACTCAGTGTTTGTAAATGGTTTTAACCAACAACGCACAGTTTCTAACATCAAGTCACTAGACCATTTTCTGTTACACAACCCAATTGGCCAGTTAACATAAGTTTTTATACAATTTTCATTCTCTATCAAAATAAATATATAACATTAATCAACATCAATTTGTTTGTGTATGTAAAATTTATAATATAGTAAATACAAACTTATAATGGGATTAGAAGACAACATAAGTTTGAATTTGTTAAAACTAACAGACGCAGATTCTGTACCAAGTTTAAATGTTGTAGTCACATTCAAAAACTGAACCAAAACATCAATACTAATATCATCAATAGGACTAGTTTTTAATAGTAACGGTTTCTTTATTGGTAAAGCTGAAGTTGACTTTAACTAAATAAAATAATTACAATTTTATAAATATTTCAAATACTTTTATGGAGTATGGTCAGAATTGTATGATCAACTTTTAATTTACATTTTAGTCAAAAAAAGTATTAAAAATGTATCCATAATATTTAAATAGTAATTAACAGGCCATTCTTTTTTTTTTTTTATTAAAATTGTTTGGATACATTTAGATTCAACAATAAATAAAAATAATATAGAGGTAGAATACAAAAATAATAATAACAATATAAATACTAAATTAAAAAGCCTGTATGGTTAAAGAAGATAATATATTCAATATGGTGTTTTTTTGTTGTTTAGAGAAAATATTTATAGTGTTGAAAGGTATATTGTCAGTATATTGTCTTTCAAAAAAGACAATAGGTGGTTACAATGTGTTACTAGACTGAGGCAGATAAAGAGTAGGTGGTTAATATCACAAACCATTGGATTGTTGTGGAGAGTGCAGTGGGGGAATCGTTTAGTGACAGTTTAAAGGAATTAGAAGACATGTGTGGCCAAACTGGAGATGGGAGAATGAAATTATGCATTTTCTGAAAATATTGAGGTTGTGGAACCAGGGTAGTGTTGGAATGGTTTATTTAACATAAAAATATTTTTGTACCAGGTGGTGAAATGAGGAAGGAGTGAACCCCGATGTTTGAGCCAAAGATTAGACGTGCAAGTCCTAAGGATGATAAAATCGGACCATGGAATTTTTTTGCATTTGAAGGGCATCTGTAGGAGGCAGAGGATTTAGCTAGCTTGTCAAAAAACTCATTTCCAGCAATTGCAGAGTGGCCTGGTATAAATATAAATTGAATGTCAGTACCCGATTCTGTTAAGGAATATAAAATATGTCTGATATCACTATCATATTCACATATGAGAGGGGAAAGGTTGCGATTTGAAGACAATAGAGGAGAGAGCTTGAAGATAGGACAGAGTCAGTCAGTGGCAATGAGAAACTTATTTGGATAAGGATGAGATTGTATCGAGTACTTCAATCAAAATGAAACACTCGACTGTGAATGAAGATGCCATAGGTGGTAATTTATTACAGAAAGACATGTAAAACTTCAGAATATAGAAGGAATACCCAGCTGATAAAGGAGTGAGACAGACCATAAAACTATGTTTTATTATAATTTATGACTTGTAGCAAGTTTTAAACAAATAAAACAACCATATAAACCAGGTGTATAAAGATTTTAAATTAAACATAAAATGTTGATACAAATAAAAATGTAAATGTCAGTATAAGTATTTTCCCCTTCAATCAATTTCTGTGGATGCCCTTGCAATCCTGTATAATAAAAATGTACCTGATATGGTTTCAATATTTGATCAGTATAGGAAGTATACCATTGGAAAATATCATCATGTGAATACAAAGTGTATACATTGTTTACTTTTAGATCTAGTTTCAATGATTTTTTGAAGTACTAAAATAAAAAATTAATTTAAAAATTAATATTTTTTAATAGCTAAGACAAGATTATGGTACTAAAATAAATTTAAAAAAAATAATTCATTTTACACTAATTTTTAATACCTTAGCTTCAAATGAAAACTTTTCTAATGATACAAATTTTTCTTCTTGGCCGATTAAAGATAAATTTTCAAAATTTATTTTCAGCGAAAGATTACCTATAAGTATAATTCAATCAAATATATACATATAAATTATACATAATATTCATTATTATGTTACTTTGCTTTAACAACTGATCACCATCATCAGAAATAATTAAATTGTCTATAGTCAAAGACTTCAATTCTCCTTTCATCTCAGTAACTAAATTGTCTTTTACATCAACAATAGTTAATTCTTCTAAATTAATTTTTATTTTCTACAAAAAGATTAAAATAAAATAAAATACTTCTAAAATAAATATTGTGAATTAAATGATTAAATACTAACCTTTGGTATCAAAGGTGGAATAATAAGTGGAATGTTTTCTTCTACAGCCATCTTCACACTATCCTGATTTTTATTAGTTCTATGAGTTGCAGAAGTAGAACTATTGTTTTGTATAAAACTAAATAAACCTTTATTTAATACAATTTTGGATTTGTCTAATTTTAGCTTAAGTGATTGGATTGACAAAGGTTCATGTGTATCCAATATACTTTCAGCGCATATATTAACAGTGATCTTTGCTAAACAACAGGAATTTGGGTTCATGGGATGACGAAGTAATTTGGCTTCAGCATATGGAGCATTAACATTAGCTAATAATTGTCTAGATGAACCAATAACCGATGCATCCAAATGAAGATTTATAACTGAGACTATAAAAAGCCATTCGGGGCTGTTTGGCTGCAATGACATTATGGATATTCGATTTATACGAACAGCTAAAAACTAAACAAAGAAATGATAAATATATTTTACACAACACTACCAAAATAAATATATGTAGGTACTTGTGCAAATTTCATAATAATAGGCAATATATTTTCTATTTTGCTATTAATTTTGTTTTCTTTTACTATAGAAGAATCATTCCATTCAATATTTTTTTCAATTCTCACATCGCGAGCAACTAAACATACTAATTTATTAATTTCGCTGCTAATAAAGCTACTGCGGAAACCAATGTTATCAATGTGCTGTCAAAAAAAATAAATAATAAAATGTATTACCATACAATTAAGTTGTTTGCTTATACTATACCACTGAATAACCATTTTTTAGAAATACTATATCTTGTAATGAGAATATACCAGCAGAGCCAATTTTCACATTCAAATGATATTTGTATTTAAGATACAAACTGATGGCTTTGGGTAATAACCTATGTTTAACAGCATTAATGAGTTAAAGAATCGTGGAAATCAAATTGATACTTTACTCACCATTTTAAAGAATACAAAAGGATAAAAAATATACAAATAAGTATAGTATTAAATTCAAACATTGTTTTTTCGTTTGTGACTGCAATAAATCAAATTCTTTGAAGTTCACATTTCAAAATATGTTGTTTTTTACATAAACAATTAAATAAATTAAACTTCATGGTTGAATAAACATTTTTAACGTTTCGACTTAATAATATTTACCCATGTCCCATATAAATGAGTAGACTATTATCAAATTTGTTTTTAAGCACGATTATACTTGTCTATAATGATAAAAGATAAAGAACAGATCAAGGTGGATAGAATAATTCTTTGGTTTTTATCAATGTGTATTGATATCAATACACCTTGGGTTTTATATTTGGAAATATCGTCTTTGTACGTTGGTTGACAAACGACATTTCTGTCGGACTGTAATCTAGGATGAATAGAGTGGAGGATGGCGACCTTAGATCATGTACTATGTACAGATCTATTGCATGATAAACGCGTATTACGAGTTGAAGACATCATTATTAACGAGTACTAAGGGGACTGATGTCTGTTGCGCACGCGTATAGTACTCGCCGCATATGTATCGTATAATCATTATAATACCACCAGGAAGTGATGGTAGGTACATCACACGTGATTTAAATTTTGCGCATGCGCATTTGTCCCAACTCCCCTTAGTTGTGTTTGCTTCAAATATTTAGTCAATAGCCCGATCCACCCATAGTATATAATCTAAGCTGGCAACGCTGACTTTGGTCGAAATTAATTTGCCAGTAAGCCAGTTGCCTACCGGTAACGGTGACCCATTGAGTAATTTTACTCAATGCGATGATCAAATGGATTACCGATAAGTGATTACAGAATAATGACGCATATATGTTCATGACTCAGACGAATGTTCCGTTAGCAATATTTGATAAGAGAGCGCAGGGACTCTCAAAATGCGTGAAAATTTAATTGAAGGCGTCTGATAGGCAATAAATGTACAATAATGTACGATGTGAGGCTCAAAAAAAAATATTTTTTAAGTAGTAGTGCACGGTGAAGGAACCCAAAAGAAAGGTTCGACTTTGGAACCCGCTTAATAATAGATGCTTATGGATTAAAACAAATTGTATTTCACCAACGATAGGTCGTGGTTTACCATAGGTAAACGGTAGATAGTATCGCATGATATATCATTAATACTAATAACATAATTTAAACGAGAGAATGAGATATTAACGATATGATTATTTAATTGGTTGGTGAAATAGTACGAAGAAAACTAAAAAGTATAATTATATCTGATGACAAATTTAATATTGTCCACAAAACAAATAATAAAAATAGGTAAAAAGACATTATGATCAATTATTATATTGTAAAAGTTAAAAAGTAAAATTTGAATTTTTCAGATGAAAATCAAGCAATAAATTTATTAACCTATGCAAAGTATTCATACAAACTTTTATAATTTCATTACAAGTTTAACACAGTTTCCAATCATTATTTACAATATTTTACTCGATCAGTTATCACTTGTCTTTCAAAACTTACGTTTCATAATTTTTTTTTTTTTTATTATTATTATTAATTTTGAAGTTTTGTCCAACAGGTTTCAGCTTCACAATTTCTCCCGCCAAAAAGAGTCAATATTAAATTTTGACCTAACCGCATATTTGATTACCAGTCCGTATTATCTTATAGCGTTTTCCACCTACAGTGTAAATAAATCACCAATTACTGATACCGACATCCTGTGCGTCAGTATGAGTTTCGCGAGTGTTCGCGTCAGTATTCAGTGCAGTCATATCAGTAATCAGTACTCACCTGAAACCACGATTATTTGTGATATCTTTAATCGTGCACGGAACACAAAAAACCGTAATCTGCCGAAAACTATTATTGCTTGTATCAGTGCTATGTTCATATGAACTAGTTTATAGTTCTACGAATCCAACTATATTATTTAGTGCAGTGGTTATCTTTCTTTTTTAAAACTGCAACCCCTCCTGAGAAGTAAAATATTTGTCAACGCACCCCATCCCCTTAATATAATATACGTGAAAAGTATAATTGAATAATAAATATAAAATGTAAATATAATGATTGAATATGATTTAAATGGATAGTTGAAATTGTTTGAAATAGTTGTATAGGTAGATTAGTCAGATAATCAGATGGTTGTGCTAGGTGATTTAAAGCCAACTTTTTTACGTTTGGTTCAACATTTGTGAGATAGAGGTGTAAGTAACCTCATTTGACGATGTCGAGCGGATTTATCTTTTGGATTCAAAGCGTAATGAGGGCTCTAAATATTACTTTTATTATGATGTGTGTTTTTGTATTTTTGTATTTTCTCTGTCTGTCTCTGTCTACGAGAAAAATTGATTCAAAGTATAGACTATAACACCTTTTCTGAAAGGCGATTTTCTCTAGCTGGTACATTAGGGAGGTCATCTTTTGATTTTCCAAGGGGTTTTCGAAATAATTAGGAAAAACCCGAAAGAATATTATAGGTAAAATAGCAAATAGGTACTTACGGCGCGCCTCGACGTTATCGTTTTCATTGCTTTATAATGTTAACACGATGTTTTCTACTAGAAATATCGCTCCAATTCAAAAATGATAAGTGATCGATTTTATTCTTGATTAAATTTCGCCACTGATGAAATCATTTTTTATGCCTAAAATGTTTTTACTAATAATTGAGAAAATTAAATAATACGAAATATATGTGTTAATATGCGAGTTAACGAAAATAATAAATTTATTATTTTCAATTTCGTTTTCTTGTTGTAATTCAATTTGAGGAGACTTTAAATTTTGGCAGAAAACTTGTATTTTCCTTTTCTAGACGTGGTGAAATTTTCAAAACATTTTAGTTATTTTGAGCTATTTATAGACATTTTAATTCTACGAGTTTTTTAGGTAATTTTTATTCGGTATATAAAATTATTAAACCAAACATAAATGCTTGTAAATTTAACAAGAGGTTCATTATAATTCGTACTTCGTGATAAAAAAAAATTGAGTGTAATGACTGTAATGTAAATTTTTATTTTTTTAAATTTTAATATCAAATTTATAAGAAAATCTTAAGTAATAAATATTACAGTTATCTAAACCACTACCTAAATTAAGTTAAATTTTTAACATGTGCTAACAGTAGTAAATTATTTTCTCATCAGTAACCAAATAAAATAATCTCAGTTTTCAGAAAACTGATACTTAATACTCTTTATCATAGAAAAGAATACTGTATTATTCGATAAACGAAATCTATCAAAGAACTTATTGTCTCTCTATAGTATAAAATAGTCCACTCTAGTTTTAAAAATTGTTTTCCTTCTAGGAAATGCAATAAGTACGGCAATGTTGTCAAATTCTTCATCTACAATGTCCCATTCGTTTTAAATAAAATATGCGTCGAAGTCAAAATACATATTTTATATTCAAATAATAGTCCTTAAATTTAAAGGCAGATTATTTGAATAACAATCACCATTTTTTGTTTGTAATTACGTAAAATATTATGTAGGTTAATAAAAATGATAACAGAAACTATGATAAAAACCACAAACTAATTGGAGTTTAACCGGACTCGATCTGGTGGTTAACTAACCGACATATAACCAATGATCAAATAAGGAGTTAACGGGCACTATACAACAGAACAAAGATCTTAATCATTGATTATAGTTTAATCACAGTTTAACCGAGCACTGTACTGGCCCTAAGAATAATGCTCTTTATATTACATTTAAAATAAAAATATTATGTCATCATTTTTTTTTTTATGTTTTAATTCTACTAGTGTTTAATATTTTAATTAATAAGGTAAGAGCAATTCATTTTTTATAATTTCCATACGAACGTAACTGAACAGTTGATCCTTTTTTTGCTCAACTTGTATGTTACTGAATACTATCGTACATAATTTATTTATTAAGAGAAATGAAATAAGAAGTCATTGTTAGGAAGATGAGTGATAAAAAGAAACAAAAGAACAGGCGTGGTGTGAAGAAACTCTAAAATAAAATCAATTTGATTGTATAGAAATTTGAAGAGGTAGTGAAAGTTTGAGAAGTGCTTCCAAATAGTGAGTATTGAAAGGTCCACTACAAACAGGACTGATGAATGGCCGTAAGATGAGCAGAGAATGTTGTTCATGAAGAACTTTCTTTAGATAACTGAAGAGTTAAGGGTCCCAAAGGGCTGAATCATACTTCAGTACGTGACAAATAAGATCACAATAGATGGATTTGAGGAGAAATTGAAAATCTTAGAAATTTAATTATTGTACAATTATTAATATAAACATTTAGGCTAACAAATATAATTCATAACTAAAAATAAATTATTAAGTAGGTACTAGGTACCATTTAGATAGCTAACTGTTTAAAATTTATTATAGTAATAATTTGTCATACTTTGTTAATTAGGTTAATTATATGAAATATGCATAATCGACAAAAAGTACATACTACTGAAGCACAGAAAGCTGCTGCAGAACGAGAAAAGGAAAAAAAACTTCAGTTTTATCGACAAAGTATCAATGATGTATTTAATCGTCGTACTCGTAATGAATATGATGTGCTTGCCTTAAAATCATCTGAAGGACTCTTAAGAGCCAATCCTGATATTGTTACTTTATGGAATTATAGAAAAGATATATTATTACATTTGAATCCTTCAAAAGAAATAATAAATGATGAACTTTATTTAACTGAAAAATGTTTACAAGTAAACCCTAAATCATACTCTGCATGGTACCATCGGAACTGGGTATTAGATAATATAGATTCCAGTGCGGATTGGAATAAAGAATTATCACTGTGTACAAAATATTTGAAAATGGATGAAAGAAATTTCCATTGCTGGGATTACAGACAAATTGTTGCATCAAAATGCCAAGAGCCACATGAAAATGAACTGCAGTTTACTATGGAAATGATAGAATCAAATTTTTCTAATTATTCTGCATGGCATTATCGATCCAAACTTTTTAGCGCTGCAGGGAAAGATGAAGAAAGTACAAAAATATCAGAACTATCATTGGTTGAAAGCGCAGCATTCACTGATCCTTCCGATCAAAGTGCTTGGATATATCAACGATGGCTAATTGGAAAACTAGAACCATCCAAGTATATTTACAAAGTTTCTCAAATTAAAAACAAAATTTATCTTGTACTTAATAAGAGTTTACCAAATAATTATAAAATTAAAGGATTAGGAAATAATAATTGGGAACAATTAGATCCAAAAATATGGTATACAAATGTAAACAATTTGGATATTAATAGCGTAGAGATTATTGATGAAACTAATCAAGTAATAGATGGAATATTGATGGATAATATTCGGCAAGATATATTTCAACTTAATATAAGTGAACAACTTAGACTTGTTTTGAATGCACAAGTTGACAGTTTGCGTCAATTGTTAAGTATGGAACCAGAAAGCAAGTGGGCTTTACTTACTTATGTGTTACTTCTTCACACATTAAAATTAAACAACTATATTGAAAATTGTCTCAAAAATATAAAATTGTTAAAAGTAATAGACACATTAAGGAAAAATTACTATAATGATCTTGAAAGCCGGTACCAAATTGAATATTGGATTGCTAATAATAATAATACTGACACCGTACATTTAAAAGGACTTGGTTTAACTGCATTTTATCATATGCATATGTTTTTATTTCACAAAAACATTGATTTAAGTGATAATAATTTATCAAATAGTAATTTAAGTCATTTAAAATATTTATTAATGTGCAAAAATTTGTCATTGAAGAATTGTCAACTTATTAATTTAAACAATTTTCCAGCTCTACCGAGTCTTGAAGTTTTAGATTTGAGAGAAAATCAAATTCAAGAAACTTCGTGTAAGGAATTAACAAAATGTGAATCACTTAAAACTATTATTCTAGACAATAATCAAATAATTCTACAAAAAACATTGCACAGTATCACTCAGTTTATTAATATTGAAATAGTATGAATTTAAAATATTTAAATGCTTTGATAAGTTGTTTTTATTGTTTTATAAATTATGCATTACATTATTTATGTAACTATAGTATTAATCAATGCATTACACATAATATATATTTATACGTTATTAGTTTTGTTTCAATTAATATTAATATTTGACCTCTAAATTTTTGCTCAATAATGCATCCATATCGATGATATCTGTGAAGTAAAAATCATACTCACTTAAAGTGGATTTATATAAGCTGTTTGGTTTTTTTTTTTAGTCATTTAGATAATAATAATTTACCTAACTTAATAAAAACTATAATTCTTTGATATTTCCATGCCAAAAATAATAAACTTCATTTAGTGACAAACAGTAAAATAACCTGGACGTTGAACTAAAAACATTTGTCTTATTTATTGAGTACTGAGAATAGTGGTATATAATGCTGGTTGACAATGAATACTAGTTTGACATAGTACACTAATAACCATTACATTAATTATTTATCATTAATGTGAAGCAAATATTATGGCTATTACAGCTCCTCTTATAGAAACCAGCGGGAGAAATCTTGTGCTTTCAAACTCTGACCTTGATTATTAGGTACCATTTTTTAATATACTGGTGGTTTATCATACAAAATTAGTTTAGAATTTAACCACTGTAACTATTTAAAGCAGCGGTTCTCAAACTGTATGTGACAGGCAACATGGTGGTATACAGAAGGGCGCGTGGCCTAACAGAATGAAAAATAAATTAATATAATTAATTAATTCATACAAATATTTTTTAATGGATAAAATACTATATTTTATATATTATATTGAAGTACCTTACTGTCTATTATACTCTTATCGTTTTGAAATAAATGTAAAAACATTATTAATTGTTTAATTTTTAGTTTTACATGGTATGTGACAGATCCATAATAAATACAAGTGGCACGCGAAATTAAAAGTTTGAGAACTTCTGGTCTAAAGCCACAAGTAGGAAACTTTACGACTGTCAAAGTCACAGTTATCTAATAATTATTAATTAAACATTAATATACTATATACCTACAGAGTGATGTTTGAAGTATAGTTAAAGCCAATATTTTGAAATACTTGATTTTTCTGAAAATTTTGAAGTATTGTAATCATATTTAAATGAAAACTTTCTGTGTTATTCTATTTTAAAATACTAAAGATAACAATCTAAAAAGTATTATTTGTATTGATGTATGGAGAATAGCATTTTCATAGTATTTCACTACTCTCTTCCTATCTAAACTTAAAAAGTGGAATATTTTTTTTTCGTTTAGTTTTAATTGATTTTACCATTCCCAATAAAAATTCAATTCAATTATATAAATTTAAATTATTTTCATGATTATAAGATCTAGAAATATTGGTTTATAAGAGAACAAAATATGTACATATTTGAATAAAACTAGAAAAATAATGTCACTATTAATGTAAAATCATGTACAACAAAAAACTTACTTATAATTAAATGTGTGTAATATAAACAAATTGTGTTTCCTTATGTTGTACATAATAATTGGATGGAATAATATTATCAAAATAATAAAAAAAAAATATTTACATGACAATATAATATAATTATGTAATTTTATATTTACAGTGAAAACATTAAAGAATAATTGTTTAAGATATTTTGTTTCTTATCTTAAACTGAATTTGAATAAAATACATACAAAATTTAAAAAATTGTATAAAGTCAATATTACTTTCAGACTTTTAATGATACCCCCATTAATCATTTTTATTTATACTTAAATATGTTGAAATTAAAATTATAACCTAATCTGTTGCTCCCAACTTTTCCATGTCATCAGCATTGTCTGTGTTCAAACATTCAATTGGTTTACAAAAATGTTCTTCGATTTGTTTTAATATTCTAAAATCACCATCACCAGTCACAAGATTAATGGCAATACCTTTTTTACCAAAGCGACCAGTACGTCCTATTCTGTGTAAGTATGTATCATAATCAGGCTCACGAGAGACTGTTACAGGCAAATCGAAATTTATAACAATCGTAACTTGCTCAATATCAATACCTAAAATAATAATAAAATAGTTTAGATACAGTTAATATACATAATAGTTTATCCTATAAACCTTAAAGAATAATAATATTTACCTCGAGATAATACATTTGTAGTGACAAGAACTTTTTCTTTTCCTTCACGAAAACGATCCAAAACAGATATTCTTTGTTGGACAGTAAGTTCCCCGGACAATAAAGCCACAGCATGTCCTTGATTAATCATCTCAGTTACAAGCCATTGAGCCATACTTTTTGTCTAAATAAAAATTATATAATTATAATAAGAATGTCATTTAAAAATTAAATATCCACATATTATGTAATAATTATATATTCTATACACTTAATGTATCATAAGTTTATTTTATTTTAATAGAATTATATCCAAAATGGATCAAAAAATAATTTTGATTTAATTAAAATATGTTAAGTTAAAGAATACCCATAAATTGTAATTTCTATTGAAATAATATTTTATTAACTGATAATTTCATTGAAGTTAGTATCAAATATAGTATTGGAATACTAATAATAATAATAATAATGATACAGAAACTTTAGATTCAATTTCAAATTGTATTCTTTCTTATAATATGCTTATATTATAAATAACTTTTGATTTTCAAATAACAACCCATATTCTTTACTTCAGATTCGAAAGATAATTCTTTTCCACAAATGTTGACAAGCATAACACTAATATTTGATATGTATTAATGATCTGCGTATCAAAATGTTAAGAAAAGTATTCTCTTTTCGAATACGATTTTCAAAATGTGGATCAAAAAAAAAAGTTTAACTTAATACGAAAAATATAGGTACCTTATGGTCTATTCAAAACAATAAATATCAAAATTGAATTGATATC
Organism: Cinara cedri; assembly: GCA_902439185.1. Classification (NCBI taxonomy): domain Eukaryota; kingdom Metazoa; phylum Arthropoda; class Insecta; order Hemiptera; family Aphididae; genus Cinara; species Cinara cedri. Next base: position 198,555 of record CABPRJ010000496.1, read on the forward strand.
AATTACTTTTGTTCTTACTAAATAATAACTATGCAAGTTAAAATAAATAACATGTATATTTTATTTACCTGACAGAAAATCATTGCTTGTCCAATAGTGACTCCTCCATAAATATTAACTAAAGAATTATATTTATCTTCTTTGGTGTTACAGGTAACATAATATTGACGGATATTATCTAAGGTTTCTTCTTCACGTTTTAATCTTATAATAACTGACATAGGAGCAATAGCATTAGCAAATCTCATAACATTTTCTGTGTATGTGGCAGAAAAAAACATCATCTGACATGATTCTTGTAGTACCCTTAAAAACAATTTCATTTTAAATTTCAAACATAAATATGAATATTTTATCTATTTTTTTACTTTCTTATACGAAAACATTGATCTTGATGACCTTGAGTATCAACCATAATATCAGCTTCATCCAAAACAAATACTTTTATCTTTTTGGGATCCAAAAATTTATACTTAGTTACCCAATCTAATACTTTACCAGGAGTACCCACAATAATTTGTTCTTGTAATTTGGAACCTTTTTCAACTGAAAATAAATGAAATGTTTGTATGTATAAGTATTTAAAACTAGTTTTTAAATATATTAAACTACATACCATCCTCCCCACGGACAGCGTACCTAAGCTTAATGTTTGCACAAAAAGTTGACATTTTTGCTGCAACTTCACCTGTTTGAATAGCTAATTCATATGTGGGAGACAAACAAATTACCTAAACAAATGAAGTTTTGATTAAGCTATTTATTAAGTATTTTAAATTTCAATAGTTATAATTACTTGTGGATAATGCAATGTCGGATCTACTCTGCTTAGCATAGCCAAAACAAATGCTGCAGTTTTTCCAGTACCAGACTGTGATTGTGCAATTAAATTTTGAGGACTAAAATACACAATAAATTATTGTAAAATAATTTTACCATTTTTCTTCTAAATAATATTATTTTAGTTGGTTGTAAGTCATAAACTTTACTTATATTTTATTCAATTGAAACACAAATAATAAGATTTAAATGTTAAAAATGAAATAATTAAATTATATTGGATATGTATAAGCAATTCCAATATTATTTTATGAGTCAAGTAAAAATTCAGGTTTTATCTACATTTTGTATCAAAAATTACAAAAAAATATTATTCATTTATATTTTCATTTAATGTACAATATACATATTTTAAAATTTAATAATATGATGAACAGTGATGTTTACCTAGGAATGTTACCTTTTAAAACACATTTATACAAGAGATAATAAAGTGCCTAGTTATTAATAATTATTTAGTAAATATACCTAAGCAGTATAATATTACAAAAGTTATGATAGGATTAAATAAATCATGTTTCAAATAAATTTGTTTTATGTATAGGTGTAGGTATAAAAACTTTTAATTACTTGTAAATATAATAATTCCCTATACACAATATTTAAATTATATACTTACGGATTGGCTAAGAGTAAAGGTAATGCTGTTTCTTGAATTTTAGATGGTGCATTATATCCCATTTCATAAACTCCTTTAAGCAAACTTGGATGGCTAAAAAATATACAAAAAACCATTGAAAACATTTAAACAATTTTTGTGTAAACTACACATAAAGATAATACAATTAATAAAAATCAACTATAAAACTATAGTATATAAATACACATATTAGAATAATAGAATTTAAAATTATATAAATAAACATACAGTTTAAGAAGCTCAAATGATTTGACTGAATACAGTGGTGATTTTGGATCACGCCTTTGCACCTCAATGTCATGTTTGGATGTTACAAGACCTGTGCGGACAATCTTTTGCAAAAGTGATTTTTCAGATGCAGGCAATTCTTTTTCATCATCATTGTTCTGTAGGTCTGCAGGTGATTCTTTTTTTGGAAAATGTGTATTTCCTAACTATGTACAATAAATTATTAGATTTTATTAAACAGTACATGTTAATATAAAATTTATTAGTTCTTTAAGAAAATTAACAAAGCCATTATAGGAATACCTACTATGTAACTTGACTTAATTTCACATGTAATACAATACCTATTTAATAAATTATTATTACCCCCATCCTACGTAATTATATTTTTTTCACAATTTTAACGATACAATATTTCCTATATTATACAAACACAATTGGATTTTTAACAATGTAAAACCTAACTAGAGCTGATACTGCCGATTCGTAGGTAGGATACATAAAGTTATGTAATTTATATGTGTAAGCAATGATAAACCATTGCTAACAAACGATTCTGAGTGAAGTTTGTTTATACATGGTTTGAAAGAAAATAATATTAAATATTTTTATCCAAATTTGATCTTAAACTTTAAAAGAAAAAAAGGTTAGGTTAGGTCAGTAAAGCTCCTCGAGCCAAACATCTGGAAGAACTATATTATTTACTAGCTATTCTGTCCCGCATTGCCTATGTTATATAGATATATAATCCAACCATGAACTATGCATGTATCCTCACAAATGGCCCTTACATAAACCGCCGTATCATTAATTTTTTTAATTTCATTAATATCACCAAGGTAACTCATAAATCAACAATTATAGTTCGAATATGGTACCAAAAATACAACTAACACTATTCACCCTCTTTAGTTGTAAGTTCGAGATAAAAAAAGTAATCTGTTAATTATAGTCTAGAACCACATATATGCAAAAATTCAGCATAATCCGTTCAGTGGTTTTGACGTAAAAAGGTAACAAAACCTAACCAAACAATATTTTGCGTTTATATTATTAATAAAATAAAATAATAGGTAGTAATATTGAACACTTCACTTACCATTTTGAAGATTCGTTAGAAACTTATGACTGTTGTGATTGAAATTGAAATTTTATACATTTCAGTACACTTCACGGTAGCAACAAAAGTTTATCTTTTCATATATTTTTACTAACCTAAAATGCTACGAACAGTGTAGCCTGATTAAAATTATTAAAATCTTGTAACATTAATTGAAAATCATCGTTTTTTTGTCAGTCAACCGAAAAATCATCAGATTTCCTGCAAACAATTTTTATTAATTTAATAATATCCACTAGTATACAAGAATAATACCTACTTGACTATTTCCTTGTACACGGCAGCTTTTGTGCTTAGTTTATTAGTTTATCTCTATTAATCATAACCATAAGTTTGGTTAGTTCGATTGCGAAAAGAATCATGTAAAAGTGACTACGATTATAAAAGATTCATAAATAATAAAGACACGTTTTTTTTTTAATTAATTGAACATTGATACTATAATAATATTTTTTTTATTTAATAAAATATACAACTATAAAATTAAGCACAACAAGTAATAATGATGAAAAGGATTACATAACATGAAAATGGCACGATGTAGGAGGGCTCCCAATGGAGCTACCTTCTTGGGTATTACCTACTTGGGTATTTATTAATGGAGAAGGTCTCTAACCCATTTTCGTTTAAGTCTTCGTGGGGGGTTGTCCGGGATGTGTTGTGAAGCAAGATAACTAATGTTAGGGTTACTATGGGAGCTAAATTTTTTGTGGAGTTTTTGGTAAGCAGTTTTAGTGACTTGGTTTACGTAATTTATTCTCAGGTCTGAGTGAAGGGTTTCGTTACTTACATACCAGGGGGATTTTGTAATAGTGCGAAGGCAGATGGATTGAAATGATTGGATTTTTTGTATGTTACTTGGGGCGGCATTACCCCAAATTTGAATACCATAATNCGTAGTAGATGTAATCTGGAGTTTAGTTTCTTTTGTCAAATATGTGGTCCAAGTTAATCGTTTGTCGAAAATGAGCCCTAAGTATTTAACTTGGTTGGTTTGAGGTAATAATTGGTTGCAAAGTTTGACTGGAGGACAATTGTTCGGGCGAAGGGAGAAAGTAATGTGGCTAGATTTGTTTGTATTAATTTTTATTTTCCATAGTGTGAACCAGTTTTCGAGTATGTTAAGGTGGTGTTGGAGTTTGAAGCTTGTTATTATGGGATCAAAATTGGAGGCTAAGATACAAGTGTCGTCAGCAAAAGTATTGAGAATGGTGAAAAAGGATGTAGGTATACCTGCAGTGTAAATTAGATATAAGAGAGGAGAAAGGTCACTTCTCCAAGGTGCCTTGGGGCACACCGGCGTTAATCATATATTGATCTGAAATTGAGTTGTTTAAATTTACTTGGAAAGAACGATGAGTGAGATAAGATTTGAGTATTAAATAATATGGGGTTGGAAAGTTTGTTTTTAGTTTATGGAGTTTATAGTTTAGTGTATTTAGTCCGTTGTGCCATACTTTGTCAAAAGCTTGAGCGACGTCGAGGAAGACACCCGAGCAGTATTTTTTTGGTTCAAGAGAAGATGAGATGGCATCGGTAAGGCGATGTAGAGGGTGAATAGTAGAATGGTTAGTTCGGAAGCCGTACTGTGTTAGGAATGATTTTATTTATTTCTGAGATATTTTGAAGGTGTTTTAATAGAAGTTTTTCAAATAATTTTCCCAGGGAAGGGAGGAGGTTGATTAATGATATTAAATTGAAATATACCTACTTCAATCATTGATATTATTTTGCAATATTGTACATTTATAGTATTTTATACAGACATCTGCATAGACATGCATCTATATTATTCTTTATTATTTTCATTAAATCTTTAAAATCATTGGTACATTGATTCAGATTTCAGAGATTCGGATCACGTTTACACGTACATACATTTATATCAGTAGCGCAGCTCCTTGTACCGAACACCGGAAGATAGTGGCTGCAAATATTATTGTACCTATATATTATTGTATTGTAACAATTTTATCTCTTAGTGTAGATGTTGTATTTTCTTGGAAATACATCTAATCGATCGAGAACAATTTGGTTTTAAAGCAGTTAAAACAATGTTCTATAGTAATAATTCACATTAACTTTTATCATTTAGATTGTAATGATAAAAACCACTTAATGTCCTAATTTGGAACTACTTTTATATTAAAAAAAAAAAAAAAAAATATACACAGTTTGGTGTCTCTTTTTTAGTATTTATGATAATATTAATAATGATATAACCACAGATTATGACATATATGTTTTATATAATCTGTGTTATTACTTATTACAATACTATGAAAACAAAAACGAAGCATTATTTTTTGAAAATCCTCGAAAATCGATGAAAAAATTAAAATCTTGCTAAGATTCAAAAATCCCTGGAAAAAAGAAAAATCCTAAAATCTAGTGACACTGGTTGCGAACTAAAGACTAGAGTGTTCTAACTCTATGCTATAGACATTGAACTCTATATGTTGTATTTAGTTTAATGACCATAGATGGACAATAAAATACTAAATAGTGTTGCTAGCATTTATTTACCTACTACCTACTTATTAAATTATCTAATGTTCAAAATTTAGGTAACAGGGACGAATCCAGGGGGTCCAGGGGCTTAGTCCTCCTGACATATTATCTCTCTATTTTTTTTTTTTTATAATTCTATAGATCCTGATATATTACTACAATATAAGTGAAATAAATTTAATTTAGGTAATCAAATTATTGCAGAAACAACAAAATAACTGTGTTCTAATTTGTATAATCCAAACATGTCAATTATTTTTTTAAGTATAATATTTAATATAATAAAATAAATTATAAAAGAAAAAAATAAACTATAAATGAACAGCAGACGACGAATATTTTTTTTATATTTCTTTACCACAAAATAAAACCGAATATTTTATTTAAACCAGGAAAAACCAAAATGAATACTGAGTGATAGATTTACATTATGATTTCATTATTTAAAATTTGGACGGTTTATATTATCTAGTTGATGAGTTAGAAAGTATTTTTTTGGTTTTTATTTAATTTTTTAATAATTGAAATGTTATGGGAAAAAAACGATAATAGTCAATATTCCTAAATTTTCAGCATTGCAGTTATAAACTTCAGAACTATATTAAAACCTTATTAAACCTTTGTTATATCATTGACTGTGATCTTTAAGCTCCAACTCAATTCACATATCAATTTGGCCAGAAACAAATGACAAGATGTAATTATCATATTTTTTTTTCTTCTTGAATTATTGTTTTTTCTCGTAGCTCTTTAATTATGTAAAACCTAAAAAGAATATAGAAAGAACAAGAAAATTTAAGAAAACAATGCTTTTATTTTTAATTTTGATGTTATGTTGTAATTCTGTTAAAAATGTTTGTAGACTTGAAATTTGTATAGAAAAATTATATTTTTCTTTTCTATACTTGTTAAAATTGTATAAACATTTGACTCTTTTTTGAGCTATTTATAGACATTTAAATTTTGCTAGTTTTTACGAAATTTTTATTCTGTAGGTACTTTATGGATAAAATTATTAAGACTAAACAGAAATACTTGAATACTTGATAACAAAGATCAAAAATGTCTATACTAAAATGTATTTAAACTAATATTCCAATCTGAATGTGGAATTTATAATACCAGTGCCATTTGAAAATCAAAAGTAGGTAGCTATTTCACCCCCAAAAATAAGGGTGATAAATAATAATGATGGTGTAACATTTTAGAACTACTTAGTTCTTATAATATAATAAAAATAAAATCTGAAAAAAGTTATCACTTCTAAAATATTGCAATGGGTATAGTATACCTTTTTAAGACATCTAGCATTTAATTTTCTTTTTATTTCATTTTATGCAACTAATCTTGCTGTAGAATAAAATCAAATATATAATACAATTTATGAATATATTTTTATACCAACTCAATACTTTATAATGTACATATAATATAAATTGATATTTTGATTACTTCATTATACTACAATTTTAAGGGTAATATTAATAAAAAATAATATGTATATATGATTATAAGTAGTGTATTTTTTTTTTTTTTTATAATTTCACGCAATTTTTTGAACACAATATTTTAGGTAATGAAGAAACTACTAATTATTTAACATATTACTGTTTTCAATAATCCAAAACCTTACCTTAATTGTTAATATTTTAAAAGTTTACAATAATAACATTAACAAAAAAAAAAAAAACTTATTACCTCTAATGATTATAAAATACTAGACAAATAGTTTTCACAATATAAATACAGTCTCTAATATAAAATCAACACGATACCAGCGATAAAACTTATTACTAAGGAATATAAAAAAACTCATAATTGCCAAACTAAATAATTTAGAAAAGTGCATTTAAAATAAAATAATATATAAGATTCAATAAAAAATATTAAAATCTTTTGATTTAACACAATTTTTATAAAATAATTATGAATTTCTTTTTAAAGGAACCTATATTAAAATTATGTATACTTCAAATAATAATGATCATAAAGTCAACCACACAATTTTTTTAAAGATGCAAGTAAAAATTAAAAAAAATACAAATGAAATTTATTGAAATATATATTAAAACAGTCTCGAAAGGGAAGAATACATAATCATATTTTATAAATTCACTGACAACTGTCAAAACTTTATTGCTTTGGAGAATAAAGAGGCCAATGCTTCATTCTTATTTCCACCAAACTTTTTTAATTCTTGAATTACCTAAAATAAAAAAGAAGTAAATTAAAATCAGTGCTTAATAATATAATGCGAATAGTACATAGAACATTACATAAATATTATGTATAAATAATGGGGGAGATCGTCATTTTGATTAAAAAAATCCTTTTTATAAAAATGTAAATAAAAAGTCTGGATATGTTTATTGATTATCAGACAAAGAATCTGTAAGATAAAATTATTATATTTTTATAAAATAAGATATTTGACCAATAATAACAAAAAAACACTGAACCAACATTATTTAGGAGATTTGGAATAATTAGTTTTCACATTTAATTAGCAATGATCACTAGACTATCTGGAAACTCAAAGAAATTTTGTGCTGAAATAGGGACTGATAAAGCAAAAATAGCATTTTGTGAATTAGGCAAATTAGCAAAGAATAAACTAAACCACTTTCTAGAGAAAAAGTTTAGTTTAAACAACTTAATATCGAAAACTTATGAGGACGAAATCACAGTTGATGAATTTTTAAATGACATAAGGTTATGTTGTCATATCAGGGAAAAAAATTTAATTTATATTTTTAATAAAAAAAAAAAAAAAGGTTATTATTTTAATATAATTAATAATTGTTTGTACATTTTTTTATTTCAGTGTGTATATTATAATATGATACAAATTTTATTTTAAGGACTTTTTATCCAAACTTTTATTCTCCTGACTTTAATTAATTACTATTATTTTGATAATATCACATTATTTTGGTTAGTACAAAAGGTTTTAATTTTATCTAATATTTAATGTTATATATTAATTTTAACTGTATGACAAAATAATAATGTAAAAAATTATAAATCCTCAAATATAGGGTAGATGAATTCACTTTTATAGAAGAAAAAACCATACTCTTTGAATGGAGATTAGAATAAATACACGGTAAATTCTACCTGTCATAAGAGGCAACAAATGTCGTAGCATCAGGTTTAGAGCTGGTATAAAATATTGTCAAACAATATGAGGACTTCTAAACGAGACTTTGGTGAAAAGTTTGATCTCGAATGTACTTGAGATGCAAGAGGACTACAATGCATGATCTGGAATAAATTGACAATTGGCTTGAGGAATGAAGAGTAATCCTTGAAAGAAAGGACCTAGGGATAAGAAAAAATAAAACAAAGGAGTATTTATGAGTTTGGAAGATTACGGCGAATTAAAGAAAATAAGTGGCTATATGCGAGGTTGAGAGTTTCAAGTACCTAGGACCCATTGTACAAAAGAACCGTAGCTTTTATGAGAATGAGAAATATAGGTTTAAGTGGAGAAAATTATCAGGTGTTATATGTGAGAAGAGAACTCTAACGAGACTTAAAGTTAAGTTCCACAATATGGCGAGACTGTTATATGATTTGAAGAGTTGGGCAGTAGGCAAAACAAATATCAGAGAATGAGTGTAGGCAGAGATGAGAATATCTAGGTCTTCAATTTATAATATAATTTTAAATTTTAAAAATATAATACATGGAATTTCAGTTTGTCCTGTTCGATATAATATCATAATATCTATATACAATACCATAATAAAATTACATACATAATAAGATATGATAGTGTATGGTTAAATTATTAATTAATTAGAATTAATAAGTTCAGTAAGTTAATTAATATACATATGTGATTTTTTTTATGAATGTTAAAATGCTTATCAAACTCTTTAGAAAAGTTTGATTTATAAATTTAAATTTTCCAAACTAAATAATGTGGCAGATATTTAATAATTTAATTTAGATACTTTATCTTTTTTAAGCAGTAAGAATTTTAATTTTTACTGCTTCACATTTCTTTCCTATTACGTTTACTTTCATTACAATGAAAGTAAACGTAATAGGAAAGAAGTGAAGAAGAGGTGATTAGATGTGAATGAGAATGATACGAGGACTGCTGGTGTATGCAAGCGGTTGACTAGGTCAAGTGGAAGTTTAGAACGAGGGTGGCTGATCCCAAATAGTTGGGATGAAGGTATAGGAGATAAAGAAGAAATACTCAACTAATTATAATGTATACCTGTTCTCTAGAAAATCCTAAATTCATTAGTTCTTGGATATCAGTTTCATTAAATGATTGAACAGAACTGCTGTTACTACCTATAATAAAATAAATAAATGTTAAATGATAGAAACAATTAATTAGATAAGAATGCTATAGAATAATAGCAAATAAAATCTAAAATACATAAACAAAGGAACTACTATATATCATTAATTGGAAATCAACGGATACCTGGAAATAATAGGAAATGTGGAACCTGGACAAAGTAAGCATTCCTTTTTCGTTTACCTAATTCATTAAACACAACAAAGTAATGATGGTTACCTATATGCTCTATTATAAATAAAATATATAAAATTTAATTTCATAATAATTTATGTACAATTAAAATATTTACCATCGCTTTGGTTCATTTTTTTACTTTCATCTATAGCTTTTCTTAATTCGCTATCTTCTTTTTTGTGTATGTTATAATCACTAGATGCAGTTAAACGGGCACAATCTGGCAACTCACTTTCAGACAGAAAAGGTGTTTGAGTTCCTGTGGTTCCAATTTTCAGAACATTGTGTTCAAGATCAATACAACACTAATTATACAATAAAATTGAACAATAATTATTATTAAATATTGATTAAATTTTTATTTGAAATGAATAATAAAGTGTAATCCATGTTCTAAATGTTGATAGTTGAATTTACCTGATGTCTTCTTAACATGTCTAGCCCTAAAAGCATTTCCATTGGTTGATCTTCAAGAACAGAAAAACTAGTGGTTAAAAAATCATTTTCAATTGCTACTTGAACCATATGTATTCTGCCAATAATCTTTTGTACACCCACACCTTTAGCTAATCCTGACCATCTAGTATCAACTAAACGTATTATATTACATCTTTCTGCACAAGCAGATGACATTATTGTAGTCTGAGCTCCAGAATCAATAAATGCTTTCACAGGATGTCCATCCACTCTACAATTAATGTAAAGCATGACAACTGTTCCAAACATTTCCGGATTGTATTCCATTGCTGCTTCCATGTTAGCTTCAATATTTTTTTGACGTATTTCTTCAGCTATAAGTTTCTGTGCTTCAGAGTCAAATGGAGAAGCGTGCAACATTTTGATTCTTTGATCTTCACGTCTTTTTCGATCTTCCATTTGTTCATTCATAATTTTTGAAAACTCTTCTACAAAATAATTGCATACAAATTAATAATTTCAAAACAATTTAAAGACTAAAATTAGAAATTTCAGATTAAAATACTATTTGTTATAGTTTCTAATTTCCTATTAATTGCTAAAATTCACCGGAATAAATCTAATTTACGACCCAACTTTTTTTTTTTGTATTTTCTTGCCTGTATATTATGAATCTTAAAAAAAAAGTCAAACAAACTTCATTAAGAAGTTATAGGGAAAAACTTCATAAAATTTGGATTTTTTGTTTCACCTATGTCTTAATGAGAACATTTTCAATTTGTTTTTTCGAAGTGTGTGATTTTTAATGTTTAATCCATTGATATAAACAAAATTTATCTATCATATTTAATTTTGAAGTTATTATACATAAACTTTGAAAAATAACAGCATTTTTGGTGGATCTAGAGACCGGGTGAGTCACTTGGGTTTAAACATTAGTAACTCTAAATCTAAGTCAGATAGACTTATTCTGACTTCAATAATAACAAATCATAATAATAATAATAAAAACTACCACATTTTGGATTAATTCCAAAAATGCTAAGTAAATACTGTACACTTCAGAAGCCAAAAAGATTAAGTAACAGTATCTAATGTAAATAAGTGTAAATTAAGTTAATAGTGAAAAAAAATTTATGAAATTATTCAGTTGTTATAAAATTGTATTAAGACATGATTGATACATTTTTAAAGGGGGTTTATATTTAATATATTCTATTTATTATAATATATTATGAATACCTACATTTTGAAGTGTAAGAATTTCATAACCTAATTATTAAATACTAACCCAAATTGTTTGAAGTTAAAGCCTCAGCAAGCCTAGGATTATTTTGTTTAAGGAGAGCTAGTTGTTCTGGACTGGAGAGAAATAAATTCTTGACATATTCTGCATCTTTTAATCTATTTTGTCTGGCAGTGTTCTGGGAACTATTAGATGTGCCAGGCACTTGAATTCGACTAAAATCGAATTGTGATATAAGACCTATGCAAAAATAAAAAAATTAAATATTAACCAACTACATTGTTGTTAATGTTATAAAATTATGCATACTACTAGTTGAAGTATTTAATGAGCGTCCAGCAGAGTTGTTTGTAACTCTTTCAATAAAAATTACATCGCCATCGTGGATACCTAAATTTTTCATGGTTTTAAATTCGTCACCCAAAAGTTGACCATTATGAGAAAGTCCGATTTGTTGTGCTGGGAATCCTGTTTCAACTTCACATAATGCCTTGAAATTAATAAGCTCCAAGTCCTCGCTCACATCAAGTATAAACAAATGATCTTCGAATGTCGTCACAGTAATCTTCATTGTGTTAAACTTAAATAGGTATTGAAAGGAAATTAATAAAATATAGTGTTAAGTTTAAAATGTGTATTTAGGTAAAATGTAATTTGTAAATTGTAGTACCGACGTACTATAAATTAAGAGGTACCTATTTAAATAAAGAAAACTATCCAGTCATTCTTTGTTATTGTTGTCATGGCCACACTCTTATCAAAAATCATGACACAGCAAAGTTTCAAGATTTCTCTTAAATATTGAATAATTTATTTTGAAATTTCAAAAAAATATATAAAATATCAATTCAGAAATTCTTTTTATAAATGTCTGGCCAAATTTTCAATTTTAATTTTTTCTTTAAATTAAAATATACAATGGTCAATAATGAAAATCATCTATTTTGATATTAAATATTGTTTTGGACACACTGTGTTTAATCATAAAATGATTCGACATTCGACATATGATTTCACAAATTCACAAATTTTAACTTTTTCCGAAGCAATTCGATATTGGCTATTAAATTTAATTGTCTTTCAAGAAGTTTAATTATTACTTTCAGAGCGAATCACTTTTAAACCGTAAGTAGATAATTATATTATATTGTCATATATCACATGTACTTGTACGAATTTTTTTAAGGAAAATATGTTGTCATTCAACTTCTTACAAAAATTGAATGCTACTAGAGTGGCTGGCCAATTCATTCGCCGAAATATATCAGCCTCATCGGTATTGATGGCCAACGTTTCGGATCCTATTCAACAGCTATTCTTAGATAAAATTCGGGAATATAAAGGAAAATTTGACACTAAGTCATTTGACCCTTCAATTGATAAAGGTTACAAGAACGATTTAGAAAAAATTGGCAAACAATTTAACATTGGCGCAAATGAAGACCCTACCAAATTCCCAGCAATTAAATTCCAAGAAACAAAAATTGATCCCCAAGTTTGAAGAATTTACATTTTCTGTGTTTTACTAATATAAGTAGTAATGTAATTACGCAAGTATAGAATTAAGAAATAACAGATTAATAAACATTGATTTATAAAGTTCATTATTGTTTAATGATTTGAAATAGAAATATATTTACAGTTTATATTTATATTTTATTATTAAGTCTTGTTATATATTGAAGATCATGTTAAGTATTTCATTATCCAATAGGATTATATGCTCCACGTAAGGTCAAATATCCAGTTATAATATCACTAGGTAGGCTCCTTACAGTACTAAATTCTTCGTGTCCAGCATAATACAAAGACGTCTGTGGATCTTTATATTTGGCCTTAATAAAGAGAGAGAAAAAGTTATAAACATGTTTTTAAAATTAGTTTTAAATGTTATTCTTACAATTAATCCACTGATATCAGAATATTTTTTTGCTGGTTTGAATGAAGGTGGGGCAGAAATAGAGCTATCTGTAATCATAAATACCAAATAAAATATGCTAAATTATTTAGTAATTCAGATTTATTTACAATAAATAGAATTTTCCTCCCATGGTAATATTCTTTCTTGTGCTATTAATTGTTTTAAAGATCGCCAGATTCTTTTTTTGCCATTGGAAGTTTTGGTGCTCTGTAAATTAAAAACTAATTATTATTTAAGTTTCTGTATTTTAGAATTACTTCTCAAAATTAAAAATAATTTTTTTAGTCTCATAATCTAAGTCATTGTAATTTTAGCTAAATAAAAATAGGACATCTTGTCCACTACTAATCGCTGATATTTTAAAATATCAAAAATATAACAAGTTCATATTAATATTCAATAATGTAATTTTAAATCCAGATTATATTTACGTCGAAGGTAGGGTCTTTAAACACATGCTTCTTATCTTCTCTGTGAGTAATTTCTTCTATAGAATTATTTGCCATGAATTTAATTTAAGTTCATAAATTTTAGAATTTGTGCGCGTAGTATTCAACCTATCTAATAAAAAATAAAAAAGTATTATATTTAAAAATCATACAGGTAAATTAATTAAATAAAATTTAATTTAACATGTATTTCTTGTTTTTAAAAAAGTAAAATTACAAAATATTTCCCATTATTAATAATGAAATGGAGAGATTTATGATCCAGGAGTTAAAGTTATAAATTACCTATAATAGGACAAATTAACTGTTATAGATTTACATAAGTAAATATTTAATAAATATATATTATGGCCTTTACTTATAAGTAGTAACTAATACTTAAAAAAAAAAATTCAAACTAAATTAAACTAGTAAAAAGCTAATTCTTTCTATTTATATATATATATATATATTTGTACCGCTACCATTTGTTGATTTCTATACGCCTACCTTTTAATAGTTTTTTTTTTTTTTAATACACTTATTTATTGTTACTATAATTTAAACCATAGCCCTATAAATAAAGAAATTTTAATAAATATCAAGTTAATGGTTTGTAATAGATATTAAATAAACTATAAAGTTATAGACTTAGCATAAAATTATATAAATAGAGTTAGATATTGTTTAGATTTGTGTTACCATTTATAAATTTATTGGAGGGAATTATACTCTTAGTTCCCCAAAATGCATCACTGATAAATTTATGTAGGTAAGTATTACAAATATGTAATAGTTTAATCCATGGTTTTTATATTCTTTTTTACTGCTCTCAATATTTATCTTTGTTTTTATTAAGAAATGCACAATTCTATATTAAATTTTATTTCCAGGTAAGATTATAACTTTTACATAAAATTATATATTATTTTTTTTGAGAGATAATTAATTATTTTAACATGAATCAGTAATTTTTATTAGTTGAAGGTATTTTAAAATCTTGAGTCAATGATTTCTATTTTTATTTGTATAAGGTAGCTTTGTGTATATACATAATATATTTATTTTAAATCTAAATATAAATATAGTTGTAAAATATTAAATATACCGATTTATCAAAGATAATTCGCAGTTTTGAACCTTCTATTTGGACTGTATATAAAAATTATATAATGATAAAATATTTTATAATTTTGATATAACAAGGCCTAAGCAGTTATTAAATTTGTATTATTTTATTGATAATAAATTTAATTGTTGAGGCCCAATATTATTGGCTAAATCTGTTTGTCAGCGATTCTCAACCCGTGGTACACGAAAAGTTTGTAGGTGGTATGCGAACAAATTTTTTGACAAATGAAAAAAAAAATAAATTAGTTATAATGTCCATGTAAATCATAAATAATAATAAAAATAATAACTGTACTTTTGTCTATTAAATGCTTATAATTATGTAGATTTAATAATAAAAAGTTCCATACATGTAAAATGACTTACACAATTTTTGTTTTAATCAATAAGTAAAAAAAAAAAAATAATTGTGGCAAGTGGTATGTGAAAAATTTTAAAATGTGTAAATGGTACCCGGATATGAAGGTTTAGAATCGCTAGTTTAGGTGATATATAATGAAACAGTATTAGGTAGGTAACAGAATAAAATAATTTTTCTATTAAGTACACTTTTTATTTAAATTTAAAATTATTATAAGACATAAATAATAAACCATCAATTCAATATTAATTTTAAATACATCAACATTTTTAGAATATTTAATATTTACGTTAGTAATCTAAAATTTATGTAGATACCCATTTACATTTTACCGTATTGCAAATTTCGGGAAAAAATTAAATTAAGTACCTTTGAGATTATTTATAGATAACAAGTTACTTAAACAATATTATAACAAGTACAATAAAGTAATTATTTTTTATAAAACATAATGTTGGTTTTTTGTATTAATTAAATTCTTGATAATATAAATAAGTTTTGTGCCTTTTAAACAAAGCTGGTCAAGTTACACAAGTTTAGTAACTTAGTCAATTTATGGGTTTTTAATAAAAAAAAGTAACCAAATTAAGTTACATTTAAAATAAGTTATGTTTTATTTTTAATTAATAGTAATTTGCCAAAAATGTATATGTTATAGCGACTTTTTCAATACTTTTTTTTACTGAATTTTAACATCAATGTTTTTCAAATTTTGAATCTGCGATGGATTCTCTTCAGTTAACAATAAACCCTCAGCAAGAAATAATCGTTAAATATGGGCGCTGGACGGGATTATTGTATTAAATTTGAAAATTCTGAATTACAAGATATTGGTGACAAAAAGATGAAAATTTATATTTTTTTTAATTCATTTAAAAACTAACTCAATAAGTTATCTTTACACACGCACAAAACATTATTCCTTAAGTTACAAGTTACATAAAAATTAAAAGTAACTTACAAGTTGGTAATCGGTCGAAAATTCCGGGGACAAAAGATTTATTCAGTCTGTTTAGAAAAAAATTAGACAAAACGACCAAGCACATTTTTATTGTTAGACAAATAATTATCTTCTTATAAATATTACTTTTACACACAATTCTGATAAATCCACATTTAATAAATCAATTATTATTTTTCAACTATATATCACATTAAAAAAATATAAAAAATTGTTATTTAATCGATATTCATATACCTACGATTTATCAAAAACTTGTTTTTTACATTTTATTCTTACAAGTTATAGAGTTAGCTACCTATTGATTTATATAACTTTATAACTTTTTCGTAACTTTGTTACTAGTTACTGCTCAGCTTTGCATATAGACTATATAAATGACATCTAATACAGGTATCATAGAAAAAGAAATATAGCTTAAATTTACTAAATAATTACATTATGCTGACAATTGTTTTGAAAAGTGTTTTTAGTACTTTTTAGTTAACATATTTCCAGTATATATAGTTATATATATATATATATATATATAATTTTGTACAAGATCAGTAAGACGAGTAATTTAATAGAATTGTAAACTTTGATCTATAATGAACCTGTCTATGACATCACGACTACATTGTTTACTGTATTTCATAAAAATGTACTATTATCTTATTTTAGGTAAAATAAATAATAATCTAATGAGTTGGCTTTAAATTTAATATGAGAATAACTTAAATAGTGACAATCAATGTTTGTTGATTTTAATATTTATTATGAATAACTAAATACAAATTTTGAAACTGGAAACAAAAGTGATTAATTAAAACAATTTAAAGTGAGTCGTTAGCGCATTGATAATACTATATATAAGTGGAGTATACATACTTACTATAAAATATATTATTCCAAAACACATTGTAATAATATTTTAATTAATACGAAATTTGATTACAATTATTTTTTTTATAACTATAAAGTAGGTACTTATTTTGTTTTCCAAAAATAAATAACGATAAGTTATCAAATTATCATTAACTCTTATCAATTTAACTCATCTAATGGTATATTTGTATGACCTTTGGTTACTCATTAGAGGTCATAAGTAAGTGTCCTACCCCCCAACGTTCTTCCTTGGCTCCTTCCACTTTGTCAATTGTTAAAACTGTTATCATCATTTACATTAGGCGTCTCACGTAGTCACGTCAATATTGTATTTGGGAGCGTTATAGTTCATTGCTCATTGATTTTCCTTCTGAAGTTTTCGCTATTCTTTTAACTTTCATTTATTTTTCTATTACTTTAGAACTTTTTCAACTACCAGAATGTCTAGGAAATTCTTTGTTGGAGGCAATTGGAAATTGAATGGCACGAAGAAAATCGCTGACGAACTTCTGGGAAATTTAATAAAAGGTCCCCTGGATCCTAATGTTGGTAAGTAAACGATTAGAATTGTTTAAGACTTATAATTAATTTTAAAAATGTTGTAGAGGTTTTGATTGGAGTGCCTTATGTTTATTTGGATTATGTCAAAGAAAAGGCCCCATGTAATATATATGTGGCAGCACAGAATTGTTTTAAAACTGAAAAAGGCGCATTTACTGGAGAAATAAGTCCCAGCATGTTAAAAGATATTGGCATTGATTGGGTGATTTTAGGTCATTCTGAACGACGACAGATTTTCCATGAGACTGATACCGTAAGTATTTAATTATTTTCTTACTAAACCAAATTACTGTTTGTATGTAGTAAATAAATTTTTTTGATTAGTTAATTGCTGAAAAAATAAATTATGCTCTTGAATCTGGATTATCTGTTGTCGCATGTATTGGCGAAACACTCGAAGAACGCGAAGCTGGACAAACTGAAGCTGTTGTAGCTAAACAAATTAAAGCTATCAAAGATAAAATATGCAATTGGGAAAATGTAGTAGTGGCTTATGAGCCAGTTTGGGCAATTGGTACTGGTAAAACTGCTAGCCCTCAACAAGTATGAAGTTTTACTTTACTCGAATCCTTTAAGTATATTAAAAACAATTTTTTTTTTTTAGGCCCAAGAAGTCCATAAAATCTTGAGAAAATGGTTAGCTGATGAAGTGAATGAAACCGTTTCTAAAACTACACGCATCATTTATGGAGGATCAGTTACTGCATCTAATTGTAAAGAACTAGCTAAGGAAAGCGATATTGATGGATTTTTGGTCGGAGGGGCATCTTTAAAACCAGAGTTTGTTGACATTGTTAATGCTAAGAAGTAGTTCATTTAAATAATAAATGTGTGTATGTAAATACATTGTTGGTTTGTTACATGAGTTTAGTCTAATGTCTAACTTAATTAATTTAGAAATGATTTTAATGAAGCAACAATTCTGTGAAAAATATTTATGTTTTAACTTTTTAATTTTTAATTTACAAATTTAGTGTATTCAATTATTAATTTATCTGTATTATAGATAAATAAAAAAAGAAACAAATTACAATAAATCCATTCAAAATTGAATAATAGCGTTGAACATTTGTACCTATAACTCATATTATTATGGTGATATAATATTCCACATTGCCATCTTTTAATGATTATTTTTAGTTATTAATAGTTTAAACATTTATTTATAAATTAAGAACAAATAAAATTCAGTTCGGATTTATTTTCATTAATCCGGATTAATTATGACTTTAGGTTATTTGAATTAAGGTAAGTCTGGATTAAACAAAATAACCAAAAATCTTGTATTTTTTTTATTTAAAAGTTTACCGACTTCAATAATTTAAAAAAACTGTGTGTGTATTATAATATACATAATTTATGAATAACCGCTATAACATGCATTTATGCGAAATTAGTGGAATTCATTTTCATAGTTTTTTGGTTTATGACAGAAACTATATAGTTTACATGTTATCAAACTGCTGTCCGGATTAATGAGCTTCTACTGTAATATAGATTAAATTATTATAAATTAGAAGGTTGCTACAGTAATAAAAAATAATTTACCATCAAAACAGACACCCATATTTTAAATAGTACCAATTTAAACCTTGTTGGACTGTTGACCTTAGAAACTTGAGTCTTATATCAAAATAAATATGAGAATCTGTTTTAACATTTTTTTTTCAAACCAATTTTATTTGTATTTAAACTTTGTACAAATTTTCATCTTTAAAAAGGTTAAAAATGTAATATTGACAAGTTGAAATATCAAAAAAATTTTCTATAATTATTGTTATGTGCCAAAAATTAAAATGTATTATAATTAATTATAATTTTTTACTTTTGAATTTGCCTCCCCTCTCCAAGGTGCGTACCAGGGATTCTTTTTAGGGGGGCTAACTTACCAATTTTCTTACTTTTCCTTACACACAAATAAGCAACAACCAGTAATTGTTAATAATATATATTTTTTGTTTATTATTACAATTATCGTCATCATATAAGTTTGTTTATTTATTTTATCATAATATTTATAATATACCTATTATTAATAATAGTTACCTTATACCTATAAATAAATATGTACAAATTTAAAATTTAAAAGTAAAATTTGTAACAACTTAATTATTATGGGTCCCTTTTCGGAAAGAACTGATAATACCTCTGATCGTCCCATATTGTATTTTTGAGATAAGTTTTAATTTATCATAGGGTGAAAAGGGATCAGTTGAGTCAGCTGTACTTGTATTTACCAGTAAAACATCGCAAATATTTTCAAAATTATAAATACGGATTCATATATTTGTACATCACATAAATTTAAAGCATCAATAATTGTGTTTAATGGCAAAGTTTAAGAACAGTTTTTAAAACTTGAAATTTGTTCGTCTGTTATATCTTGGTGGTAGAAAACATTCAAAATTTGTAAGTAGAGTTCTATGTTTAAAAATCGATTAGAAAATTAATAGATGAATGGAATAAACGATAAATTGAACGTCTATCATATTCTTCATTATTTTCTGCTGGTGTATTACAGTTTGGTATTTTGTTAGTCTAGGTAGAGATATAGAGAAGTCTTATTTAGTGGCAACTTGTGCATCTCAAAATAATTGTTTTTTCATTCAAAAGTTCATTTTCGGCAATTAAATAAATTTGAATATGTAAACCATAAATTATATACATTACGGCCAAATCAAATGGACTGAACGTTCAAATTTTCAAAATGTCATTGACAGTCCACAGTTATTAATTTATTATTATTATTGTTATCATCGTTACCGGTCGAACAAATAAAAATCTAAAAATATTTATCAACAAAATAATCGATCGGTAATTACCACAAGCTTTATCATGTACAAAGTGCAAGTATTAATCAGTATCAAACATAAATCTGTAATAAATAAATATAAAACCAATAATCTAAATAATCAAGTGGGTGCAAAAAAAAAAAATGGTAATATAATTTTAACAAATCAATATTACAGATTAATGTCTAAGCCATAAACAATTTTTTTTTTGGGGGGGGAGGCTTTAATACTGATTGTTATTCCTTATTGCATGCCCCTAGGCAAATTTTATTTTGTCGCCCCATTAAACTTATCAATGAAAAAATGAAGTTTTAAGTGCTTATTTAGCACAACTACTAGAAAAAAAAAATCATATAAATTGTTCTAATCAAACAAATATTGTTTATAAAATATAGGGTTTACTCATCAATAATATCATAATATTAAGTCTATCCGCTTTGAAAGTTGTGTTGAAAATAACCGAATGTCTAATCAGAATAAACACATGGATAATACTTATTCTCTACTCGGCCGCCTTCTATTTCATGGTCACGAAGAAAAATATTATTACAACTTTATCTTTAGGATAGAAAAAAGTTTTATTTTTGTACACGTATTGTGTAATAACCAACATTTGATAAATATGCGTAAAATTAGATTAACTTTTGGATTATGAAAATGTATTAGTATAAATTATAGGTAGGTAGTTTCCTTCAACTGTAAAGATTAAAAATTACCTTACAAAATCTAAAAAAAAAACTAGTATTTTCATTAAAATATTGGCGTAAAATTGCCGCTAGACAACTGCCTACTCTGCCTGACGCTAAATCCACCACTGGTAACGTGTTTCCACGAATTACAGCAGTATAACTGTTATTTATATTTTGTTTCAGATTTGGTAGCTATTATGAGATTACGTAAAGACAAAAGTGGACACAGTGATTATTAATTAGAAAATTTAATAAAACAGTTTTTAAATGTAGGTAAATCTTTAGGACCAAGGTATTCACGGTTTACCTCCTGGTAAACTATTATGTGATAAATAATCACTGCTGGTAAAGTAAATTTATTCCGTTAAGCGTTCTTTGTCCATCGATAAAAGAAAATGTGCATACTTCAACACTTGGGATGTATTTTTTGTTTTTCAATAGTGATGTAAAAATTTGAATCAATTTTTCTCTTCACCAGGCCATTTATGTACTGTGTTTATTTTGTGGATCTGAGCAATTTTTCCAATCGTTTCGCTTATAAGACCCTGGATTCCAGTTTTATATTTTACAAATTCGTTCCATCAAATTTTTTTAAAGTTGTCCGAAGAAATACTTATAATAAAATCACGTCAAACCACAAATTATTATCAATAATGTGTTGATTGTTTGCATTATAATTAGGTAACTGCGTAAACAATCCATAGAGTAATGATATAATTTCAGGGAACCTAAATAAGAATGTCGCTAATATTTCGTCAATTATCTCGTATTTTCATTAAAATGATTATTGTTCGAACAAGAACGAACGACCGAACGGACGAATGTAAAGCGATAATTCTGTAGACATTTGGTCGTACCGTTTTCAATATTCGCTCTCACTGTTTGTGTTCATCAGTCTTTTCTTCTAGATTGCAAATATGTAATTTAAGTTGCGACGAATCTCATATCGGTAAACTGTTGTTGAGTAAAACTGTGTTTATTTTTTTTTAAGCATGATTTATTTTTTAAGATGTCATCAAGTGAAGATGATTTGATGTTAACTTTCACGAGTTTCACATTTTACAATTTATCGACGATAGCGCTATCAAAATATTTTATGCAGGCCAAAAATACATATAAAAAAAAAATTAGACTTCATATTTTAGTTTGAATCCTTCAAATGACGCCCCTACTGTAGTCTGCACCTTAATTATCAGCAATACATCGATATCAATACTTAATCTAAAATATTATATGACTAAATTCGTATTAGTACAATTTGTACACGATACACAAAATTGAGTGTTCAAATTAAAATGTTAAAACAGTAAAATTTCAAATAATTAAGGGTGTTTTAGTACAAATAAAAATAAATAAAGCTTTTGAAATTATTTTATTAATTCGTTTTATTGATGTAGACATATTATTAGAATTATGTTTTGTTACACTGAATGTAATTATTTATGAATAACCAAAAGTAGGTCTTCTGATCGTATAATGATATTTTACCGCCGTATGAATTCGAAGGATATTATGATAAATTTAAAGGCAAATAATATTATAAATTGTTTGGTTCATTTAACAGTGTTTTTAGTATTATTGTGTTGAGAATATACTATAAACACAAAATGGTCAAAATTGTTTTCTTTTTTTTAGAGCGGTTAAAGCTTAAAAACGATTTGCACCATATGGAACAAATGTAGGTAGCCTATTTCGGTTGATTATTAAAAAAAAAAAACATGTTACATTAATAAAAACAGAAAAGAATTGTTATTTAAATGAATTAATATTGTTCTGATGTCGTAGTTGTAGCCCTGGATTCTTGTACTACGTACACTTGTGAGGAGCCTGGGTGTGTTTGCGTGGTCACGAAGCTTCTGTGCTTAGCACGGATCAGCGATAGATTACTTTCAGCAGTGTCAGCCCTGTCTTCAGCAGCTTCCAATTCTCTTTGGAACCGTCTTACTCGAGTGACACTTTGGTGGCTCATGCCTTCCTGTAAATGTTAAATAGAAAAATATTTCATACGTGAATAAATAATAATTATTTTTCAATACCTAATAATTTCACATACCTGTTCTTGTAATTGCCTCTTGTAAATATTAACCTTCTGATTGACCTTCTCTAGAGCATCTTGTAAAAGTTGCACATTGTTGTGATCTTCTTCGCTCTGTATGACCAACTCCTTGAGCGAACGTTCCTTCTTGCGCAATATCTTTATGCTCTCGGCGTGACGGCGTTTTTCTTCGTCAATTTCTAATTCCAAGTCACGGATCTATTGAAAAAGAACATTATATAAAGTAAAATTATGTTTATTAGGTACCTTTTTGCGGTTATAGTGAATTATTGTAATCACTTACTCTGGCTTCTAGTTTGCCAATGATGCGTTTGCCTCCAACAATAGCGTTAGCTTCGACTTCCTCTAAACGAACAGAAAGATTCTTGACTTCAATTTCCAGTGACTTCTTAATAGATTCAATCTTTATCACTCTCTCTTGTTCTTCATGCAATAATTCCACTGTATGTTTTACTTCAATTTGTACCCGTTGATAACGTTCATCTGATATCTTTAAAATAAATTTGAAAATTATAAATTAATATATAGGTACATATCGTACGCATAATATAATAAAAAGAGCTGATACCAGGGATGGGAGCGGCCACTGTTGTAGGTAAGCAGTTGGGAAGGTAGGATACATAGGATTATTTAATTTATATCTGTAAGTAACGATAAATCATTGCTTGATGATTCCGAGCGTAGTTCGGTATTACACGATTTGAAGTGTTTAATGATTCGTTAAAATTAGATTTCAAATCGCTTTTAAAAGTCGTCCGATGATTTTGGAAATTTTACTACGTCTAGGTAATTCTAATATAAGAATTATAACCAACTTTCAAGTCTCTAAGTGTATTTATAATCAAATTATAGCAAAAAAACTTTTAAAAATTTAAATTCCTTAAAGGCTCAAAAGTGGCTCAAATTTTTTGCAAAAATACCGTAAGATAGTATTATCCACAGATTAGAACAAAGAAAAAGAAGAAAAAAAAAATAAACAGCATTGTAAAACCAATAGCTCGATAAGCTCAGAATCTAAAATATAGCTTAATTGGTTATGAACAATACTTACTCTCAACTCCTTCGATACTTCTTCGTAATCTGACATCAACTGGTGTAATTCTTGTTCAATCTTTGATCTAGACGACGACAAGTTAACATTGATAGTTGTTAATTCATTAACGCGGCTTTGTGATTCTTCGTATAGTTGTTCGATAGCTCGTTTGTTACGTAATGCCTAAAGAAATAACAAGTGAAATTAACTGTTGGTACATTCATCACATTTAAAACTGTTAAACGAATGGATAACTTACAGAGTCGTAATTTCCTCGGAGTTCTTCGAATTCTCCAGTAAGAGATTGCAGTTTGCGCTGAGTAATGGCTAATTGATCTAATGTAACAGCCAATTGACGTTGACCTTCGTCATAATGAGCTTGCAATTCCTATAGGTAATTTAAAATAATAAATTACTTAGTTACAAAAATAGTTTTAATTAAAATAAAAACAAAAATTTGCACGTATCCAATAAGTCTGATTAATTTTTGTTTAAAAATGTTTGAATACTGGTATATTTTTTGGAAGGGGCTTCATTAGTAAAATTATCCGTATTATTTTAAACTCCGTGTTATATGCTATCATAGAATTAGTATCTCTTGCATGTTTGAATGCAAAATAAATTTACCGTTAAGTGTAGAGATTGCTTTTTAATGGTTTTTTGTAGCTCGATATTGTTTTTATTGGCAACATCCAATGACATTTCTAATTCAGTAATTTGAATTTGGAGCTTCTTCTTGATTCTTGTTACTTCGGTTTTCAACTTAGTCTCTGCTTCAACTACACGAGCATTCAATTGTTCAATTTCAATACTTGTTTGTTTGCTGAAAAATTAAAATATATTAATTTATAATTAGGTAAATAAAGAAATAATAATAATAATTAAAAAAAAAACATATTTTAAATTTTAATTTCCGTGATTATACCTTCCATCTTCGAAATAATGAGAACTTTTAGATGAGAACTTCCGGAGTTCATTAGATATTTCATGCAAAGGTTGTAGCAATTTTGTTTCATCCAAAGAATTATACGTATGCGTTAAGTCAAATATAGTTTTTTTCTTAATTTTCATTTCACCTTTGTAGTTTTCTTTTGTTGATACCCTTGTTGATATTAAATCTTCAGCAATATTCTTATTAGCAATACTAAGCAACGAAGCTTCGATGCTCTTAGCAGATTTACCCCGGAAGCTCTTCGACATTTTAAAAATAAATTTTGAACACGAATACACAATCTAGTTTCGGGATTTGGTTGTGTTCACTACTGCTCGTCAATATATTCACTGAATTGTTTTCATAAATGCTAAGCCATTATGTCGATCGGGTGTATTTATAAAACTGATCGAAGGTCTTCGGCCTGCGCCAATGTCAATTTGTATAAAAAAAAACTCTATTTAGCTTTCTATTTTTTCCATTTCACATCATTCAGTTATTCGGACGTCATTGGTATTTAAACTTTCTTTCACAATACAATTCCAATAGATAATTATTGAATAGCGTTTACGGGAAATTAGTTATTTTTTTTTCAACAAATTGTATTAGCTATATATTATTTTAATGTAAATTTTATTTTATTGATTGTTTGATAAATACGAATATAGTTAAGAATTAATCAATACTTAGCTCTTGTTTCTAAATATTAAAAACCATATGGCTCTCTGAATGCATTATTTTAATCTACTTATAATGTATAGTAAATCCAATGAATCACTCATAATCGTATTTGTTCAATGGTGGATAATTTACGTGGAGAGAGGTCGAGGGGGGTTCAGACTACCTTCCCTTCCAGATATCAACATTATGTCAATAAAATGTCGTTTAAAATAGAGGCATTTATAATTGATCATTGAAATACTAATGATTTTTCATAACCCCTCCCAGAAAATTTTTGAAAATCCGCCATTGTTACTCATCATTGAGTATGTAGGCAACTAACTAAGATGTCGATATTTCCGTAATGGTTTCCCTAGGATGAAAAATATATTATATAACAATATATTCAATAAATGACACTATATAATATGTTTTATAAATTATGAAAATAGCGTTTTAAAAATTGTTTTTAATTTTTCTTCTAAACAAAAAATATTATGTACCTATTTGATTATATATGTATTGAAAAAAAGTGTGTATCATATCTATGTAAATTGAATGCATGGATTTGGATAACCATAATAATCATAATATATTAAAATTATATTTGTAGGTAGGTATTAAAATTATGGAAAAAATTGGATAAAATATAATAAATGATTATTTTATCAATTATTTCACAATTTATTGAAAAATAGGTCAATGTTACTGAAAGGTAACAAAATAGTATCGAGCCAAAAATTCACGGTGCCCATTTTTTTCTTAGTTATTTGAATTTAAAACTTTATGTAAAAAAAAATAAAAAAAAAAGGATAATAATACGATTTAAAATGGTATTATTTTATTAATTATAATTTATTTTCTATAAATAAATAATAATTAACAACCAAGTCATGTAATACCGAACTTTTAATACAGAATTATTGAAAATACAGAATATTTTAGTCTCCGTTATTTATGAATCATTACGTTTATGCTTGAATAGCAAATTATTACAACACGCATTTTTTATTATATTAAAATAAGTAGTTAGACCAAAGTTATTTTTTGTGCTTTAAATTTCAATAAGTGCAAAATAATTTTATTTGAAATTTAACTAAAGCAAGAAGGATTCTAAATTAGTGAAGATTTAAAATGTACAGGTACGCAATAGAACCAACGATTAACTAACCTAACACAACCTATCCATCTGGAAACTAAAAAGTAATTCCATGAAAATATTCTGTTCAATTTGTGTACTTTTGTTTAATTATCTACTAATAATATTAGTTTCAGGTTTTTAGTTATAGTTTTTCTGCAATATATAGCTAGTCGTGGCTTCATTAAAAACAATTTTATTTTTAGTTTGTGAATTTTAAATTTTATATGCGAAGTACAAAATTATTAGTTTTATAATTATGTTTGTTAAAGATATTGGTTTAGTAAAAATTATAATAATATGATGAATTAATGAATATGATGAGTCATATTTTTATTTTAAAAGTAATTTGGTTCTTTGGATTTTAGCCAAAATATATTTTGTTGAGTCAAAAGTAGGTCAATACTTATAATTATAAATAGTTATAAACATATAACTTATAATCATATTAGTGGGGTGAATAAAGAGACAAATGTTATGTTTAAAATTTGAAATTTGAATTTATGTCATAAAAGTAGTACCTATGTACTTATACCAATGCCTACATATTCAAAATAATTATAAACGCAATAAAATTGTTTTTTGAAGAAATTTTGTCCTAAAATTACCTTATTTTAAAAAAAAAAAAAATCATTATTTGTTTTTTACCTATTAAAAAACAGTTGATATCAAATATAACTCATTTTTTATTTACTTAATATCAATAATAAATCGGTAGTACATACAAACAAATTATACTTGAATCAATTTTTTTTTTTTTTTTTTTTTGATAGTTGAATTGCTAAATTTCGACTTATGTCTGTTTCATAAATAACGCTATTATTTATTATTTTATATTGTTTAATAATTAAATAAAATAAAATATAATAATGCCATTATTTATAAAAATCTGACAAAATAGCATAATATAATATTTCGGGAAAAATCTTGTCGAGCACCTCGCGATTTTCAAAACATTTTTCTTTGTAAAGACGTGTTTTTCCACGCTGATTTTGAAACTGTTGAATTTTTTGCGGAAACCGTTATTAAAGAAGTTATAACTATTTGAAGTATAATTTTGGTTAGGTACCTATACCTAAAGAGTCGACGAGGTCATTCGTTCATTGCGCTTGCTCGAGATTGTAAACAAAAATAACACTCGATTTATTATGCAAAACCACATTGGGTAAGTAACAAAGGAAAAACAAAGATCGTTGGGGGTGTTCTGTAAAGGTGTAAATAGAGGGGTTTTAGGGAGTCATAAGCACCTTCAAAAATACCCAATACATTTTTTTTATAGTATCGACTAAATATTTTAATCGTGTTTTGTTCCCACGGGTCTGTGATGTGTCTATAATTTTAGTACCCCTAAAGATGGTGGTCTAATTGCACCTATAGACTATTGTTCATTTATCCATCATGTGCTTATCCGTGTGCGAGTGTGTGTATGATCCCGAGCGCGCTTGTGTGTGTTAAGTTCAATATCATACAATTTAAAACACTGATAACTCAAAAAATAATACGATCGCCAAATTATAATTTTATAGTTGTTTTTAGTTAACTTAATAAATTTGTCTAAGTTTCAAAAAAAAAAAAGTGAAAAAAGTTTGTGGCAAATATATTGTTTTCTATGATCGTATTGTGTCGTAATATTCAAATTTGAAGTGCTATAACTTTAAATGTAAATACAATTATATCATCGTACCTACTTAGCGTCAAAAAATATGCCTTAAAAAAAATTAAAAAATTGAAACGAGGTGGTGCTAAACAGGATTTATACCAATATTTTTTAATAAAATTTAAAATGACGTTATAGGTTAAAAAAATTGATTTTATAATGTTATCTACAATTTAGTAACGGCAATACATTTAGTATATGTTATGTTTTTATATGAATATTGTAAAATACCTACTTAGACTTTCAAAAGTTAGGTAAGGTTAGGTTTTGTGAAATACTTATACGTTCTCCGGTATTTATTCGATTCTTTTTAGAACTATTTTTGCCGAATACATTTTTTTGTTTACTAAATTTATATTCTATAGTATGAGAACATATATATTTTGTTTATTTGTTGAAACGGTCATTTCTATATAAATTAGAACTGTTATAATTTTGGGCAATGGCTCTTAACAAATAATAATAATAATAAATAAAAACAAATTTTACATAATGTAATATTCTTGTAAAGATACTGAACGCTATACCTACTGTTGGTTAAAACAAAATAACTATTAGACAGACTTTAGATACGATTAAAAATATAATTCATAATATATGTCATGTGTTACTGCATTGTGTATACTATGAGGTGTGACTATTAAATAACGAGACTGCTCGCCTAGAGGGCGCCCTAGATGGGTAGTGAAAAAAACGAGTAATTCGTTGGGTATCTAGATATCTTATCTATGCACGTACCAAAACACGTTTTCGTCACTATTATAGTATTTGTGCAGTAGTGGTTTGAAACGAACGTGTTTTTTTCTCGTGCCGAAAACCATGTGTGACGAAAAACATGAGCAACGGATAAACGTAAAATTTTCTCGTTGAACTAAAAAAAACTCCAACTGAGTGCTATAAGTTGTTAAAAGAGGCCTATAGTGAGAATCTCCTTTCCTATCTCTGGCGCGTGTTTTTGAGTGGCATAAATTATTTTCTGAACGTCGAGAGTGCACCGGAATCTAATTCAGTCGTAATCCAAATTCAAAACCGTTTTCTTCGATATCAACGGCATCGTGATGACTGAATGGGTTCCGGAGGGTCAAACTGTGAACCAACATTACTATTTGACAGTTTTGGCAACATTGCGCGAATGAGTTCGTAAGAAACGGTCGATATTGTGGAAAAACAAGTCGTGGATCTTGCACCAGGATAAAGCGTGAAACGTTATTTGGCCGCTTAAGGCACTCCAGTACTCGAACATGCGTCTTACTCACCCGACTTGGCACCCTGCGACTTTAACTTGTTTCCGAAGATAAAGTCTGCCATAAAAGGAATCCGGTTTGAGTCGATGGAAGAGGTGAAACAAAAATCGGCGGAACTCCTGAATGGTCTTACGAAAACAGACTTCCAGCACTGCCTCGAGCAATGGAAGAAACGAATGAAACGGTGTGTGGTGAGGGGAGGGGAGTATATTGAAGGGGAGCATTTGAATGTAGAATAACTTTTATAATAAAACACTTTTTCGTAACCAGTCTCGTTATTTAATAGCCACACCTCGTACTTCATTTGCTATTTATACTATGAATCACTACAAAAAGTATAACAGGGTCTAATTGTAATTAAATTTATTATCAAATTTTAGGCAATTTTTCCCTTTTGTTCGGTATTTTTTGTATTATTATTTCTATCAGGAAAATAGCTATACGCACTATAAAATTAAATTCGACAGATTAAAAAATATCGTAATATCATTTATTTTGAAATTATGAAAAACATCTAAAAATACTAAAATTGTATTTTTTGAATATTATTAAAATTTCTTTATTTTCATTATATTTATACTTTTATACATTTTAATTAATTTTTAAACAAATTATATTAAATTTTTGATGTTATAATCTAAAGTATGTATTTTATTTATATCTATATATCTTGTTATTTTATTGAGTTAAGTTACAGCACTTTTTTTTAACAATAAGTATAATTAGTGCCGGATAGGGAATGTATCGGTTAACCAAGTTTTAGGATTTTCCCCGGCAAAAAATTTTACAAAATAGATAAAATTAATGAATAAATTTAATTAAAAACAAGTATAATTTTTCATGGCCCATCAAGATTTTCTTGGTAGCTTACTGGTTCAATCCAAGCCTGAGTGTAATGCATATGCTATGTAGGTAAATTTAAAAACATATAATGTTTTTTTAAATACTTATTTATCTAGAATATATTTATGTATTTGTATTTCTGAATTGAAAAACTAATGATTACAAAACTGTATTTTTATTATATGGAAGCCAAATTATATTTTAGGATTAATGCACAATATAGTTTAGATACATTTTATCGTTGTGTACTTTGAATGCATTTTTATTCAATATTGTATTTATATTTTATTGAATAATAATATATACTAATATATACTCATATCGTATACTTTATAGGTATCTCATTTGGCTATAGTATCCTGTCAAATATTTTATTATTATTATTATTATTGTTTTAATTATTCTCTTATTTGCAGCAGATAAAAGTTAAAAGTTGAATACTACTATTTAGTTAAATCTGAATATATGTATATATATTAAAAAACCTTACCGGATAGATTCAATTTCTTCATCTTTTTCAGCCAGACGTTTTTCGGCTTCGTGTCTGAATTGAGTAAGTTCGGCAGACAATCGGAAAGCTCTACCTTCCTCGGCTTTTCTTCCCTACAATATCAATATTGAAATTATAAATACAAAAATTTTTTGTTTAGAACTGAAATTCGATATTTACAGCTTCAGCTTCTTTGTAAGCAGCGCTAAGTTCATCACGTTCATTCTCCAACCGTCTGAGTTCCAATTCTAATTCATGCAATCTCCTGTTGTATTCAGAAATTGTGTTTTTAGCGTCGTGTAAATCATCTGCGTTGAACAAATTTATAAAATTAAAAAATTAATTTTGTCATTAATCATAACAATGTTATATTATATTTACCAGCTAATTTTTTGTTTTCACGAGTTAATTGATCCTTTTGTTCTCTGGTTTTATCTAATTCGTGGGTTAATCTTTGAATCTCGGTTTGCTTGTTCCTTAAGTCTCTCTGACCTTGTTCGTATAATGTAGTGGTTTCGTCAAGACGGGTTTTTATGTCAATGTTAATTCTTTCCAAATGTTCAACACGTTTTTGTAAATCTCTAGCAGTGTTGTTAGCCTTTAAAACAATAAGTTTAACACGGAAATATATTTGAATATTTAACAATGAATATTAACCTTTTCCAAATCAATGATCAAAACTTCAACTTCACTTTGAAGTCTAGACTTTTGTTTTTCTAAGTTATTAACTTTAACCAAAAGTGTTTCTATATGTTCTTCCTGTTCTTGGATACGTGCGGAGTATTTACGACTATAAAAAATAATTTAAATATAAATGGATATTTCTTAATTTAAAGTATTTTAAAAGCTAATCACCGTAATTCTTCAATTTCTTCTGCTCTAGCAGTTGCTTCAGAATCATATTTCGATTTCCATGCTTGAGATTCGCCATTAGCCTTGATCAACTGTCTCTCGAGGTCTAAACGAGCTTCAGATTCTTCTTCCAATTGAACTCTCACTGATTCTAATTCAATTTCCACTGAATGTAAGTTAGCTTCCAAAAGTGAGCGTCTCTATAATATCAAGTATAAACACAATAATTATAGTAAAAATAAATGATTTCAATATTAACTATTTATACACACTCTTTCATCTTCTTCCAGTCTCCTACGAGCATCTTCTAACTGTCCAGCAATTTGAGACTTGAGATACGTCGAGTTTTCAATTGATACTTTTAAATCTTGAACTTCTTTGACTAATTCAATATTTTCCTAAAATAGTAATATTTATTGTATTATTAATTTTTTTTATATTTTCTTATAATGTTTTACACCTGTGATAAACGGGATTTAATCGAGGTGATTTCAGTAACAGATCTTGTAATTTCTTCAATGCGAATATTAAGCTCATGAATAGTGATCTCTAATTTTTCAATTGTTTTAATGGAAGTGTACTGAAATAGAAAAAAAAATAAAAATTATTGATCTGCATTAAATTAATGTATGAGCTATTACTTTTTCCTTGTTAACATTTTCAATTTGTGCAAGTAGTTCGTAAACTTCTTGTTGGAATTTAGCCTTCTCTTTTTCGGTCCTGGAAACAGAATTTTATTTATGTATAGTTATAGTTATAGTATTTTGTTTTTATTGTATATTTGTCTATACCTAGCTTTTGCTTTGGCAAGTTGGTCAAGTTGTTCTTGGAAATCAGCCACAACTTCTTGGTGCTTTTTACGTAAAAGATGCGCTGTCTCTTCAGACTCGATGTGGACATCTTCTAATAGTTTTCGGAGTTTCGTTAATTCTGTATCACGTTTCTTATTAATTTCAAACTATAAAAATAATTTTTTTTTTTTTGGAAAATTGCACAATACATTACATTTTTATTAAATAATAACAAATTACTTGACTGTCAGCACCTCCTTCGGCTTCTTCTAAGCGTTCAGAGAGAGATATTAATTGCACGCTCAAGTCAGATTTTTCCCGTTCAATCTAAATAGTAATAACAAAATAATAATTAGGAATTTCAATAGTACATATTTTAATCAATTTCAGTAAGTTATAAACGGTTCATATTTATTTAGATAGGATATTTGGGTTTCATTTATAATATATATACCAGGCACTCGCCAAAATTCAAAAATAAACATTTAAGTTAGGTTAGGTGAATCAAACGTGTCGATTGACACATGTCAATGAAACCAGGCTAAATTCCGTTCGTAAAAATATAACTGAATGGTTAGCTTAGTGGCCGTTCACACTTCATTCGAGCTGTTCGACATAGCATCACTTTTTTTATACTTATTTTTAGAGTACCTTTCCAAAGCTCTGTGCCAAAGAAATTTAACTTACAATGAATAAAAAAAAGAAATAGTGTTTTTGAAAATGTCGAAAACCAGTAATAAAATAAAATAATATTAATATTATTCTTATCATATAGCAGCATTAGAAACAGTTATTTAATTTTTATGGAGTTAACATATCTTTAATAGTCTTAAGTTGGCAAAAACCAAAAAAATTGTTAGTATTCGTAAATGAAACTTATGAAAAATAAAATGTGTTAATAAATATTGAATACATTCAGTACATAAAAAACAATTTGTTTTATGAGAGGTTTTAAAATTACATATAGTATTATTAACAGTAAACAAGTAAAAATACAAATAATCGTAAAAATATATTTAAAAATAATTTTTAGGCATAACCATTTGTAATATAAGGTAAATAATTTTAAATCACTATCTTTTAAAATATTCGGACATTTTTAATAATAATTTTGTGAAATTTTTTATTATGAAATGAAAAAAAAAATTAATACAAGGTGGTTAATTTTTTTTTTTATAAATCATTTAAAATTGATGATTTTATAAATTATTATTTTAGAATAGATTTTATTGACATTTTATTTTCTAAAAGTTTACATAATACAATTGTTTTTCTAAATAAATATCTAAAAGGCTATTACTAATTATGTATGTATTATTAATATGTTTATACGAAAAATACATTAGTTGAATTAACATTATGAATGTATAATTCGAATAATGATAGTTATTAATAAAACTAAAAAATTTGATTTCTTAAAAATTAACAATTTATTTAAATATCGTTTTTGACAGTAAGATGTCAGATAATCCCAGGATCCTAGTACCTATTACAATTCTATACAAATTTTAAATTTATCTTTGTGGTTGAGAATCTTATTTCTAATAAATCCCACCTGAAATTTCGGAGTAGGTTTTTTTAATTTTATAATATACATATTTTAAATTTATTTGTTTACTTTTTATTTTTTATAATAACAATTTTTTTAGAAGTCATTAAAATTTGATGGTTAGTTTATTTTTATCGCTTGGTTTTTCAAATAAGGTATCTATATCGGTCGTTATTGTTCTTTTTAATAATCTATACGGTAGTTTTAATTGTCTGGGTTTATTTTATCTCATTTAAAAATAATTGGCTACTATCAGATGATTATTTATTGTTATTTTTATAACAATAAATAATCATCTATTTTCATAACAATAAATAAGTGGTTCCAAAATAATGTTAAGGTAAAACTTCAAAAAAAAAAAAATATATTATTTTTTGAAATACGAGGGATATATATATATAATACGTTATATACTCACTTAATCCACTATTCAAAGTTATTGTAATAATTCAATACAGTGGTTTATAAAATACTTATTTTTAACGGGGGACCTTTGCATTATATTAGCAAAGTTGGACGAGTAAAAAAAATTAAAACTAAAACTTATTTTGTGTTTTATCAATACTAAACGTATTATTACTTATTCATATAAATAATAAAAACAATAATATTTTATATTCCCTCTTTTTTTGTGTTTACGCCACCGATTCAATTTTATTCAGCATTACAGTAATTTAAAAAATAAATACTATACTAAATACTATACTCAAGTTCTATAGTCATCTCTTACTATAGGAAATTGTCCTCAATAACAATTATTCTCAGCACTTTTGAGTACATTCATTATTTAATTATATAATTCTAATTAGTTTAAATCAACATTTTCAAGTATTGATTAAATATCATGATATTTTTATCTATGTTTAAATGTACGAAATAATATCGGTTTTGAATAGTAACATACGTAAATATTTTCTCAAAATTTAATAGTAATAGGCAGGCACTTTATTTTTTTTTTAAATTTTAGAAATGTTATTATTTTTGATAAATATATAATCCTAAAAATCTTTATTGTTTTATAATTAGATGGTTTTTTAGCATTTCGGATAAAGCAATATTTATGCATAACACCGGTGACTTGAATTTATGCAATTACTGTTGCCAGAATCCGACGATCTGTTAATATTTCCCAGCATTTTTATATTTTGGTCATTTGCCATGGCAAACAGTGGGAAAATAGATTTGAACTGTCTCATAATTCTGGCAACCATAAAGAAAAGTACTTCCTCACCCTGCCACCGTTGACTATGGTAATTAAGTTGTCCTGTAGTTATTTATAACATAGTGTTGACTTATTTAAAGGAATGCGTGTATTTTACTTTTAGCATTACGCATACTTTGGATCCGATTACGATTGGTAACTAGCAAAAACGAAAGAATATATATTATAGTTATTTTAAGTAAAGGGAGCTATTTAAAAGTCATGCAATTTAAAACACTGGAGTTTGTACATAAACAGTAACATTTTAAATAAACTAATACATAATTTAGGTACAAAATTTTAAAATTATGAAGTTGTGTATAATTCTTTATAGTTGAATGCAGAAATAAATATAGGTATTTAAAAATAAATTGTCAGTTAAGAATTTAAAATTTAAATAGGTAGTTTATCGAAGTATTTTTTCAGTCAGATATATTTTTCCTAAATAATAATTCAATTAGGTATTTAGCTATTGAATATGAAATTTCACAATTTTACCTGCGACTTGATTTATTATTTCATTATACAATTTTTTTTGATATAAATCAAGTCATGATTTTCATAATTTAATCATATGATTTCTAACACAATATACATTAATGAAACATTATGTACTTACACGTTGTCGGAGTTCGCGTTCCGATTCTAAGTCTTCTTGCAGAAGTCTGATCTTATCCTAAAGGGAAAAACAAACGTAGGATTTGGTTAATCAATTCAAAACAGTCAATTTATTTAATTGTTTATATTGTGAGGGCTAAGGAGGATAGGTGGCATCAAACCGTGCTTCCTTCAGGCTGTCAAGAAGAAGAAACCTATCTCCACCTACCTCTATAAAAAGTTATAACTCCCTATTCCATTTTTTTTCACAAATTTTTGAACAAAATATTATGTAGATAGTCTTAATTGATCATTATGAATAAAATTCGTTCTTCTTCTGGCAGCTGAAGATGATTTAAATACCTGGAAAATGTGATGTATTCTATTTGTATAGTACCTAAAAATTATTGTGAGTGGTTTTCTTATGGGAAAATTGTAAATTTGGATTTTTGATAACTCGATTACAGTTAAGTTAATAAGTGATTTAAATTTTACTTACTTCAAGTCGAGATAGAGCGCTTAAGTCATGGCTATAGTCGATGTTTATGTCAGCGTTTCCGCCTCCTACCGAACGGTAGCTATACGTCTTGGTCGTCTTGGATAAAGACATGTTTGCACTAAATAAAACAACGGTTAAAGAATTATTTTCTCAGTATCACTAGATATTTAAAATCGCACTAAAGGTTGAAACCAACAAACGTTGTGACTATTTTTAGATTATCCAAGCGCTGAGGACGGACCGAGCTGAGCTGTCGTACTTAACTGAAGGCTGTGCATCCGACCAGTACTAGCCCCCGTTTTCACGCCCACTCACTGACTACTCCCTCCACTTACTTTTGTTTACTTCGAGAGCTGGAGAGTAACGAACTTGAACATTTGAGGTCGGCCCTTTGTGTCCTTGAAAGGAATAGTTCAAATTTAAGTACATTTGATTACTACTGTCGAAAACGCAACAATGCTTGTGATAATAATAATAATTATTTTATGTATACAACTATTAACTAATTATAACAATCTATTTAAATTATTCAACACCATTAGAAATTTTGTTTCATTTGTTTATATTTTAAGTAATAATATTATTATATACTATAGGTGCGAGCTAGTGTTGTAATGCGGATAGTGGACATAGAAATATAAGCATGAATTGTATACAGGGTTTAGTGAATTTTCATATTATCTTATAATAAAAGTTAAGTATAAGGAGTATATGTCTAGATACACTACACACGAAATTCTAAAATTGAGGATATAATATATTACGTAATATTTTAATTTTTATGGATTTACAGTCCCAGGTGGTATATAGCTACTAAGTATGCTTTAGCACATTATGAAAATCTACTTTTCAAATTGAGGAAAATTTATTTTTCATTTACTATATTATGTATTTAAATTAATGTCTAACCAAATAAAAAAAAAAATCGTCTACAGTTATCTATGTGGTTAACCAATTTTAAGAAAATTATCAAAACAATTTTTTTATAATAAAAAATCAAGTATTAAGCATATTCACATTATATTTAGTTAACTTTGAATTTTCAAGTTTACTTATTTCACGCATAGAATTAATCAACTCAGAAAATTATCATTATTTTATATAATCATTAATCTTTATTTTACTATTGTATCGGCACCAAATTATTCGTACAACAAATTAAATAATTTTGAAGACAATTGATTTCTTATTACCTAGTCAAATGGTTTTTTTTTCTTTACATAATTAAACTTTTATTAAAATCGATTATATGTATATTAATAGGTTTCTTGCAGAAAAGTTAGTAGTTATACGGTAAAGAACATTTTTAAAAAAGTTATTTAAGTATAAAATAGTTTTATTTTTCTATAAAGGCACAATATAATAGGTAGGTTTATAGTTTTATTACGAGTATTATAAATTTGCATAGACTGATTTTGATTTTTAAATGAGTTTTAGTTTTAAATAATTGTTAATATATAAGTAACACAATGTATTAGTTATTATTTATTACCGACTACCGTTAATTATAGGCGTACGCACAGAATGTGTCAGGTGTGAAGGATTAGGTTAGGTTAGTTTGAAAACGACATTAAGCAGAATCCACTGTATTCGAAAATATTGGCTTTAACTACACTTAAAAATTCCAAAAATCAGAATTTTAATATATGTAAAATTTAACCAAAAAATGGGGTGAACACCCATCCTACTGGGAAGGTACTTTAAGGATGCCATTTTTCAATTTTTCTAAGAGTTTTACAGTAAATGAGAAAAACCGGGAAAAACGGTACAACATTAAACAAATATTATTAAAGAAAATATATAAAGCCTATTTAATTACTTTACTATAATATGACATTTATATTGTTGACAAAGCATCATTACTAACTGAACTCCGCTCAGAATCGTTTTTTTCGTAAGCAATGGTTTATCGTTGCTTAGAGGTATATATTAAATTACTATAACAGTGGCTGCACTCATCCCCGTTATCCTAGAACGTCTTTTTGTTAATTATTTAGGGTGGTTAAATATGTTCCAAGATGATATTGATGAGTGATTAACATATTATTAAACATGAAAATTATGATAATATATAGTTATAGGGCTAAAATCTTCGTTTTTCGTCTATTTTTTTTAATTTTGAGAAACTTTGTGTAAATTCAATCGGCTGTATCTCCAGTAATATCAGATTTAAAAATTCGTTTTACCAACTAAATTTTAGTAAATTTAATGCTCTACAACTTTGCACTGTACTATGATATACAAAATATGCTTATTTTACGAGATATAAGCAAAAAATTGAAAAAGTCCGAATATTTTGAGATTTTGCACCCCCCAATTTAGCATAGGGTCCTCGATGTCGAAAACTTATGGTATACATCCTAGAGTAACCCCAAATAACCTGTTAAAATTGTATTAACTTCGGAGTACTTTCCAGTTACCCCCATCCCCTATTTTTCATTATACCGACTGGACTAAAATGATATATTATTCAATTGTTCCAGAATTTTAAACTTACAGAAGAGAAATTGAAGCTATTATCTTACATATCAGATTTTTTTTTTAAATTTTAAAATGAGTTTTTGTACGATCCCTTTTTCTCTTTGTACTTAATCAAAATCAATAAATTCTGTATAATTTTAAAGATTAATTTTCCCTTCTGAGGAATTTTTATTTAAGAAACTGTATAATATGTTATTCATTTTAAAAATAAAGTTATAAATTGATGTTTGAATTTGAATTTCCACACGGGTCAATTAGTTTAATTTTAGTTCAGTAGGCAATGCATTATTTAAGTAACTAATAATAATTTTAAATACATAAATGGGTAATACATATAATATATTGATATTTTAAATAAATATTAATGTATTACATTCATATTTTACTTTTCATTTGTTTAATTATTACTTACCAAATCATAAAATGGTTAGTTTTTGTATATTAAAAATATTATATAAGTTTTAAGTACACAATAATACATACTTAAATTTGTATAAATTGGTAGTAGGTATGGAACAAAATTTTAAGTTTAAGTTTTTTAAGTTAATAGATATGTTATCCTTAACCTATATAATATTTATAAGTCAAATACAATATCAAGAGTTCTTAAGCAGTGATGGCCTAGTTGTACGATTTACAAAACGTTTTTTTTTTGTCGTCTAACATTCTCTATTCTTTCTACACGATTTGAAATAAAGAAATGTACGTAAGAATAATGATGCGGAGAATGTTTCTTTTGGATAATATTATTATTTCTTAAACGATTAAGCTATTTTTATTCGACTGAATCCACTTAGATAGCTTGTCATGTTAAAAATTACATGTGTCATTTATATATGCGAGTTCTTCGCATTTTTTATGTAGATTTAATGTCGAAAATTGATTCAAAATCAATTAATACCCATTTTACGTTCTATGCGTATAATTGTTTATAAGTGTGTCTTTAATTTTTTAAATATGTACATGTTTTATCTCACGATAATATTATGTATCTTGGTACATAATCTAGTGCTAACATATATACCTACTTAAGTTTATAAAAGTTTTTATAGTTCAGATAGTAATACCTATTATCTAACTATCGATCATTTATCTGTTTATTGGTGAATGAACTGTTTATTCATTTTAAAAACTTGTACTTACAATATTTTCGATTTGTCATTTATAATGATACGATTTAGTTAAATTTTTTATTTTGTTATGGTCTTGATTTATGATAGTATTATGTTAATCCATAATAATAAAAAACACATAATATTTTTAAAATAAAATGTATAATTTTTCATTCGTTTTAAATTACAAACAGATATCCGAAGAAAGAAAATGGTTTATCGTTGTTTTTTTAGGAAAAAGACTAAATTAAAAACATTCTAGACTACATGAAAAAACAAAATCGATATGACTGTTAAAAATAAACATTATAATCATAACGAATTCCTGAAATATTGTAAGGGTCCACTATATACACACACGGTAGCATTATAGTATTGTCATCTCTATAAATAGATCGGAGTGGGGCGCAAAGGGCCTAATCTGGCTCGATAGACCC
This sequence comes from Cinara cedri, assembly GCA_902439185.1. NCBI lineage: Eukaryota > Metazoa > Arthropoda > Insecta > Hemiptera > Aphididae > Cinara > Cinara cedri. The sequence continues at coordinate 239,337 of CABPRJ010000496.1, forward strand.
GTAGGCGTTGAAATATTCACTGAAACGCCGCACAACGGTCGTGATCTAACATGGAACATTAGTGTATTTTTAAATTTTTCTTGATTACATAAAGTATCAGTATCTGTGTGGGAATTAGTGCAAATTGCAGTTATCATGTATATATATATATATATATATATACATGTATAAATTTTTTTTTTTTATTTGCGTTAATGTTAATTCGATCAACACTTATAAGTATTTACTTGTTACCTATAATAAATCAAAAACAATTATTTTAAAATCCCCGTAAAAACTAAGCAGTATCATATTATTATACAATTCAAAATTATTTTTTATAAAACCGATTTAATAAACCTTTATTTATTTTTTTATTTTACATTTGTATTAAAAAAAATTAATTTACTTTGGTATTTTCACTCTGGCCAGGATTTATAGAGCTGTACACCGTATTTCTTATGGAGTAGTGCCAACATAGGTGTTATGGGACCCAATAAAATAGAGTGGGGTAGGAGTTTTCTTAGTCAATTGGGAGGTGTCTATAAAAGGTTCGACGTAACACGAACCCAACCGAGCGGCCCGTAACAAAATTATTTCGGGAACCCAGACACGTTTGTTTCTCCCTCCATATTAGCGAATGTTCTGGAGAGTGGTCATGTCTCAACACGCCCCTTTGGCAAATAAATTATTAGTATTATTATTATTATTTTCTATTATAACAACAACTCGCGTGTAGCATGTAGACGTTAGGTAGCCTGATATTGTCACTAGTTTAAAAAAGAAAAAGAAAAGCCGAACAATTTTATTCATATTATGTATACAAAATAAAAATTTAAAAATTTCAATGTTAAATAATGCCGAAAATATAGGTAAAAAATTGAAAATAAGAGATTTTTATTATCGTAGAATATTTTGAAAAATGTATCACGTTTATGAAAGTCTAATTAAATACTCTGAGTGAATAGTTTTAACCAACTCACAACGACAAAAAAAAAGAATCTAGAGGTTTAGAGCAAAATTTGTAAGAATTTAAAATGTTAACGGCGCGTGCCATAAATATTTGTCTGTTTTTCCTATGAGGTTTTTTTTAAGGTTTTATAAATTATTATGAAAAATGCTTAGCAAATGACCTCCTCAATGTACTCAAATGATGTATCTGTATATATATATGTAGAAAAAGCACACATAGTTAATAAGTAATATCAATGCATTCGTCACTATGGCTCAGAATCTAAAATGAGATAAAAAATTGGAAGAATTCAGTATTTATCACGTTTTATTTATCTTGGTACAGGGAACGAAAAATTGTTATTCTGACTGTGATTTAAAATTAATGTACTTTTTGGATACTTATTGTATTAAACCATACTTATCTTCCCAAATATTTATGGTCGGCCACTGTAGTCATAAACTTCCACTTGACACGATACCTCACACCGTCGTCCTCACATACACCCGCAGTTCTGATATTCTCAACCGCATCTAATCACCTCATTTCTCGGTTTTCTTCTCCCCCTCTTTTCTTCTACGTTTATTTTCATTATAATTCTCATTGCTTTTGATTTCTTTCCCCTAATGACATGTCATACCATCTCATTCTATTTTCTCTAATTCTTTCTATACTATCAAAGTCACTCCTATAAGCTACCTCTCATGTACTCATTCCTTATCCTATCTTTTCTTGTCACTCCTTTTATTCACTTAAGCGTTCTCATTTCTGTCATACTCATTCTCTGTTCTATTTTTCTGCCTAATTTTTTAATTTTCTATATTACACAGGTTATTGCATTTACAGTATTTGTGAGTTATAATATAGTTTTACTAGTTTGAAATTAAATTTATTTAAGTATACAATTAATTGGAAAAAGTCTTACTTAGGTACTTATATGATTTAAGAAAAACCGTTCGTTTTAGTGAGGTGGACATATTATTTGCACTATTGACAACTATTGACCTACACCACTTGTGACGTATATTATGCCCATTTCAAACTTATTGTCTTGTTGTTTATCTTCTATACATTTTTATTTGCATTTGCATTTGGTTTTCGTGCGTCTGACATTGAACAGCTTGAACATATGACTTCTATTTGTTTATTTTAAGATGTTTATAAAGAATCAGACTTCTAACAGTTCTATAGTTATAGTAATGCGAACAATTTAATTATTTTTAGGAAATTTTAGGAAAACTACCAAGTTTTAAGATATTGTATATTTTTTTGGTATATCATTTAGGTTTATAAAAGTTAACATTTTTAAAATATATAGTTTTCAATAAATAAATAAATAAATAAATAAATAAATAAATAAAAACGTAAACCATTGTAACGCTATCTCGCTCAGTTCAGAAATAACAAAATCTTGGAAATCGTTACTTATTTAATCGTCCTTTTTTATTTAATTCTATGGGCATTTAAGTTCTAAAATATGAAAAAAACATTGTTTTAAGCAATCGATTTTTCTAATGTAGTGATTATTAATGATGATTATACCATCATAGCCGAATTCAGTGTATGTATTTTTGTGTTCTTTAGTCGCATATATACAATAGATTAGGTACTTAAACGCATGGTCACTAACCAAGTTTAAAATTTCGAACGATAGAATTTTTAAAAATGTACAAAGGTTTTCTTATTTGAATCCAATAGTAGGTACTTGATACCAACAAAGTTATATTAGAACACGAAATAACAAAAAAAAAAAAAAATAGAACAAATAGCAATATTTGAAAATAGTTTTATTCAAAACATGAGTAATTCTTAACGAAAATTCTTCATCATATGACATTAGTCACAAAAATACACACAATTTGATGGATCATTTCCAACAATCTACCTAAAAATCTTGGTAAAATTGCAAAAATTATAATCAAACATATCATATTTAATGTACTATTTATTACTAATGTAAGTTTTCAATAGTTGAATCTTTATAATAAACGTTATTAAATATGTTATTATTATAACACATTGTAGTTAAAATGTTATTTTCTTTTCTTTCATATTAATTTCTTATTTTTTTTTTTTTTTTTTTTTTGGTTGGTACACTAAATAAATATACATATATTAAACTTTTATGTAAGCGATTTTATTTTTAAACTTCAAAGAAAAAAAAATAATAATTTGGTGATGTCATACGGTTCACTTCCTTTTGTTGTGATTCTTCAATGAGTTAGTACCTACTATATTTATTTTTAATAAAATATATGATAAGTGTTTTGTATACGTTATCTAGAGAAGAAAAAAAACGTAGGTAGCAAGTGCCTAGTACTTATACTTAAATGTATTGCTCTATGAAGATAAATCAAAGATGCTAAGTTATTTAGTATACAGTACGTTATATTTAACCTTCTTGTTACCTACTTGTTTTCTAAATTGTTTTTATCGATTCGTTTATCATACTACAAAAAGAAAAACTATAACATTGTTATACACTATTGTGGTATAACATTTTAAGAGCGTCTATGGCGTCGTTGTTTAAAAATGGATTTTATTATATACGTAGATAGTAGGAAAATTTCCAAAAATTCCTTTTTGTGTACATTATACTAAATTTCTATCATAAAAATAATTTTAATTTTGAGTTTTATTCACATTGCTCTGTAGATGAGAGCATGTAGCTCACGACGGTCTTTGCTGACTTAGTTAAATTTTTGTAAACTAAATCCCTGCATTTTTTATTATTTGTATTTTATTGATTTTTTAGTAGTTTATACACTTGTTTAAAGAATGTTTATAATTTTTAACAAATTGCGAAACTGAATATTTTTCTGACAATGTTATAGTCACCTATATCAAACTGTGTTCCGCGAATAATTCACAGGGGTCTAGAAAAAGGCCTAGAAAAAGTTAATTAAAATTCTACAACAGTTAACTATTTAATGATAACAGTGATGAAAAAAGCGAAATTAGCAATTACCTGCCGCGCATGCGCTATGATGCTGTCAGCTGTTGTATGGTTCAGTGAGTTTAGTTATTTGTATTGAGTATTAATGATTTTCCGTCGAAAATTTCCCGAAATTTTTCCCCGTTGACTCGTTATGTATGCGCGTTCAATAATTTATTAAATTTATCATAATAATGTTACCAACGATATGAATAAAGAAAATAGTTGTATTTTTTTTTTAAATAAAATATTGTATTTTTATATATTAGAAGTACGCGTAAAAAAATATTATTGTCTGGCGTTTCATAATCTCAAAAAGTTTATAAAATATAGTAACTCTGGAATATTGATTTGAATCAATAATTAATAGGTAATACCAACAATCACACTTTTTTTTTAAAAAAAAAACCGAGATAAATATGAAATAGTCATCTTTTTTTTTATGAGTTTTTTACTAGCTATACTAGGAAGTAGTTACTTACCACAAAACAAATATTAGTAGTGAGTATCGGTATAAGCCGATATTGAAGATATTGAAATATGAGACAGGTTTTGAAAAACCGCGATATTTTGAGAAAAGAATGTCTGTAGAATATAAAATAATCGTTAAAAAATCGGATTTTAATCGATTTTTCAAAACGAAAAATCGTTTAATTTCAATATCAACTTAAGATTTTCGATTTCAGATATTGAATCGGATGTAGGGAAAAAGTTATCACTAAAATATTTCCTAAAGGGTAAACATTTAAATCAATATGTTTATTATTTAACCTTAATACAAGTCGTTATTATTTATTAGTTTATACTGTTATACTATGCACCTATACTTATACAAAGCACAAATAAGTATAAAGCAGCTATCTAACTATAATAACCATTATGAATATTTTCAAAGAAATAATAATGTTTGAAATAATAATCCCCGAATAACTATGCACCATCTGTAAACGACTATTCAAAACATAATTAATAACGCACGGTAAATTCAGTAGATAGCGTCAGTATATATTTTTAAAACAAACAATAATATATCATATTTTCTTCTTACAACACGCATCATATTTTTTTCTCGTGTATTTTATTACATAATTATGGAAATCAAAATCTCTGTAAGTAATAAAAATTATTCATAGTTATTATTATTAGATACTTATTAATTTCTAATATTATTATACATTGATAAATTATAATTAATTCATGTACAGTACAACTTTATTACTCAACAAATTATGAAAAGTGTAAACAACTGTTATTGTCATCCTATTGGTGTAAAATAATATTATATGGTTTGCCCTTATTTCAATACTTTCACGTTTCGAGTATTATTCTGGTCAAAGATTTTGAAATTTTTATAAAATTAATGAGAAATATAAAAATAGATTTTTTTCTTTTTATTATTAACTATAACATTCGTAATATTATTATAGATTTTACTCATGTGGAGTGATTAGTTTTTGTTATACAATTATAATTTCATATTTATTTATTATGGTTTTATATTAACTGTATATATAGCAAAGGTTTTTTAACTTTTTTTTTGGCGTACGATTTATATGAATAATTATGGATCTGTCATGACTAAAAATTGAACTATTCATAATGACTATAAGAGTATAAGATAGTAAAATACTCCAAAATACTATACAAATTAAAATATAAAATAGTATTAGATCCATTAAAAACATTTGTACAAATATGTAGGTACCTATTAATTATATCAGTATACTAAAGATAATTTTACAGTAAATTTGGTTCTTTTTTTTTAAAACTGTTTTCATAAGATACTAGTAGATTTAAATATATTTTAAGTAATTAAATATTAAAACTAAAAAAGACATACATACATCACACGTGGGTGCAGTCAATATTGTAGGTGAGAATTTTTGAAGGTAGTAGAAGGGAAATTGAATGTATATCTGTAAGCAACGATAAACTATTGTTTCCGAAAAAACGATTCTGAGCAGAGTTCAGTTGACAGTGTTACTTTGTCAACATTGCCATATCACGATAGAATAATTACACAGGCATTATATATTTTCTTTATTATTATTTGTTTAAACATATTGTATCTATTTTTCCATTTTTTCCTATGGTTTTTCCGTTTTATCTCCGTATTTTCAGTTTTTCACATTTGATAAGAAATCTCCTGAGAAAATCGAAAAATAACCTCCTTAAAGTACCTTCTTAGTCCGATTTCCTATCAGAAAAAGTGCTATTAATCGTAAACCGGAGCAGGATTTCTGGTAGAAAAGTTGTCAACAGATAAAAAAAAAAAATAAATATCTTTGTAAAGCCATTAGCTATTTCGCTCCACGCAGAGTCTAAATACGCAATTGAACTTATAAAGTTTTAATAATTTAGTAGTATAGATAGTATAGTCATAGTGAAATCGATTTTATTTCAGGAAAAAAAAAATTCAGTTTGCGAGCAGCGATTTTAGATGCATGTATTTTATGTTTTAGTATGGTTTAAATTATTGTTGAATAAAAAATGACATGAAGATAAATCATCGGAATATAATAGAGAACAAATAAGGTCCTACAGTTAATAAAGAGAAAATCAATATTGACAAAGTTATTAGTCGCGAAACGTAAAAATTTACAAAATGTTGAGAAATCATCAACATGAAATTATCATTGATCAATTATTTTTGATGTAATCTTTTGCATTTCATGGCTAATAACTTTATCAATTTTTTTGGTCAACTATAGGATTTTATTTTTACCTTTTTAAATTCTGAGTGTAGCGAGGGGCTATTGGTTTTACTAAGATATTTATTTTTTTTTCTTCTTTTTCTAGTCTGTGGGCACGATTTTTCCTTGTGGACTTGCTCCGATGTTTACGTGTAGCAACTTTTCTGAAAGTTCAAGTTGTCTATTTTGTACTTTAAAGAAGTCATTTTTTCAACATTTTTGATGTCGTGTTTTAAATAAAAGAGCTTAAGTGGGAAAAAAATGGGAAAACGTACAATCTCACGATTTCATTTTTTTATAAAAACACGAACGACGTTTTCTACCAGAAAAAATGATTTAATCGAAAAATCATAAGATATCTTATTATTTGTATTTTAATTTACTTTCTTACGGTATTATCGTTAAAACTTTTGAGCTTTTAAGGAATTTTAATTTTGAGAGTCTTTTTGCTGCAATCCGGTTATAAATACACGTAGAGATCTGAAATTTGGTAATAAAATTTATATTGGACTTACTTAGACGTGATAAAATTTCCAAAATCATCGGATGACTTTTTTTTTTAATAAACATTTTGAAATCAAATTTAAACGAAAATCGCAAAAAAAATGACGGCACTTCAAATTATGTATTACCAAACTGCGCTCGGAATCGTCTTTCGTCAAACAATAGTTTATCGTTGCTTACAGATATAAATGAAATAATCCTATGTATCCTACCTTCTCAATTTTTCACTTACAACAGTGGCCGCTCCCATCCCCAGTATCAGCTCTTTTTTTTTTTTGGTTCACCCTAGTATTTACTTTTACAAATGTTTTTAAACATAGAAAATTATAATGATTTCGTTTTTGTACTTCTACTCGATTCACCGAAAATGTTATCAATTTTTAACATTTTGCTATTTTGCTACTGATCCGATTTATAAATGTCATAATATTATTATAATAAATCACTCTAAACCAAATAATAAATTATCTTAACTTTAATTTATGTAATATTTTAAAATAAATGTACTCTTATGAATGAATCTTTGATTTGACATAACGAAAGATGAAAATAATTACTTATTAGTTGAGACCTTAGATTTGGACAGCGGCAAATTATCCAAATAAGTCTTCCACGAATCAGAAATATCTCTGTTCTTTAAAAATGATGATTCTTCATCATTATTTTCCTGGTTCAGATTGATTTTTGTCAAGGGCAATAGGTCATATCCTGGATAAATTATTCTCGGCGACTCAAACATAGGTTTATTCAAGTTTTGAATTAACGTAGCTAAAGCATTTAACTCGACACGTTAAACATAATATTATTTTATTTTTATGTTATATTTTAATCTAATAATGTCTAAAATCGATAAATTGTTTTATCAAAATTCAATTAAATGGAGAATACAGTCGCTTTTGTGACTTTCTAAAATTATAATACGTATACAGTGGCTTTCTAAACGAGCAACGAATATGCTGTTTTTACCAAAACTTATTTATTTATTTATCTTATATCTTTATATAGAATTTACCTAGCTCAAGTGGAAATGTTTTCCGCGATAGTTCATTAACGTATTTTCCTTGGATATTTTCAATTTCATACATTCGTAATGAAAGTTGTAATGGATTGTACAGGAATGTTTTTACACCAGCTAATGGTATTCTAGGGCCACTTTCTTTCAAGCATTTTAATTCTAGTCGATCAGTTTTACTACAATGTTGACATCCGTCGATTATATAGTTGTTAAGGCGTTCCGGTATAAATTGCTTTTGTTTTTCCATTTTAGTTTTTTACACTGAAAACCAATAATTTGTATTCAGTTCAAGGCAAACAAATGAATATACACTTAAGCAACTAATTCGAATACAAATTAATTGTAGTGTTTTTTGTTTGTATTATTTGAATAATCTTACAAAAAACTGAATTTGTGTTATAATATTGTGTACAATAATATTTATGTTTGCGTACAGAATAAAAAATTACGTTTTATCATATAATTATTAGCTACCTACCTAGTTTCCATAGTTACTACTTAATTTAATATACTGCATTATAGTAACTACGAGAATATAGCATTATTAATTTTAGCTCAAACAAAAATTAATTAACTACACATATTATTATGAGGCATTTTTTTGTTTACATTTTAGATTCTAAGCGAAGCGAGGAATGCATTGATTTTACTATGATGTGCGTTTCTTTTTTTCTTATCCTAACATATCACCTACAACAGTGGCCCACCCATATCGGTAGTTTCGGCTCTTTTTAAAATTTTGGTTTTTAATATTCAACTATAGTATGCCAGTATTATTTACGGAGAAATAATATAATGCGAACAGTATATCTCTACAAATATCTAATAACTATTTTATTTAGCAGTCATTATTATCAATGAGCTTTGATATTTTGTTTGTAGACAGAGCCACTATACATACACGTAACTTATATTGCATAGGTACTAATTATTTCAGGCGTACAACAATAAAAAATTATAGACCTTGGGCGGCTGCTCGTAAAATGTTTTTATTTTGCACACGTGAACCATACAATTGAAAAATTACTGTTAAATTACTGCACAAGTAAAACTAAATATAATGTACTACATGAAATTACTATTTAGATACTATGGAAGGTGTACAAAACGTTGCAATTGCTTGTTGTCTAAGCTGTTTATTGTGGATCTGGTTAACAAAATGGGCATACGCTTCAAGCTTATCAGACGGTCTATTTTCGTTAATCTTGCATGAAATCACATCCAAGTCTATATAATTAGTCAACAAAATCACATTAAGGTTTAAATGGTAATGCTTTTTATTAGAATAATTTTCGATAAACACAATTTCATAGATACGAAGAAACTAAATTATATTAGTCCTTTTTAAATACACATATATGTATATTCTAGCGATATGATAAACTAAAAATTGCCCACATGAACCGATACTTATAGCTCATATTGTGCATTTTTTTTTTTAAACTTGTTTATATACATATGGATTGGGATCAGACTATTTTGCCCGTATTTCGCGGATGACCATATTAACCGGTATCCACATTAGGCGGAAGTGGATTCCACTGTACATGCTATATAAGAACCTAATATTTAACTGTATAATAAGTCAACACAGAGATAGATATAATCATGAACTCTAATTAAGTTTGGACTAACAAAATGTATATTATTGAAAAATAATAAAAATGACTTAATAATTGCAACCAATTTACCAAATGTACTTGATTTGTATTGTATGTAACTCAACATGATTGATATGTGACCAGAAGTTGTATGGATAATTATCTATATTATTATTACGTTATATACAACAATTTCGTACGGCTTCCCTATTGGGAAATCAATAAAATTTATAGAGTGCAACGAAATATTCACTGCCAATAATGTCCTGAGTGTAGATAAATGTAGTTTGCATTTAAACAATTATTGATGGTTAAAGTTTTTTTTTCATATTTTCAAAGAAGTTATATCGTAAGCTCGGTGTACGTAAATACACATGTATTATTCCAAATGTTAATTAACGAAAATTTGACAGCGTCTGACGCAGATCAACGTAAGGTGTTTAACATCCAAATCATTTATTAGCGACCGTAAAATGTTCTATTTATATGTTTATCTTTATTTTTAATGATACTTAAATAAAACATTACAGAATTTCATTCACTGTGCGGCAATATACTTGACTAACCTTCATTATGTACGGATACGAGTATATACTCTCAAGTTCCATTAAACGTAATTCGTTTTTTTAAATATTTTTATTCATTATTTGTATTGATAATAATAAGCATTTATAATTTTATAATTAATCTCTGTACTATATAATTAGGTTTTTATCAAATTCATTTTCTCGTGTACAATAGTATAACTGTGTAATATTATTTTAAATAAATGGTTTGAACCTGTCATTGTTGGCAGGTATAATATTATTATAATCAATGTTAAGAAACGTACATCACATTATATATTACGGCGAAAGAAATAGATTAATGATTTTATTATTGGCCGCGTAAAAGATAATTGTATGGTCGTTCAAAAGGGGTCTTCGGTGTCTGGTACAGTGTAAGTTACTCTTGTTATCTATTAAATATAGTGAGTGGATGAAAGAAACGAAAATGTACGAAACGCGCAGGTTTCACGCCGTGGTAAAATTTTAATGTTGTTATTATAAACCGTAAGTACGGTAATTTATTTTCTAGTACACGGAGATTAAGTTTACTGGACAGTGAATTTATATATTATGTTTTATATAATACCAACGTACCTATATAATAATAACAGCATGTAGGCAATATATTGTAAGAGTATATAATTGAGTAATTAAAATATATATACACAACCCTCTAAATACGTATATTAATGGCATAATAAATAAAATACTTTTTGGTAATCTAATAGGATTTAATAATACTATCGTAAATACTGACGACGGGCGTAATAAAAAATATGATAAAAATACATCACAATCTAATATTTTATAACACTAATGGTTCCTAAAAAGTCAGAATGAATATTTTATAGAAATGAAACGCTGTACTATAGTTAATATTTAAACTGCCTATCGTATTTTATGCAAATTATATACAATTATATTATTTGTTTTAGAATCGTAATTTTATTTTTAACTTTGAATAAATATCAAACCAAAATAACATTATATACGCGTATTTATTTTTTTCCCAATTATTGTTTCTATAACTGGACACTATCGTCGTTTATACAATTATAATATTATACACCCTGAACTAAAAACCATTTTGAATACACGTGTGGAGTTTTTTTCAAGTGTTAATTACCGAAAAAATTGTAAACCCAAAGTATACGTATTAAATACAGTTTGGCTGAGAAAAATATGCGTAGTTGTACAGTAATTATTGTGTTTTGGCAGTTTCTACTGCGGAACAGAACATATTGTATTCTCGGACGGATACACGTTGGTCTGGGGATAGAGGAGATTCATAATAGACAGATTGCTAGTGTGCCAAATTTCTACAAATGCAGCCTAAATGGTCCATAATGTAATTTAATGTTTTACCAGACACGCAGACTCGTGTTAGCTATTCCTCGTTTTCAGTTTATAATGCGACCGCAACTTCTTAATGTTATGTAAATCTCAATAACGGAACGCAATATCAATGTTTATCAATAAAAGTTTGTTTTTTTAAATTTTAAATTGTATTATATTAATAATGAATTTGTGTAATTAAAATTGAATCGTTTTATTAATCTTATTAATAAGACCGTATTGTTATAAATCGACAATACAATTATACCAATACGAAAGTAATACATGTGTAATACCCACACATTTTTATTTGGAACTAATGATTTTTTTCAATTTTTTTTTAAGCTTTACAACTCCCTTTTAGCAATTAACCGTATGATATCTACATATGTCCAATTTTCGTGTTTTTAAATCGCATTTGGCTTCAAGTTCGCACTAGGCACTTTGAGTAGAATATAAAAATAACCATTACGGGATCAGTGGACGTGGAGAGTTGGCCCGCATTCAATACTCCGGTACACATTGCGTTGTTGACATTTCGTATCCAGTAGTCGAACCGCAGTTATACGTCTTGATAATATGCAAATGTAAGCATGACTTCGTCGTTTAGGAACTCAAGGGTAAGTAATCTATTGCAATTTATGTGTATTTATTTATTTATTGTACTCTTATATCTATGGTTCAAAACGAATTTACTTTATTAATTTACAGCCACCATGGAGGTCTCCAAATCAAAACTACACGCCGTCGACTCCAGAACGACCGACTACTTTAGTGAGTGTAATATTTAATATTTTTGTGTTATTACAAATTTAAATTATTTTTGTTAATTTTAGGGTACAAGTTCAAACCGTTTTTTAAGTGGAAGTTCATACAGAGCTCTTACCGGAAATTCGGCCCTACCAACTCGTACATACAATGATTCGAGTTCGGTGACAGTACTTAAAGACAAGTTTTCATCTATAGCTAGAGATAAAGCAGTTTTAGCAGACAAAAGAATGAGAGTGGCATCATCGGGATTTGGTCAAAAACCCACGTTGAGATCTGGAAGTGCTAGCCGTTTTGGTGCACCGATCGTTCGCAGTCCAATTAAGGAACAATCTGTTACTGTTTTCGGTGTATGTAATGTACCAGAAATTGAAACTGAAAATCCAGTCGATGTCATGGTGTCAGTAGTCACACGTGGTACGTCACCTACACCTCCTGCTCATAGTACGTTTTTAAGAAGTAAACATGCCGGGCAACAAGAATTTATTATGTCAATGGTGCCACGAAAATATGAACCAGGCGTGAACGTTAACGTACAAACCGATGAAAGATTTCTACGTAGTATGCCGAGTTTAAAAGTTGTCTCCGCGATTCCTGTGGCTAGGTACGTCGGAAGTAGATCGGGATATAGCTATTCTAAGAATAAAGAATCTGGATCAACTAGTGATAACTCAGGTAAGTGTTTTATAGGGTGGTCATTATTTTATACCTGAAGAAAAAAGTTAAATAATTTTAATCGAGCAACCTGCTCTTCCTTTTGGTCATAAGTATAAAAGAGTAATTTAGCGATGTAAGCATAACCCATTCACGTGCCGTAAAAAAGTTGAACAATGATAAGAAAGGGTAGTTTTATCGTTTTTCGAATCTAATTTTAAAAAAATTACATTTATAAAACAGATCTTAAATATAAAACATACATTTATCCATACAAAGTATTAGAGTTTCTCGTAAATTTATAATTTGTTAAAAAAATTGATAAAATATTTTCAAATTCAATTTTAAACGTTTTTTTTTAATTTTACAAGAAATTTTGTCCGGATATTTTTTTCATAGATAATTGTGTGTCCTATGTTTAAATTCTTATGCAAATGCTACATTTTTTAAAATTTAAACGGTCAAATTATCTTTTTGTGGTACGTAAAGGGGTTGGATATCATTATAAAATGTCACCATAATCACTCTCTTATAAGGTTCGAAACTGGTTTTGCCATTTCTTAACACCTTAACCGAAATCGGAATCAAACTTTTTCAAAAACCGTTCTCAAAATCCCAGTTTTACAAAGAATAGTTAGTTATTTTTATTCCAAGAAAGTATGCACGTTTAAAATTGAATTAATATTTATTTGTATTATAACATATATTACCGATAACAACAATGAAAAATATTTTATTTTATTAATTTTATTTCTATAATATAATATATTATTATCATAATTTAAACCCACGGTTAGTTTAGGTTAGTTTAGATTTTTTAAGATCTTTTAATCTTTTACAAGTAAAATTATACGTGCAAAACAGTTATTTTTAACGTTTCCGTAAGTTTTCATTTTAGGCTAAACTTTTTTCATAAATAAGCGATTCAATCATAGTAATAAATAATAATTGATACAAATAAAAACTGGTAGTAGTAACTAATAGAAATAATAATAATAATAAAAACTAGTAGAAACTAGAAATAACTAATAATATAAATACCCATTAAAAAAAAAAAACTAACTCAAAAACCGTTTATCAAATCAAAACCAAAATATTATAAAAAAAGTTTCAAAACCAAAACCTAAACAATTTAAAAACTGAAACCGTTAAAACTGATGACGGTTTCGAGCCCTGCTTTTTATATTAACAAAATAAAATGGGGATATTCGATCAGAATGACCTAACTTTCTTTCTAAAACTGAAGACTACCCTAGTGTTTTATTTATTTTACAAATTACAAATAATAACACATAGTTTTAATTTTATTACAGGCCAAGAACAAGATTCGTATCTTTCGGATTCATCCGGTCATAGTAAAAGTCGTTCAAGTGGTGCAGAAACGTCAAAACTACCTCAACCGAACTGGTCAAGAAACAGGTCTTCTGCAGATAAAAGTCGAGATGAATCTGGTATTAGTAGGTCTGCGTCATTTTCCAGTACGGCAGAAGAAAAACCACCGACAGGACGAAAATTCGAAGAACCAAAATTAGTTACAATTAGAAGTATTGCACCAGTTAGTGGCGTTGCGATTATTTCTGATGCACCTAAACCACAATATCCTTTGAGAAAAATTGACTCTACTGATCAAGCTTGGTGGCTACAAGATTCTGAACATAACGAAAATAACAACGTAGAACAAACATTGTATAAAGACGCTGGTAAAGATTTTGATTTAAATGTAAATAATACTTTGATAAGCAAAATTCCTTCTTATAGTATAAGAAAATTAGATTCATCGGACAGAAGTCGATGGTTACAAGAAGCTACAGAACAAATCGCTGTCAATGAAGCGCCGTATGTTGAAAGTCCTTCTTGTTCAGAATCGACCAAGAGTAGTTCTACGTCAAGTAAAAATCGTTCATATGGCATTAGAAAAATGGACTCTTCTGATAGAAACCAATGGTTACAAGAAGCAGTTCAAGAAGATATTACGAATGAAAAACAAACTTCACGTGCCAGCAGTGTTTCAAATTCCGAATCTAATAAAAGTAATAATACATTATCTAGTATAAGTCAGAGCATATATGATAGAACAGAATCAATTAATGTAAATAAATGTATAGAAGATAGTGACAAACATGAATTGAATAATTATAATAATTCACTATGCGTTGATAACATTTCAAACTCAGATTCACATATTAGTAATTCCTTATCAAGTAAAAACCAAACGTATAGCGTTAGAAAAATGGATTCGTTTGATACACCGTGGTGGTTAAAAGAAGAAAGTGATGAATCAAAATTAAGCTCAAATAAATTAGAATTTACTAAAAGCGACCATTCTTTAACAAAAAGTCCAGAAATTACAGTGTCACATAGTTACAATCCAGTGTCATATGGAATTAGAAAAATGGATTCATTTGACAGTCCTTGGTGGCTATCTGGAGACGAGGCAAAACAAGTTAATTCATTAAGCGATAATTCAATTCAAAATCAACGTATCGAAGAAAATGAAGATAATTCGTATGAATCGTTTCCAACTGATCCGGAAAATGACGTAAATATTAATGTACCTGTAGAAAATGAAGTAGAAGAACTCGAAAATCTGGGTTGGCTAAAAAATGGCTTCAACTTTCAATCAGAAACAAACACACCTAATTTAAATGAAAATTCTACCTCGAATGAAAAGCTCGATGATAATTATTTAAATTTAAACAAATTAGATACTTGGAATAATGACTATCCAACAATTAAAAAAATGGATTCAATGGAATCGCAGTGGTGGGAATCAGATCAAAAAAATACAGATCCTGGAAGTACAAGCATTTCAATTGACTGGTCACACGACGGTCCAGAATTATTGCCGAATCAATTAAAAAATACACCAACAGATAGTTCGTTAAAAAATATTTTAGGTGTTAGAAAAATGGATTCATTTGATAGCCCGTCTTGGTTAGCAAGTGCTGAAGATTCTGAATCTCAAAGTCACGAACCTAAACAAACGAGTAGTGGTGATGTAGTCAGCTCAAGTTCAAAAAAAAATAAAGAAGAATTAGTCGATAGTAGTCCTGATTGGTGGGGAGAAAAAAATCAGAGCGATGATTTTGTCAGAACCAAAAAAACTTCTCTTCGAATAAAAAAAATAGAGAATGTTGTAAATGAAGTTGCTAATGAACCTACTAACAATAATTCAAAAGAACTAAATTTACAAGATGAATTGGATCAATTGATGTTATTTATTGGGGGATGTAGAAATATCGACGAGTTATTAGGGAACGAAGAGCCACCACCTGCAGCACCAAAAACACCACCGGATACCGATTCAGGTACCCAATATTATTTGATCTATGTACATATAACAATATAATACGTATTATATTACATTATTATTAATATTATTTGGATAGAAAATATATTTGAGTTTTTTATATTTTAGACGATTGTATAGAAGTTGGAGTTGACCAAGTTCATATTCATGACAGTACAGCACAGTTGTCGACAATACAAAAAAAACTGACTATGGTAAGTGCATCATTTTTACTTCTTAATAACATATATCATTATATATATCAATAATTATTTAGTTTAATGCAAATTTAATCAGATACCTACCTATTTGATATAATCGTAAAACTAATGTTACATAATTCGCATTATACATTTATTATTAACTATTGCATTCAAACAAGTTGATGTTATGATAAAAAGATGATCAAAAAATATTACATATTAACAAATTAAATAAACAAAAACAAATCGCAATTCGTTATTAAACGAATAGTAATATTTTTAACAAATTTTGTACTTAAAACGTTCTTTGAAAAAAATTATTACCTAATGCTCAACTTGCTCTCTTTAACGCTAAGTACAACTTTTAGTAAACCTCGTATTAAATTTGCCAGAATTTCAAAACGTTTGAATTCACATCAAATGAAATAATAAAATCCTCGAAAATGTCAAATGCCTATAAATAATTCAAAAATCTTTATTTCACTACGTCTACAAACAAATAATACAAATATTCTGTAAAAATGTCAGGTTTCTAAGATTATTATCAACCGAATTATAATATAAAAGAAATCTAAACTAATTTAACTGTTATTACCATTTTTAAACTTTCACGGTTTTACTACAGCTTTTTTCCGGTTTTGTCCAATCATTACAAAACTACAAGAAAAATCTAAAAAATGACCTTCTAAATGTATCAACTATATAAATCTAAAACGCAAAAAAAAAGTTCTCTTGTCGTATTTTGATTGACGCAAGATTTCTGGTGGAAAAGTTGTTTACAGACATAAAAAAACACATTATAATGAAAACGTTCAGAATCTCAAAAATAAATCAAACAAGTTATTATTGTACCATTTTAACGGGTAATATAAGAATTTATTGCTGATTACCGATATATTAATAATAAATTTGTTTCTATACTTAAATGTACAAATGCATTGTACAGGAGGCCACAGCACAAAGCAGTTAAAGTAGATATTTAGTACCCAAATAGATAATCTATAAAAACATGTACCGACCGAATGTTCTTTAAAACCTCAAACTCTTATACATAAACTTTAAAACTATCATTAAAATTCAAACAATTAAATGCGAAATGAATTTCTTTTTTTTTTACAAAACATATATTTTGTAGCTATAAGGCTAGGGTATTATTTAGTTGACAGAATCTAAAAACAAAAAAGATATAAAATTCTTTTAAATCAAAATTCTAACCTGTCGAATATTATCACTTTTATTCTATATTACTACGTAGGTATATGGAAGAACTATCCAAAACACTGTCAATCAAGCCGTAGAATAAAATGTAGATTTTATATAATTATACTAAATTTAATTTACCTTGAGACAGTTATTATTTGGTAAAATTATTATTAAATATAAATACTATACTTTAGAATGTATATTTTTTGATGAAATTGATTGCGCAATTATGTATTTAACAATATTTAAGTAATATTACGTTTCAAAAAAAAAAAAAAATGTGGAACAGTGATTCTATCGCAGTAGGGCATTCGTCTCACGCCACGTCCCTCGGCGTAGGAAAATAGTGTATTATTATTTTTAATTCGAACACGACAATCTATTGCTATCGGGAAACGATTCCGAGTAAAGCTCGGAGCATAAATTTAAATGCAATTGCTACACATAATATGTTTCTTCTCATCGCAGTTGTTTGTAAACGTTTTATTAAATTACCGAGAAATTCAAAAAAATTACTTCCTTGAAAAATATCTATGATTTGTACGTGTAATTCATTGCCGTCTATAAATATCCTTGTATTTATTATATACTAGAGCATATTAATAGTTTCAAAAGATATTGAGACGCATATAGGATCTAAATCAAAACAGGCGGAATACAATTTGCACCTTATTTGCTTAATTAATTAAGCTAATTATGGGTGTTTTATAAATTATAAAATCATTTTATTACAATTAAATCTAGGATGAAGTTAGTAATAATTATTATAATACCTATTGCGTTTAAATTAAATTCATAATAATATTAATAAAAATGTATACATTGCCAGTGCCGTAGGCAGGGAGGGTGAGAGGCTAAGGGGTCTGCAGCACTCCTTGACATTTTAAGAGAGTTAAAGAATTATTTCTACGGTCTATGAAAGTCGTCGCAAAAGTCTTAAATCCAAATAAACTGATCTGATTTTAAATTGTTATATTTATTTTGTTAGCATATATTATCATTCGTGGGCCAAATTTTATTAGTACTCAATATTTGAATATGCGCCATAGAGTTGTACAATTTGTTTTTATTCTATCTGCACATAGTTACCGAAGTTGGCCTTTTTGTTAGCTTCACGTTTTTATTGCTATAACTTCCCTTATGTCAGTTTGGTCGAAACGGTACGGAATATTATCGTTAGATTTTCTTTTTTTTTTTTGAATTGCTGCCACGTTAATAGATATTATAGGTAGTTACTACTAGACTAGCGCGAGTAAGTAGATTATAAATACAAATTTGTATAGCAGTACAGAAACCAAAACCAAAATATTGTGGGCTTTTCATTATTATAATTATACAAGCAGAAAAAATGTAATTTTGTTAATTTTTTATTCGAAAAATGTAAAGCATAATATTTTTTTAACTATTTTATTTTTATTTTTTTTTTTATTTTTACGAAAAATTTTAAATTATATCTACGTTTTAAGGATAATTTCATAGTGCATGAAAACTGAACAGTGAAAAATAGCCATGAGTTATTTTTAAATTAAGTTCCCACACAGAAAAAAATAAATTTTAAATTGTGTGAAGAGAAAAAGAAGTTCTATAATATGCGCGTTTTGTTAGACAATTAAGTCTTTTGGGAGTAGAAAAAGTGCTCTGATATTTTATATATATTATAAGAATGCATGTTTCTCTCTCAATGAATCGGAAAATGAACGTGGATAATTCTTAAGTAGTCGCCTCGGTGATTTATATATTGTAATATATACACTCTCTAAATAGGAAGATATTTACATGATTTTTAATACATATAAAATTGTGGTTTACCTTCAAATATGTGGTTTACTACATAAAATGTACACCTATTATATTTTTAAATTTTTAATTGAAGTGCATTTTGATTAGTTATTTTACCCATAGTAATAATTTTTACTTTCCGAAACATTATTTTATACTATACCTTAAAAACTTTGGCAGTGATAAATTAAAATGCTCATGGATGTAACTCACTACTCTTAATCATTCCACCCGTTTATCACAGTATACCCGCTTGTAACCTCCTCTCACCACTAATTAAATACCTAAAACCTAATTACCTATAATTCAATTAAATTAAATTATGTTATTGACAATTTTGTATAATTTAGGTATAAGTGTACTGCAGTATTGGATTACTAGTCTTACCTACTAAAACTTTTCACTGAATGGTTTCACAATTTTCCGTATAATATGAACTGAAAATATTATTTAAAAATGATATTGATTCATTTTAATAAAAGTTAATTAGAGATTCTGAGTGGAGCGAGAATGTATTAAATTATTTTCTTTTTTATGCGATAACTTTTACTACCAAAAAACACACTATGATTAGAGTACCTTTTCTGAAGGGAAATTTTCTCTAGGTGGTACTTTAGAGAGGACATTTTTTTAAAAAAATTCTCATTAATATTCGAGATAATAAGGGAAACCTGGTTCTTTAGGTTAAAAAAGATTGAAAGATTAAAAATAAGGTTATCATTCGTATTTATTTATTTTTTGTTATTATTTTAATATTTTTTAAACAAACATTGTTGTCACGGAAACGCATGTTGTAATCATTTTATCATAATATGACATATATGTATATTATATGACACTATCAACTGCTGAACTCCACTTCAAATCGTTTTTTCGTTAACAATGATTTTTCGTTGATTACAGATATAAATTGAATTCCCGTTTGTATCCTAACTTCACAAATTCCCACCCACAAAAGTGGCTGCACCTACGTGCAAAGTATGTCCGTTCTTTTTCTTAAGTTTCTAACCTTATATCCCATAGTTACAGTTGTTGATTCGGTTAACATGGAGATATATGATATTATTCATAACGTTATTGTTATTATTATTATAGTTAAAAGTATTAAAATGTACATCCATACTAGTCAATATTAATAATATAAAGTAATATTATATAGTAATAATAGTACTTAAAGAATTCAAAAATGTCCTGTCAATTATTTACAAATTAAGATTTGAAATTTATTTAGGTTAATACGTATAAGTACATAATATACTAGGTTACCGAATTATTTCAAAATTGTATATGTAACTATGATTTATTATTAAAAAAAAAAAACGTTTAGAAACCGGGAACATACACGCAGAGTGGGCTTTCCTAACTAATTTATTATCAAAAAAACGCTGTGAATTGGACGTATGTTTTACTACGTTATCTAATGGAGGGGAGGATATATCCTCCCAATGATTTTTTTTCTTCAATACCTACTTATAACCTTATACATTATTTCTCGGAGTGTTTTTTTTTTAGGAAAAACGCTTTTTTCTTCCTCCGTAATTAGTCAAAATTCATAAATGAGGTACCTTTTTGAAGATTAAGTTTATTACACCAGTTTATTTGTAACACCATCATTTCAATTTTTGTATTTGTAAAAATACCATGATTTTTTGCCAATAAATATACAATTTTCATTCTTAAATGTACGAGTATTAGTTTTATAATTGTGTTATTTGCTGATATTTTTAGAATTTATTACAAACGAAAATGATAGTGATTTAAGACCATTGAGATTGGAATGCAAAATCAATTATTATACGAGTATACCTAATAAGTCTGAATTTTAAATTTTATTATTTTATAATTGTTTAATTCGTTTTATTTTTTGTACTTAAAATGTATAAATATTATTCAATTCGCACTTCACCATAATATATTTTGTTATTTTATTTATAAATCCGTTATAATCGGTCGGTTCAAGGTTATACCATGCGCACAAATTCTCTAACTTTATTTGTATTTAATAGATTTTTAAATTTATTAAATGCGTATTTCTAAAGTTTTTAAAATCCTATTTGTGCATGAGTATATTAATTATAGTTTTAAGTAATAATATTTTTCAAAGTTTTTATTTCGTTCGATTTCTTATATTGAAATTGGAAAAACTAAAATATAAAATGTATATGAATTTTAATTCAACATCCTCTTTTGAAAATGCTATTTGTTTGCTCAGACGAATAAACCAATGGAACGACGAGTGATGGGTAACGATGCCTATTCCCGATATTGTATTTTAAATGACATACAATGTTGGAAGAGTTATTTATAGTTTTTAATACTATGTATAATAAATACTCTGACAAACTAAATCGCATTATGTTATGTAAAGTATATAAATATGATGTGGTACATTGAAGAAAAATTAAAAACAAAAAATGCTATAATATTTAAATTACGGTGTGAAATGTACTTTTTATTTGATTTTGTGAATTACGAAAATGCGATGGTATTAATAATAATTCGGTTTTTTTTTTTTTATATATTTCTCTTTGGAAAAAACGATTTATAAACAGTATCTATGCAGACTACTGTGCTATAAATAGTTATTTATATTTATAAAATCTAAAAGAAAACACTAAATAAATGAAATAAAACCGATTGTTTTTTTCCAATTGAGGATATCTCTGTGTTTATTGTGTTTAAATTTATAACAATATAAAAGTGCAACAGGTTGATAGATTGATTGTACATCGCGGTGAAGGAAGTGAGACGAGTGTCCAACGTATCTGTATTGAATGTATCGTTTTTTTCCCCTCTTAAACGCTTTCAATTTTTTTTTTTCTTCAATTATCAAAAACCGTTACATCTTACTATGCAGCTTAGAGACTATAGTGTATACATAAATTCTCTTTACTGGTATACTGGTATAACAGGTCTTGGAAATAAAACGAATTAATTCAAACAGAACATTAAGTTAATTAATTTAATTAACTACAACAGTATTGGTTCTAGGCTTTTTATACTTCAGGCCTTTTTTTTTTTTTTTTTAACAGTAAACGTAACTTCACCGACTGTTACAATTTGAAATAAACGAATAAACAAGTAGATGGTTAACTTAACAAAATTTAAAAAAATTAATTGAAATAATAAATTATTATAGAATCGAATATTCTTCATATTTCCTCATTACTATATTATACTTTATTACTATACTTTGTACTATATTATAATATTTACCCTCCATTCAGTGCTTAAACCTCCATCCCCTCCATTCCCTCTTGTTTTGAGAACCATTTTTCTGTACACGAAATCATAATACTCGTAACAATATACCGCGTAATATTAATACGTTATAGCATGTCGGGACGGCGGTATTATTTTTCGGGAACCGTTTGTATAACCCGCGATGCAATATCATCTGAAAAGCCTATACTTAAATAAGTGAATATAACGGCATTCTCGTTCGCATAGATATCCTATAAAATTGTCAGCGTGTAACCTACCGGGATCAGTGGCAATAATTTATAGAGGTATACAAGAACGTTATTATTTGTTATATTTATAATGTACGTGATCTTTTGGTCCGGACAAAAATCTATTGTCAGTAGATTCTTTATATGTATGTATATATATTATAGATATTATAGATATTATTATTATACTTATACACCGTTGAATAACCGTTTGCATTTTATCTTTTACAAACCATTCGTAAACGTATACTTAAACATTCCTTTGAACCGCGATGTATATTGTATAGCAGGTATAGCAGTAAACTATGGTCGCGCAATGTAACCGAAAACTTAGAATAAAATATCGGCCGTTGAAGTTGTATAATACATGGGTAAGGCATGTACTCGTATATTCATTTTTATATTATTATTTTTTTTTTTTTTTGGTAAAACATTTTTTTTTTTTTTCGAGTCAAGTAATTTTTGTACATTTTGTTTTATCTACAATAAATAGTTATACATTTAATTAATTTACGAATCATTTAGACATTCGGTAAACATGTATGTATATATAAAAACACCACTATTAGGATATTGCGTTTCAATAATGTCTTCTAAAAATATTATGGTACATGTTAGTATATGCATAATGTGTATAGCGTTTAATCGAATACATTTAAAAGTTATCCATATCCGACAATTACGGAAACCGAATTTTGCAAGGTAAACCAAAGACACACAACTTAACGGACAAACATTTACGGCGTTACGATTTGAATATGTATTTTCAATTTTTACGATTCATGTTTTCTACGAGAAATTTCGTGGCATTTTGGAATCGGTACGTTAGTCGGCAAGTCGTGTTTAAAAAAGTTTACGGCATTAATTGTTCCGTTATTTTCGATTTTGTTTTAAATTAGTTAAACTTGATCTTAGAAAGTTGAAATTTCTACAGAATACTTATAATACTAGCCTATTCGTAGTAAAATTTTCAAAATATTTTTAATCGATTATTGTCCTATTTATATAAATTTTATATTTGCGGGATTTTTGTCTTGCATAATTTTTAACTTTGTAGATATTCTTTGGATAGTGGATAAAATATTTTTACTAAATACGAATGCTTGTTCATCTAATTCGAATTCCATTATAAGATTAACTTAGTGATAAAAAAAAAAACGACGTAGTAGTAGTTATGTAGATAATCATTCTTTTTCGATAAACGTTTCAAGGTGATCTTTTGATGCAAATCGAAAATATTACGGCATTTCAAAACATGTGTAACCGATAACTTCGTTGTTCAAAATCGTATTTCGTTAGCAATGGTTTATTGTTACTTCGGATACGAATTAAATAACTCTATGTGTTCTACCGTTCCGACTTCACTTCCCATCCACAACAGTGGCACGCCCATAAACAGTAGCAGCTCTTTTTTTCTTTCAATTTTTTTTTTTTATTTTACAATTCAAGTATTCTAGTTTTATTATTGTATTTATACATAGACACAGGTGTAGATCGTTTTCGATATGATAATATCCGCGGAGATAGGAGATAATAGGCAATTAGTGCAGAACACACATAGGTGTAGGAGAATTAAATCGACTTGTGTTCGTATAAACGTTTACGTATTTACTTCAGGAGACCACCTGCAGTAGTCGCAACAGGGTTAACGTGAGTAGTTGTTAATTAAAATATAATATGAAGGTGCGTTGCGTTACGCGAGGAAGAAAAGAGTATAATTGTCTTGACATTAAGCCTTGGAACAAAAACGGGGAAAAAACGAAAACTAAAAAAAAAAAAAAAAATAAAACAACCTGTCCAACGTTTAGAGTAGTTTATTTAATGTGGTGTTTTTGATACGTCACTCGCGTAGTGTATAATACTATAGAATATTTCCCGGACGCGCATTTACGCTTTCACTCGATCGGTTTTCAAGACGGTAAATATTATTTGTTGCACCGTGTCACTACATTATTTACAATTTGTATTATTATTATTATTATTATTTTTTTTTTAAATTCCGTTCGTAAAAATATGGAACTTCGTTGGGAATCGTATTCCGTCAGCAATGATTTATCGCTGCGTACAGATATATAAATTAAATAACAATTAATATCAATTAAATAACTTAATGTATTCTACTTTTCCGAATTTCCACCCACAACAGTGGCACTGCAGTAAGCAGGATCAGCTTAATTTTCTAAACAATTATTATTCCATGTACTTATCACACATTTAACGGGAAAACACTGACAACTATATAAACCCCGGGGGTTCCGTCAAAATCGTTTTTGCTGTAACTCGGAAAAAATATTAGTAACCGTACAGACCGGATATTTTTACCAAATATACAACAATTACACTAGCCACTTGTTGGTTGAACGTCGTCATTATAATTTTCGAAATATTTCGGTTCTTATTCCTAAGTAATTGTGGATATTTTAATTTTCGAGATTTATCTGTTTTGAATTTATTTCAACTTGTGTGGATACATTTATTTTCCGTCTCGTAAACGTGGTATTCATTTAATGCAGGATTACGAGGCAATATTATTGTTAAAATTGTTGCATACCGGCGAAAGCCGGCAAAAGTTAAGTATTGTATTTCGTTTTTATTAGCGCAAAGTCAAATTATCGGACGATGTCCGTTACATTTCACTGTGACGTATCGTGACTATTTTTTTTTACAAACAAATTTACAAATATATTTTTAAAAAAAACTGATACTGGGGATGGGAGCGGTCACTGTTGTAAGTGAAAAGTTGAGAAGGTAGGATACATAGGATTATTTCATTTATATCTGTAAGCAACGATAAACTATTGTTTGACGAAAGACGATTCCGAGCGCAGTTCGGTAATACATAATTTGAAGTGCCGTAATTTTTTTTGCGATTTTCGTTTTAATTTTAATTCAAAACGCTTTTAAAAAAAAAAAATTTTACCACGTCTAAGTAATTCCAATATAAGTATTATCACCGAGTTTCAAGTCTCTACGTGTATTTATAATCGAATAGTATCAAAAAAACCTTCCAAAAATAAATATTCCTTAAAAGCTCAAAAGTGGCTCAAAAGTTTCGGCAACGACACCGTAAGAAAATAAATCAAAAAGGCAACAAAAGAGGTGTCCCGTGGTTTTTCGATTAAATCATTTTTTCTGGTAGAAAACGTCGTCCGTGTTTTTATAAAACAATGAAATCGCGCGTTTCCCTACGTTTTTTTTCCCCACTCGAGCGCTTTTGTTTAAAACGCGTCGTCGAAAAGATTGAAAGAATTACCTCTCTAAAGTACAATCTGGACAACCTGAACGGTCAGGAAAGTTGGTACACGTAAAAATCGGAACAAGTCCGCTAGGAAAAAAACGTGTCCGCGAACTAGAACGAAGAGAGAAAAAAAAAATAAAAATAAATATAAACTGCATTGTAAAACCCCAATAGCTCCCTCGCGTGTCGTTACGCCTGTATTTTCAAGCCCCTCGTCGATAACGTTGGCCAAGAGCAGCGCGCAATGTCATTGCGTGTACATTTTCCGACGGATCAGTCGTAACGGACACTGCGCTTGCCGTCGCCCGTCCGTTTCGCCGCGTGCAGCGGGGTGCGCGTCAAACGAGGGACGTATTTTCGCGGCGCTGCCCCCGCGCCGTACAGGAGGTGCCATTATTATTGTTGTCGGCGTCGTCATCAACCGTCGTTACAGTCGTTGGTGCCCCGCGTTCGGGTCGCTCTTGTCGGCCGCGGCCGTCGTCGGGCCGCGCGCGCGGTGGGGGAACCTCTGCCGCCGCCGCCTCCGCTGTTTCCGACAATCGTCGGCGGCGGCTGCGTCCTCCGACCGTGAACAGTCGGCCCGTATCGTACGGACTGTCACGACCGTCCGCATTTACGGTGTTACGGTTACGCGTACGATAATATCGAGTTTCTGTGTATGATAATAATAACGTACGACCCGACGACGGCGGCGCTGTAACGACAATAATAACGATTAAAAAAAGTATACGAGCACCGATAATATTTTCGCGCGAACGCCAATCGTATAACCGGTCCGGGGGCGACGGTATGAACGTCGCCGTCTGAGAGTCGACGCAACATTCGTAATAACAGTTTTACAAAGTGCGTTTACCGCCGCCCGCGACGACGTAAATTATGTCGCTCACGTGCCGCGTACAGTACGTGGACGACACGGACCCTTTCGAGTATTCGGCCAACGTGCCGGAACCCCAACGGGCGCCGCCGGTCCATTCGTTCAGCCTCACGTTGCCCCTGATCAACCAGATCGCCGGCGTGCACAGGATCCTCGGGGCGCCGCATCGGGTGAGTCTCGCGTTCGCCGCGTACATATTACCACGTTACAAGCGGCACGCGGCTCCCGAAATACGTTTTCGTTTCGGCGGATGTCCCGTGTCGGCGGCGCGTAGTTATTATTCGCTATTATTCGTATTATTATATCTGTCGGGGGAAAAAATCGATTTTTTTTTTTTTTTATCAATATAATACAGTTACTATATCGCCCGGGCTTATCGACATATTTTAACGTTTCGTTTCGTATTTTCGTGTCGTACACAAACGTAACGAGTTGTTGCGAAAAAACAAAAATGCCCGGGTTCTTCTACGCAGACCTCTCCGGGTGCATCACCCGCGTCAACCGTTTTGAGAACGTCACTGTCCCGCGCGCAGGTACCAATAGGTTTATAACCGAGTCCGGCGCGCGAACCGTTCGCGAACAGATGTCGTAATATTGTCACGCCGATTAACTGCAGCGTCGACGCGGAGGAGGGAGCGGCGGGCCGTCGCCGTCGCCGTTCACCCCGTGCGCGAACGTCCGCACCCGCGCGTCGTCCGGCGACCGGCTGGCGGTGCCGCGACGCGTCTTTCCGGCACCCTGTGTAACGCGGATTGTATACGTGTACGGGCGCCCCTGGTTCGGGGTCCGGCGTATTTCTCAAATGCGGTTACACACTCAGACCGGTCGCTCGTTATAATGCGGTACACCCGATATGATCGTACCCTCGTACAGCTAAACCTGAGCCGACAGACCTCGGTGAAACCGCGCCGGGACCGGTATAACGGCGTGGGGGGAAGGAGGAGGAGGAGGAGGAGGAGGAGGAGGAACAGCTCGAAAAAACAAACGAAAACAATTTGTACAAAAACAACGCGTTCGAAACGGATAACATCTGCGGTCGGGAAGCAACGCGTCAAACTAACAGAGACGCCTATTGGGCTTAGACATTATCGCGTATAGGTATTCAACAACACGTACGTTCGTGCACCACCGAGCGTATCGCGCGCGGAACGAAATCCCGCGAGTGTCCGCGTTTTGAAATTTCGCGACCGAGACCCCGAGTAACCGTCGCGGAAAAACACGAGCGTTTTTTTTTTTTCCATTGACGCGACAAAAAAATGTTTCGCAAGCTTATATTTTTGAAATATTTCATCAAACGTTTCGGGAAAGTTTCGCGAAAAAATTTCACTTTGTTGTGAAAAAAAAAAAAATCGTTAAAATGTAAAACTCGAACAGTGTGTGTGTGTGTGTGTGTGTGTGTGTGTGTATGCAACTGTGGCGGCGGACACCTGCAATACCTCTTACGGCGCTATATAAACGGCCCAAACGGTCCCGGGCTGCCCGTAGATTTCAGTTAACGACGAACGGTATAAACAATGATAATTATCAGTTCAACCGGTTTCAATTATCGACGTTGTAGATATTTTTACGTCACTGCGGGTACACAGCCGACGCGAATGACGGACGGTAATACGTTGAAACGTTAAAACGAATCCGATGACAACCTCCGGATTCGGCGGTAACACGGTGGAACGACGATGTCGACGAAACCGGGCCTAGAGCCGCGGGTCTTTCGGTCGAAACGTTTCGAGCGGCGTGAAATTCCCCGCGCAGCCGTTCGGAAATGTCGTTTTTCGTTCCGAGGTTATTTACAACGGGCGGGTGGCCCGCCGAAGTTTCGAACGTGGACGTCCCGTACCCGTAACCCCGCGTTATCGAACATTCCGCGTAATAACAGCGCAGTTGCGCTATGCGGAGCACGCCCGGGTAATGTTAATTGTGCACACTGATAGGGTAATCGATAAAAAAAGGCGCTTTAAAACGTCCAGAAAAACAAAAAAAAAAATCCCCGAAAAAAAAACGCCTTCGAATATTGAAAAAGGCGAAAATGACAGCACAAGTTCAAAAGTCCCCGCTCCACCGACCGATGGCTTAAGCTTATTGAATTCGATTTCCCAACGCGCTACAGACGCGGTTCGCGCGGACATTTCCTATTCAATAAAGCCCTACGTGCGTCGCGTAAAGGGGATTGCTTTTTACGAATCGTTTTTGCGTAAAAACGATGTCGTTCGATCGGTTAAATCCGTTAAATGGGGCACTTTCAAACGCGTATATTTCCCCGCGTCGCTCCCGGGGCATTCGTGACGTTTTACTGAGTGGTTTTCCGCCGTCTTTAAAAGCGCGTGCGAATCCGGTCACCAATTGTCGTCGTTCGTTATTTCGTAGGCGCGCAACGCGGTGTTTGTCCGGGACCCGCCCGGGCGGCGACGGCGGACGGCTCCGCGGTGTCGCGACGAAACGCCTCGGCCCGCGGGATGCGTTGAACCCGCGCCGGTCGGCGTCCGAGGCTCGGCCGCGGCGAGAAGTGTCGCCGAATAATAATAACAACAATAATGATAATAACGATAATTTATTTCGGTGCGCTTGTACAACGCGCGCACGCGTATGCGGAACGCGCGCGTGCACGTGACGTGTGTAGTGGTGATGATAACAATAATAATAATAATAATAATAATAATAATGAACGCCGGTGGTGTCGACCTTGAGAACGGATGCACTCGAATTCGCGCGCGGCGGCGTCTTAACATACGCGTGCGGTGCGTACGGGCGCGCGCGCCGCCGCGCCGCACGCGAGTACGGTACGCAACCGGCGCGGCGGCGGCCCGTCGAGGATTTTTTTTTTATATTTTTTTTAATTTTTTTTTTTTGTTCCGCGCTCCGGGCCGGGAAAATAAGAGCGAAAAAAGAACCGGCGTCGGCGCGGGGCGAACGCCGGGAAGCCGAGTCGACGCAAGACGAAATGGCGTTTTTTGAGCGTGTTTTTGCACAATTTTACCGCGTCTAGGAACAGACAGGTGCCCCGTCGACGTTTCCGGACGCCGCGAACGTTTTTCACCGAATCGCAGCCGCAAAACAAAATCGAAAATAATAAATTAGGTACGTGAATTGTTCCCGTGAATTGTCCCGTTCTTTCTATACGTGTTATTCACTTCTCGGTTTTGCTCGAAAACCTACGCGGCGAATCAAACGACCACATTCTCCGTGAGCGTCGAAATTCGAAATGCGATTAGGAAAAACAACCTCTGGGAATTTTTCGATTAAAGCAATAGTTCTGGTGGCAAACATGGTTCGCAAAAATTAAAAACCATAAAATCGGCAACCCCCCGCGCGCGCCGCGAATATTTGCCGTTTTACCTATAATTTTGTTTCCGGTTTTTATCAATTATTTTGAAAACCCCATGTAAGATCAACAAAAATGACTTCTCTATTGCATCGACTGGATAAAATTTCTTTTCAGAAAAGCGGCACTCGACACATCGGAGTGTGTTTTATTTTCGAAAAGTTGTTTATAGATGGAAAAAAAAAACACATTATAGTAAAACCCTCGCTCCGAATCTGAAATTTATATAGGTCCACCCGTACAATAAACCCGTTTTCTTTATTTTCTCTACCTAATATTGCTTCCACTTTCCATTAAAACTCGTCATCAATAAAACCATTTAAATTTTACCGTCCTTGACATTTGTCCGCCCGGGGCAATGATGGCCCCTTTCGCCCCTCCTATAAATGCGCCGCTGACAACCGGTACAAGTCTGTGACGTCGTCGTTCCAATTTCATTGTTGATTAATGCTGTTAGAGATCTGATTGTAATAAAAAAAAGCATAAGCCGCGTGAACGACTTTTCCATCAGAAATCTGGCTCCGGCCATCGACATGGGGTTTTTTTCTGGAAGAAAATGTCGCATTGTAGGTGCGTTGAGGGAATTGTTTTTTAATTTTCCATGTATTATGATTTTCGATGTTGTTTTTTCTTGTAGTTTCACTCAAAATTATGGTAGACACTTGAAATGTTTACAGAATATTTACCCCTTTCCTGCGTTTATAAAACATTCTGGCGACTTTTCAGTTATTTATGGTCATTTATGCACACAGATGTGAATCGAATCAATCTGTATGCCCCGGACCCGTGAACGCGAGTAAGCGTCACTCGGCTGTTGCGTAGTGCGAACACGGCGATTTTTTCGCATGATTTTACTCTAAGTAGGTATGAAAAATACGGACGTGAATCCAAAAAAAGAAAAAGAAAGAAAAGAAAATACGCTTCGAATCTAAAAGTCGTGCGGATAAGTATAATACATAGCTACATAGGTACCGAGGTATGACCCGGACTCGCTTTCTTTGGCCGCACGAAAACCACGCCGTATTATTTTATATACGCTTAGAGGTCTTATGTGCTCTTATAACGTCTTGTAATATTATATACCTACTTACGGTGTATGCATATTAGGCACGTAATACCTAACCGTTATTATTGTACGTTACATTGTGTGCAGAAGGTGGTGGTATATTTTCGTTTAGTCGCCGTTTAAAATTTAAAAAAAAAAAAAAAATCGTAATTTTTTTAACACCAAACCGTAGAAACCAGTGTTTCACCGCATCCGTAATATTGAGGAGCGAACGGGTTTTACACGCTCTGCTATACGTGAAAACCTCGTCGTTAATAGTTTGGCGGGGGAGGGGGCAACTGAATCGTCAAATTAAAATGACCGCGAACAAAAATTAGTAAACTCGTTCATGAACTCAAAAGAACTTAATTTTGTTCCGATACGCTCAGCGCACCCCCCCCCCACCTTCCCCCTATTGCCCAAAACATACTCGCCGATCCCCGCCGCCCGAAATTCAATTCACCCGGCGGAAACGCTCGGAAATTCGACTCGAGACGTTTTTCTTTTCGAACATCATTTCGATTGCACACCGATTGTCGCGGGCTCGGTTACGTAATACTCGTAGGTTGGGATTTATTTACGCGTATTTCGTTTTATTTGTTTTTTAGCAGACGTTTTTTTTTTTTTTTTTTCCTGTAAATATTTTCCCCGTTATAGAACACATAATAATATTATTCGTTTCGATACGGTTACTTTCATATATAATAATAATAATAACAATAGTACACAATACACACGCGATATACGTCCGTTTATACGGCTACACGTAATGTAGCGCGCGTTATCTACGTGAATTTCTCTACTCTCTGGCGTTACATTTTATTACTATTATTATTATTATTATTATTTTTTTCTCGCATTTAAACCTTTTTGGCGCGGAAACATCGTTATATGTTATATGTCTTACATAATCGATACCGAATATACGGACAGTTGGGTACCTATGATAGCTAGCTGTGCAAATTAATAATTTATAAAGTCATTGTCTGATGTGATACGGCTAACGAGCGACGATCGTTGAATGGTAATTCGAATAATAATCGTTATTGTAGCCACCGTTTTGTTTTCTTCAAAAAATCCAGCCGAAAAAATTGTTTCGATCATAAATATTCGTGGCATGAGTTATACGCAGGTTGTTGCTCCAGTATAAGACTCTTCGATTATTCTATAGTCAAATAATCAGCGAGCAATCGGGAAAAAAACAAAATTGAAAATGTAACATTACTCGTATAATAATTATTATTGTTACAATGTTACGGGTAAAATAAAATACCATCTGAACGAACTTCTTTTTTTCAACAGGCTATAAAATATTTTGAAAAAAAAAAAAATGATATTTTCTTCTATATAATTGCGTGAGAACTCGTGTAGATGTATAGGTTTACTCAGCAGACTGTACAGCGAATACTTCTTCGTCGTAAAAAAAATAAAAAAAATAAAAAAAATAAAAACAATTGTTGTTGTTCAAGTGTGAATACATTTAATTAATTGTATTATTTTAAATCGGATTGTTTAATAATTGGTTTAGAAGACTAGTACCTAATATTTTGTTTTACCCGCGTGACATGGGAAATTCGCGTAAACAAATTTTTTTTCCAAATAGATAACATACCTAAACACTAAATAGATAATACGAAATGCAATTTAATTTCTTTAAACTTGGCTGATTCGCGATGAAATTTTTATGTTCCGACGATACGATAATGACGATATTACAATAATTATTTGATAATTATGGTCCACGCGAGGAAGGGGATTAGGGGAAGGGTCGGTACTCTTCCCCTCCGCAAATACGTCTCTGATTTCTGAATTACATTAATTTAACCGATGATGACGGGTATTTGGCGAACCGCATACTACTTTTTATGCATTATTATATTTTGTATGCTTACCGAAAAATTCTATTCAAATTGCCTGTTTTGTTTTTTATTCTGTCTACGGCGTATGTGTGTACCTACGGGGGAAAAAACAAAACACTCAGTCTGCATAACAATATAGTCGAAATGCTGCGAAAGTTTAGGCATAGAATTTGTAGTAAACATTATAAAACAAAACCAAAAACAAAATTAGTACAAAGTTCAGTTTCCGTTCATCGACTTTCGAAATGATCATTTTATTTACATTAATACGCAACGAAAAACTATTACCGTGTTGTAGAATAAGTAACACTCGCCCTTTAAAAGTTTTGTTAGAAATTCGCTTTATTACAAACAGTTTTCTGTTTTTTTACAATAGGTATTAATATGTTTATATTTACAATCAATTTTTAAGATTATTTTGCGAAAATTGCATCCGATAATATTACGCCTCGGCTACCATAATACTAGGATAGCATCACATAATCACTGAAATGCGACAATTTTTCTTCTATTGTATTGCAATATTATATCATATGACATCGACTCTATAATAATATGATATGATCCCAAATCAGATAAGTAAATACGATCAAAGTTCGTACGTACCTATTATAATAATTACGATAATCGTAGATGATAATATAGGAACAACATTGCAATAACAATTTATTATTTGATAATATTGATTAGGATGTCCCCATAATGATAAGGACAGTACAAAATATAATCAAGAAGATATACTCATATTTAAATTTGTAATATTTGAAAACTAAATATTTATTTATTTATTATTATTATAACAAAATTACTGATAATAATACAAATGATATAGACGTCCATAGGTTTTTTTTACAAGTAAACTAAAATCAATATGAATAACATATTACAGCCGGGTATTGTTACAAGACAAAACATAAGAAATTAACAAATTTAAACTATGACAGAAACAAATTAAAGTTACTAGTATTGATAAGTTTTATCACCTTAACTAAGGGTGCTGCGTTACCATAATTTAATCTGGGGAAATGGAATCATAAAAACCGGCAAATATTATAAATTTAATTGTAAAATAGTTTTGTCTAGGGGCTTTCGGCCACCTTTATTCGCTCGCTCACGTCGGACTTTTAATCGAAAATAAACCCCGATTTGTTATGCAACGTAATTTAACGTCTGGTAGATTTTTATTTCGTGTGCAGTGTATTTTAATATGAATACGATTCTTATAATTTTCGGACAATTGCTTACAACATAATACCACGATGAAATCTAAACAACATAATAATGTTAGGAAGTTATGATGTAATATATTATATTATCGGGCATTTCAGTTTATGTACCCGTACGCAACGATAAATCATTGCTACCGAAAAACGATTCTGAACGATGTTTCGTTTAAAACGTTTAACTAGAACTGTATTATAGTTTCCAAACACAAAATAAATAATAATAATTGTTCATATTTTTTTTGTGCCGAATTACCTAGCATTTTCATAAAGTCGAACTAATTGTATTCACATAAATATGTGAAATGCAGGGATTGTCACGAAATACTCGAAAATTTCAAATAACTTTAAATAAATTAAAAACCGTTAGAAATATTATGAAAATTGTGCCACGTAATTTCAGATCTCTACGGACATTTTTTACTGAATTACATGAAAAACAAAATCAAAATTGAAAACAACAGAAACCGTTATCGCGTACTTTTCCGGCATTTTCGCCAATAATTTAGAAAAATATTAGGAAAATAAAAAATACCTCCCCGATGCAATAACCAAGGCGAATTTTCTTCAAGAAAATAACGATCTCTGAAATTAACGACGGAGCTTGATTTCCGGGTAAAAAATTTGTAACATGTATATAGTAAAACCAATACACTCTTCGCTGTACGCACAAAAAGCTCAAAAAGAAAAATAATTATTTGATATTGGTCGGCGGTGCCAGATAAAGTTGGGACGCAATTCAATTTTAGCGAAAATCTAGGACGGAATTAGCGTACTCGCGTACAGTTACTGTGTTTGTATTCCTTTATATTTTTGTGCTTACCCGTCTATAGCAGGTGCAGCGTAAACCGCG
The DNA here is from genome assembly GCA_902439185.1 of Cinara cedri. Lineage (NCBI taxonomy): Eukaryota > Metazoa > Arthropoda > Insecta > Hemiptera > Aphididae > Cinara > Cinara cedri. The sequence continues at coordinate 274,658 of CABPRJ010000496.1, forward strand.
TGTTTACCGTACGAATAATATACGACAGATTGCTATATTTACCGAACAGGGGAACGCGAAAAATCGTTTCCTGGTATAGCTATATAATATATATACATATATGTACAAAAAAAAAAAAAACAAAAACAAAAACCGCGCGAACACTGCAGTTCTATATGGGAATATTATTTCATTTTCGATAATAGTAAATATTTTCCGAAAAACGAAAGGAAACCCAAAAAAACTCGTTTCTCCCGCGGCGGTGGGTAGGTACGACAATATTGTAATGGGTAAAACTATAAAATTCGAAAAATCCGACTGTAACACCGACACCGTTATACGACAGACCGATTTTCATTACGTACGTCGTCGTGTAAAACCGCGATAATTATTGTTGCAATAATTTCGCCTAATAAAACGGGCTGTCGTCGTCCGTTGAGTCGACCGATGTGCAGTGTAAAGTTTTAGTCAAATAATAAATTATTCGATGCCCGCGCGTCATTGAGCGTGAAAGTAAAGTCCGTATAGCTTATTGTAACGTGACAACTCGCCGTAACATTTTTCTAAATTTATCGAATTTTAACCTATATAACCTGATATACTATTATACACGGGATGTACGACGACGACGACGACGACGACGACGACGACGATGAGTATACGCCGCGATTTTGGCATTTGAACAATATTTTCGTCCGAATAATAGGATTATATTCGGTTACCGAAAAATTGCGCAATTTGTTTATTTGCCAACAAATGAAAAAAAAAAAAAATTGTAATTAAATTAATATGGATTTGTCAAAACGTAATATTATTATGAAAATAAACAGTCCATATGATTATTATAAGTTAATGTACTCCGAGATATTGCGGTTTTGTCAAGTTCTGTTTTTTATATATATATATATATATATTTCTTTTTTTAGGTACTTCCTGGTTTCTATACCAGTAAAATTATTTACGATTTGATGTAAACTTATATACATATACAATTTGCAGATGCCACGTTAGATTTGTCCAATATATTATTATATTTTCATCGCTCGTCAGTGACTAATCATATTTAAATTAATTTTTTTTATTATTATTATTATTATTACTATCATCGGTATAAAGAATATCCAAGTTCGGATTAAGGGGAGGGACAAGAGATCCGTGGTTCCCGAGCCACAAGACTACGGGGGCCTAACATTTGCCTTTGACTATGTATTTTGATATTTTATTATCTTTTCGCCGACAGATTTCACACTGCTGGAAACTACTGTATACAGTACCTCTTTGTTTTATACAAATATATTTAAATAATAATACTTGTGACATGAATTGATATCTATTGTCTCTCAATATATTATGTATTGTTTATCTTTTGTTAAAACCTTAAAACATATTGAGCAATAATTGTTAACAAATTGTTTTTATTATTCTTTTTGAGGGTCTTATCGAACATTTTTTCCTTCAATCATTAATCGTGTAAATCTATAATAATGCTATCATGAATGAATAATGAATCCGCGGTCCATTTACGTTTTCTAACTTTTTGTCCACATCTGCAGTTCGGTCTGCATCGTGCCTCGACTGTAACAGTCGAGTTAATTGACTAAAAACAGACACGCCAAACCACGCGTTCAGGTGACTGAAACAGAAAGAACTGATTCATTTATGCCAAAAGCTTGGCTGACATGTCATATGCGGCATGCGACTGAACTGAACTGCACGAATCACCCGCATTTGATTCTAAATTTTAGGTCTCGTCTTAAGCCGGAAATTCGGTTGATTTCTGGCTTTTGAGGCTACGGGAAAAATGTCAAAATATCAATAAATAACCCATAATACACTTTCTTTTCGTAAACTATAGTGTAATCCGTAGTAAAATTTTTGATTTTCACTACTTTTAAAATACAACTTCGTGGACACCACGAAAATATATAATTTGTACCTATTTCTTTGTATAAATACCGATGGAATTCTGAAATACTCTTTATAAGAGCCTATTGAATAAATCTAGGAAACATTTTTGTAAACAAACTCTTTTTCTCATCAGTTGGAAAATTCGATAAGTTATTGGTCTAGCAAAATATAATGAAATGGCGACGCCACTGCCACCGGCGCGCTCGCTCTTTTAGCTCGTTGTTTTTATAGATTTCGAAAGAAAAAACGCGTCAATATAATATTACGATGTATTTCTATAACGCATTGTTACTGTATATTATTATTCATAATACATATTAATTAATTTGCTCGCATTAGACCCCGTTGTACCTGGTATAACGAAATTATCGAGGTTAAACTTTTTCTGGCCGCGAACAATACACGAACGGGCATCATTCGCGATATTATAAAAACTAATTGTAGGCCGGCGTCTATAATGCCACAGTGTACGTGTTGTTTTCCGCCAAATGTATCGATGATTTTTACGCAGGAGAATAATTTTTTTCAACGTTGCTGCTATAGTATTATAATTATCGTGGTTTTAGTACAATATAATACGTGTCGCGGCACCTGAATAAAGAAACAATAAATAATAGCTTTTCGAATCGATATAACATTAATTTTCGTCTCTAAAACGTACCTCTATACCAATCGTTTATGTATAAGTGAACTCGACACCGAACGATGCAGCAACACCAAATTGAAAAACGGGGACATACACTTCACACCATCATGCGTAAGCCACTGTTGTCGGTTGGGAAATCGGGAAATGGTGTATAGGTACGGTAATATAGGGTAATTTATTTTATGCAGCAAGTGTTGGGAATCCAGAACGGGTTTTCAAATAAAATACTACCGGACGACAAATCCGCATCTTTTAACGTATACGGCGTGAAAAATTCGAAGCATTTTTACAAACCGAAAAAGTGTTATCCGTGATACGGGGGGGGGGAAGACACACACATACACACACACACACACACACACACGTTATCTTAGTAAAACTAATGGCTTCTTAGCTACGGTTAAAATCTAAAAACACACTATATTAAATAAACTCATTTGTATTATCGCAAATAAATCGTTCAAGTGTTTCGCGTGACATGATATACATTTGTTTTTATGATACTTGTTTGTTTTGTTTTAAATTTGTTTTTATTTCGAGGATATTCGCAAGTTTTGAGTGAATTATTATCGTGACGCGCGTTGATACAGAATTGTATACTACATGTACGTACGTAATCAAAAATAATATAAAACGTGTAGTTTGAATTTTCAATGTCAGGACGATGCAATAACGTTTATTTTTACTCGACGACGATTTAAAATGTCGCGGGCGTTTAATATTATAAGACAGGTTATTATTACTATTATTTTTTTTACGAATTTCAGTTTTCGGTATTTATCTATACAAAAAGAAGTATAATATTAAACATGTTTATGGTACGTGATAGTAACCAAAAAAAAACAACATTTCTATAAAAATTGGATGACTGAGAACAAAGTCATATAACTATGCGTATAATCAAAAAACTAAGTAGTATAAAATTTATGTACGCATAAAATGCAATATTCAAATTTTGTAATTATACTTTTTTACTTTTTGTATAAATCACACTTTGCAGTATTTCATAATTTCTATAAAATCCATAATTGTACGTGTCGTACTAATCAAGAAAGTCGTTAATTTATAAAAAAAAAAGTACTATGAATAACTACAGTACTGAAAATTGTGAATAGATAAGTCGTTTTTTCGAATATACTTTCAAATCGCGAATAGGCTAATGTGTAAATTTAAAAATCGTAAAAATTAAAAATCGCTTTATATTTTTCATTAATATTAGGTACATTTAGGATCACTTTTAACCCAAATATTTGATTAATTTCTATAATAAATAAACAGCAAAAGTATAGGTAGTAAAAAATATATAAATAATACAATTTATACATAAAAATAAAAAAATAGTTAATGCGTGACTGTGATATACCTGATGATGAATTGTTAATTCGAAACCGGTCGTATAATACACTTATCATAATATTTCAAACGACGCATGGATTCATTTATTTATTTTTTTTTTTATTTATACATTTTTTTATTTATATATTTTTTTACTATATTTATTTACGAGTATTAACCGTTTAATAATTTTGTTTTTACTTTATTATTTCAATGACAAAAGTGTATTGTTTAAAACGAACATATTAAATAAATGTCTAATATCTATGACCTATGGTATACATTATGAGATATTATACCATTTCGATGAAATATAGACACAATAGAAAATTCAAATAATCAGAATAATTTTATACTATTTAAATAATTGTACGATGTAATCATCGCGATAGTATACAATTATTTAATAAGGCGGAATCAATTTTTTTTTTTTAGGAAAATCACTTACCCTCGTGAAGTTACTAATGCAACAAAACTTTGCAAAACCGCGTTAACAATGCCTACTCGGTCTTGTTAGAAAACTGTTGGTTTTCGTTGGTAACCTCAAAAGAAATATTTATTAATACGAAACGAATCCGTAAATGACAGTATTGGTAACTGGACTATTAACTAAGTACTGAGACTTAAACTAAACTATTAACGCTAGTTGACATACTGGCTTAAGAGCCAGTACTGAACTAGAAGTTGATGGTAAAAGAAGATCGTGGTTTTTAAAGTAATTAACTTGAATTTTAATATTCAAATTGTTTTTAAAGTATTGTATTAAGTACAACAATATCGAGTATGGTCTATAAATAAATATATTGTTGTATGTGGTTTTTTTTTTGTTTACGTATGTTTCGCATACAGTGCTGAAAGATATGCACATGACAATAGTACTACAGACTCCGAAGTTTAATTACTATTGAAATTCCATACGTCCCACAAAACCCAACAATTGTTTAAAAAAAAATCAGTTATTGTTAGAAATGTTTTCGCAAAGACTTAGTGCTTTCACGCGGCTAAAATATTTGCGTTCTCAAAAAAAAAAATAAATTGTACGAAACAGAATACCGAGTATATATTATTATCATATACAATACCGCGTTGTCGAAATTTGAGATTTCGAAACTCCGGGTCCCGGGGTAACTACATTATATCATCATTATCGCTTAGTTTTTCGCGCAGTTTATATAAATACTCGGCGAAATAAACAACGAAGCCAAATATTGTTTACTAAACCGACGCGATTTCTAATGCCAATTAACCTTTTAAACGTGATAAATTAGTATTGCAATGAACTGCGCGGGTAGGTACCTGCAGGTAAAACTCGTGTATTATATCTGTGCCTTAAAAGAGAGAATCTCCGCATAATTAATTCCGCGTTGTTTTAATAATATTGTGTGTGTTGCGGACGAGCAGCTTTAAAGATTTTTTTATATTTTTTTATTTTTTTATTTTATAGTTTTCCTCGCTAATAATACGAGTTTCTGTGATTTAGAGAACGGACGACTGTGTCGTTTGATCTGGTAAAAAATTACCTACGTGACAATTAATTACTGTCGATCCGTGTCGAAATCTCTGTATATTTTTAATGTCCCACAAGTTTAAAATTTATTATAACTGTATACCCATATCTGATAATTGAGACTCATTTTTTCTCACGGCCAATCGAATTTAATTTTTACAGTCTTCCGAAATATCCCGTAGAAATGCACATTAAAATGTCCGGATACTATGGGGTAACGTTATATTATATATGTTACGGGCAAAAGCCAAAATCGGGCAAATCTCAGAAATGTCCGGGCAAAACTCCATGTTTCGGTATTTCCCGGACAAACCTAGCTGTGACCAATCTCATTCGGCCAAATCTGTAACGTACACACATTTATTTTATAAATATATACATTTGATAATTCTAATGAATAAATATTTTTTATAACAATTTTACAACAAAAGTAGCTACGGTTTTGCCCAAATGTTTATTTTATATTGTCACTTTATGTCAAAAACCAGATCTTTCTGAGCAAGGATCAATTTATTACTGAAGAGAGCGAGTAGTATAAAATTATTATTAAAAGTAGAGTATTGTAATATTATTGACACGGTACCTACCTACTGTGAAAAGTTGAAATTTACGTTACAGATTTGCCCGAATATAATATATAATATATGTATATTAACTTAGAACTAGGTATAATCCAAACGTTTTTTTTAACTAATCTTAAATTTCACCGATGTAGTGTTATAATATTATGTACTTTATATTGTACAATTTTGTGAAATTTAATTTCGTTTGTAAAAAATCAAGTGTACAATAATAGCTTGTTCATGAATATTAGTTTTGATATATCCGAATTCGAAAGTCCGGGTACTGGGATAACTATCATCACAATTCATTTGTATTAACACACTTATGGGGCACGGCGGCACCAGCCTGTTTTTTGACTTAAAAATATATCTTACGAGAAAAACTCATGCTTTGTATAGTGGTCAGATTTAAATTATTTTTTTTGTTTAGGAAATAGGAAGACTTCTATCCACACCACATCAAACTAAATTTTTTAATATTTTCTTCTCAATCTTTATAATACGTCTTTAAAAAAGGCTAATTCATAACCTTTTTTACCAAAGTTGTATACCATTGTTTAAAATCAAGTGAAAAATCAGAGTTCAATGTGATCAATATAAATTTTGCTCTGTTTGATAATTAAAAAAAAAAAAAAAGAATGATTGGCACATATAGTTGAATTAGAACCAAATGGACGTATCAACCAAAGCAACTTTTACAGAAGGCGAACACAGTTTTGTTTTTTTTTTTTAAATTCAACATATATCTTTTTTATAAATTACTTAAAAAATTTAAAATATTGTTTTTTTTTTAAAAAATTTAAAATAGCCCTTCCCCTTTAATGGGTTTTGGGCAGTAAATTAGTGGAAAAGGAGTAAATAACTATCAAATTTACGGAATTGTAAATGTTCTAGGTTAGATTGGGTTAGGTCAAATTTTAAAAAATTAAAGAAAATTCGGAATACCGGCACCGGGCTCCGTAATACCTACCGTTGTGCCCATATATGTTTCCCTCGAATATAAATTAAGCTTTTTTTTTTTTTTTTATGCATACGATATATTCGACCGACGATTATAATATATTATATACCTATATATTGTGTTTATTGCTCGCGCGTACCACAATATTTGATAGATTAGGGGATAAACCCGTTCGTGGCAAGGTTAAAAAACTTTCCCGTGTACACATATAGGTATAGAACCAGTATAGGTGTATTATAATAACATGTAACCGTATCGTTATTATTATTATTATTAAAACGTAATCTTCAATTAGGATGTATATTATTATAGCAGTAGTACACGAGTATGTATTATAGATACCCGTCGTCATATGTTTTTATTTTATTTTTTTTCAGAACAAACGCGTTTTAAACAATAATAATAATTCCTGTGTATACGTAATGGGTGGGTATACACCCGAAAAATTACATAAAAAAAAAAAAAAAAAAAAAAAAAAAAAAACGAAAATTGAAACGTACGAGGTACCTATGTCCTATATACAACTGTTGTGTGGGAACTAATCAATTTGTCGGGTAGGAAGAGAAAAAAAAACACGGTACGTACAATAACGCGGTATTACACGCGGCTTATCTTTATAACCGAAAAAACTGACACAACTGGATCGTTGTTGAACTATATAATATAATAACTATGATAATATTATATATATACGCAGTCACTATTATTATAGACACTTGTGTGGATCTCTACGACTGCTCTACTATACAACTTATAATATTATTAATATATTACATATATTGTCGTGGACGTTTACATAATGGGAGGAAAGAGGGGTGGGGGGAAGGGAGAGGGTCAACGCATACGAGCGCGTTTCTTTTCATTCACTAAAACACGACTGTCGACTGTGTATAAGATTATTACTATACATAATATATAGGTACTCACGGCTGTGGTGGTGTCGTTTCATTCTGTCGCCAAACAATGATTTTTTTTTTTTTCTTTTACTTTTAAAATTTTTTTCCCGTCGTCGAACGAACACACGCATCACAATAATATTACAATATCATGTATTTTATAACTCGGGCGCACCTATAATATTATATTATTACATGTATAGTAGGTTCGCCGGGTCGTAAACGACGACGTCAACACGTCACCAATCCTTTGCGTCATACGCAGAGGACCTCTGTGATACATTATGATATACATAATATATATATATATATCCAGCCACTATATTATCGAAGCTAAAAAAACAAAAATATTGTGACACTTTTTTTTTTGTCGGTAATTTGCAGTGACTTACCTAGGATTTTATTTGTTTTTGTTTTTGTTTTTTTTTTTTGGGGAGGGGGGAGGGTCAAAGTTGTTCGTTATTATATTAAACACATATGTTGGTAAATTATTGTTCGGTTTTTAAATTCTACGGAAACAATGTACGAACGAGTTTGAATTTCAACAAATTATTTAAATCCACATCTTTATTGGTATAACATGAAAAGTCGGATCGTTTTAATGAACTAAAAAGAACTTGTAGTTTCTTTGCTTCATTCAGAATCTAAAAGTGTTTAATCGTTAGTAGACAATTTTCAAACAAAATCGTATGTTTTAAAACAACGTTAGGTTAGGTTAGGTTTATGTATAAATAGAGAATAATAAAGAAAAATTAAACGATCGATTTTCAGATTTATAAAAACAGAAACCCAAAATTTATGTTTTCGAATTTTGAAATCGGAGTTTTTCCTGCATGCGTTTTCTATATTCGATTTAAACAATTAGTTACACACGTAGGATATATTATACTCGTGGTGTTTCGTCCGGGAAGTAATTAGATATATCGGAAATCGTTTGTCGCGGTATGTATACAGGGTGTGACGGCGTGTACCTTATTTCGACGGTATTGAACATTTCGAAATCAGAAATATCGATTTCAGTTTTTAAATAAATCTACCTGTAAATACATAGTCAGGCCACAGAAAAAAGTAAATGAAATTTTATATATTTTGGTACATACTGCAGTTATGTATCGAATTGAAGATAATTTATAATTTTCAGTTAGGTACTTCTATTTTTTACTATATATAACTGTGGTCCACAGAAATAATTCCCTAATTATAATTGGTCCACAGGATCGTCTAAATTTTATATCACAAGAGAATATATGGCAGAATAATACTCTATGAAATTCGTTAAAAACATCTAATATCGATTGAAAAAACTATCTAAAAAACCGTAAATGGCGGCTCTGCCAGTTTGAAACGCTTTACGGGCCGTGTTAGTATTACAAAAAAAAAAAAAAAAAAAAGTCTGCTTTTTCGATATTGTCACGCCATAAAATGCGTACGGTCTGTAGTATAGGTTTCGAATCTACACAATAGTATGAAATCTGTGTAAAAAAATTGTACATTTTTTGTTAAACTGAACAAAGCTGAAATATTATTTCATGTTATTGTAAAAAAAAACGACGAATTTAACACCTGCTACAGGTCGTCGTGCGTCGCTCTGTACACTCGAACGGGGAGGGGGAGGGCAACAATAACAAATTACAATAACGTGAAATATGTAAACTATATTATTACCGCACACGGACCCGGAATACGTAACCGTTGTCTGCAGTCGCTCCGCCGGCCGGTGAAAATTTAAAACGGTTGCCAGACACGTATCATCGGCGACACGACGACGACGCACACGGGCCGGAAAGAAAGATATCATCGCGACGGTATTATACAATACTCGTATTATTATTATTATCATAATATTTTGTCGTCATTCGTCGCATAGTTAATCAGTTTGAAAACTTCTTTTTGCCGTCGACTGTTATAAACGTTTTTTCGTCGTTGTAATATCGGAGGATATTAGGAGTTGGGAGGTGTTTTTCATCCACGTAAGGGCCCTCCATCACGACACTATTTTCTATTTAATTTTCCAAAAATTTATTCGTAAGAATTTATTTGTGTAAATATTTCACAAAATTTACGGGAAGGAGGGGGGGGGGAGGTTTCTTATTTTATCGATTGACAACAGTGAAAAGTGATAGCAAATTAATGTAGCATTATCGTCGGTTTCAAAACATACGTATTATTAAAATTGATGCTAGACAGCTAGACAAATGTAAGAGAGGCAGCACGCCGAAGCGTTAAGCGTGAATAATTTTTTAAACGGTTTGGGTACGCAATTGGTAAAAACGGCAAACATGGGGGGGACACATGTGACCAAAATATATTCGCCTATTTAATTATATTGTTTTTAATTTATATTACATTTTTAATAATACTTTAGACTATAAATTGAGACGGTAAACGTTTTTTTTTTTTTTTGTTTAAGATAAGTACTTCGAGTTATATCGAACATCGAAATAGAAGTATTTTTTTTTTTTGTGATATCTACCGATTTCATTCGTTTATCGGCTTATACCATTTGTATTCAATATAATTATTCGAAAACAATTAATCGTTCGACATGCGTTTTTCTATTTGATTCACGTATAATTTATCGTTAATCAAATACATGAAATCTTAAAACTTGCATTCGTTTTAATAATAATAAAAAAAAAAAACCAAAATTATATATTATTCCGGAAAGACCGAAACGTTATTTTTTCGGGTCGAACGAGTCACTTAATATTTTGTCAAACGCCCCGAAGTTATAACAAAACGTAATGTGATTCTGTACGCATGATATTCATAATTTCGTGTGCATTGTGCATGCTTGGTAATTTTCCGTCTGAGAAGTAGTCCGCATTATAGTCTGCTGCGTTGCTCTATGCCCGTTTGTTGTTATTCATCAACGTTCAAAATGTGTAAACTTATTTCAATTCGTTTGGGTCGCGTTTGGGTGTAGACTGTAGAGGTCCGTATACCTGTATTTTATTATAATAGCCACTTGTGTTCATGATATGCCGACACGTTGACAATGTCTCAAATAGCAGCATTAACGAAGGGGTTCTTTATTTGTTTGAAAAGAAAAGCAACGGGTAATAATCATTGAGGAGGACTCGGCCGGAGACTTATTTGATAATTTTCATAAAAATGAGTTATTGTTACAGGTCGATACGAGTATAACATGCCTAATGTTATACTGTTATAACATGTGAAATATTATTCTTCCGTTATAATAATTTTCACACTTTTCAGTTGTGTGAATAGGCAGACGAATTCCTGACTCGATGGATCGACGGAAATTGATTTGTTTGTATATTATACTTATATATATATATGTATATATACGTGGCTGTACGCGCCTGTATACGTTTACAAATATTGTCAACATTCAATATTTTGGTATACCTGACTGGATAATGTAATTGTAAATAAACGTGACAAATAACTATTGAATACGCCCTACAATATAATACAATAGTAATTATTTTTGTCTTATTCGAATACGTGCAATTCACAATTATATATTACTATAATCATTTTTTTTTTAGTAATTAATAACTATAGTAATTACTTATCTGTACAAAAAAAAAAAAAAAAAAAAAAAACGTTTGATACCTATTATAATATTAAACATTTTTTTGTTTTGAAACGTGGGATAGTACTCATTCAATTTTATACCCTTAAAGGTTTTCAGAATGAGTTTCCCAAAAATACTGAAAACTATAACACATCACTGGATTATTTATAATAAAACATTATTTTGTATAGTTAAAATATTATAATGGTTTTATTTTTTATTTTTACCAAACACATTTGTCTGAATTCCATAAGAAAAAGGTATTTTGAAATTCTCCTTTACAAAGGAAACCCCCTTTCTTCAGTTTTTATTTTAAAATTTGATTTTTGATACGCTTGAATTTTGATTTTAGTCTACTGATTTTTATACATTACCGGTAAATTGATTAAATATTATTTATATTATCTGATCATCGAACTTATCGAATACAACATTTTAAAATTCTTTTTCGTTAGTTCGGTAATACTTTGCATATTAGCCAAGTATGTTATGTATTTTTTGAAGTGGAAAAATACTTAAATACACTCCAATAATAACAATTCAGGTAAAAAAATAATAATAACGCGCCGATTCCAAATTTGGTCATTAGCCAATGAATAAAAACTGGTTTCTGCAGTATCTTTGAGCTTCTTTTCTTTTTTTTATATTATACACGTATCTACATACACAAGATATGTAAAGTGTATTATTTTTTATTGATCGTAATTATTTGTGTAAAATATTACCGCTTCAATTTATGTTTAAAATAAAACGACGAAATCAAACAATACTTACAAAAAACCAAATTGATATGTAATCTTAGGTATACCCCAGGTAAAGTGCCTACGAAACATGTACGCACAATAAATAATTCATTGGGCTAAGAAAAATATATATTTTTATAAAATGCACAATTTTTGGCCCGTATAGAATTGTTCAGTCGATTGGGCATTGCAACGGTGTTGTACATAGTATACATGTATATAGGTAATAGGGTATTTTATAATAATAATATACAGAAATATAATAATATAACGCGTATGTGCGTGACAAAATTTATCAAGGTATTACTAATTTACACCGGTGCGTCCAATGCGATTATTTTTAGAGACGGTAAGTGTACACCGCACGTCGCGTAGGCGGCCGGCGTTTTAGTCGATAACTCACTCAGTGCAGTCTTAGGGCTGACCCATTTTCGCGCCAAAACGCTCTTTTTTGCTACACGATATTTATATAATTAGGGCTGAGGACTGCTGATGTTTAAAAATCTTAATATTCTTTCCTGAATTTATGCACTTAAAATATGCTGTAAAAAAATAAAAATAAAAACGTATACCGTATAATATGATAATTTATGATACAAATATTATTTTGTATATTATTTCGCAGTTATTTCGAAATGATTAATTGCCGCCTTTGACCAGGTTACCCGCTTTGAAACGGTTGTTTGGGAGGGGGAAGTGATAAGAGAAGTTTTTTTTAAATAGGTTATTGCGAGACGGAACCGCGCAGAACACTTTCTTTACTTTCGCTACAATACTTTATTGACTTTTAAAAAATGCCCGTCGAATTGTTCGGCCGACCCGATTAAATGCGTTATCGGCGGTTCGGTTTACCCGCGGAATAGTGCAAATTTTATACCGAAAAATTGGATAATTTTGGTTTAACGGGAGGGTTTTCTTTCGACATAAACTACGTACAGACATACATCGTACATTCTTAATCCTTGGGTACTCGTCGAGCAGGTACTGTTTCGATCGTTATACTTTGTGATCGTTTAATGTTATTTTTTTTTTTTTTAAATTTTAAAATTTTGTTCCGCCGTATTCGTCATTTGTTAACATTTCACGCTTATTTGCCAGACAACTCGTATATTCGTTATCAACAAAACTCCGTAGTAGAATTTTTAATTAATTTTTCAATCCCGTAAATATTACGGACGGAACGTTCGAGCACCGTTATAATGCATACGAACGGTATGATTCGTAGATTTTCAAAAAAATGTCAAATTCCGTCGATAATCCGGTCGAATCGCGGTATAAACGTTTGCGTTTCACGTTTTGTCGTAAACATACCTATGTACCATTATTCGGATTTATTGTGCGGTATCGGGTACATGTACAAGCCCGCAACAGAAATTATATTGAATTTCGCAACACGCCCGTCAATGTTGACAATAGTTATAATCGATTTACGAGTACCGCGGTAACGTTATGGTAATAACAATAATAATAATAATACTACGCGATATGTCGTTTTCGGCTAAACGCAATAACAAGTCGCTTATACTATAGGCATACGACTAAAATAATAATACGAACCCGTACTCATAATAAGCACGATAAATTGAAAACATGGCCTTCCCCCCTCCCCCCGAGAGAAGCGGACCTACATTGGCATTCGGCACGGACATTAGTCCGAAAGTGAATATAATTTTTTTTGTTTTTATCAATCATTAATATTAAATTTAATTATTTCGCCCCCCCCCACCCCACAACTATAGCTATGGGTCTGGAGACTCCGCTGCCGTAAATGTCCGTTGCCGTGTGGTTCGGGATGTTTTTCCGATACCGATAATGACGTGTGTGCAAAGGCAAACGGAATATCTGATTACTATTATTATAACGGGAGCAAGTACGGCGAAGCCACACGCGCGCGAGGGGAAACCTTTGAAAAGTCGAAATCGCAATATTTTACCGACGGGACACGGCGCGTTTGATAATAATCATATTATTATTATTTCCGTTGACCGTACAGCGATATTTCCGGCCGCACGGTTTAAAAAACCGTTCGGCCGCATCCGAATTGGTTCTTGTACTTACAAATTAAACAAATTAACTGCCGATACTCGTTGCCCACCAACTGCGTTCGGCAATCCACCAATAACCGTAGACCGTATGCAGCGTATCAAGCCGTGTTTTCGTTCGCGTAACGGCGTCGATTTTACGGCCGACGGCGATGCACGAGGGAAAATTGAAATTGCTTTACAAATAACCCGGTAACCGAATTCGGATGGTTACATACGCTGCGTAACAACGTTAGACTGCGACGCACGAGTTTTGTTTTGTTTTGTTTTTTTTTTTTTTTTTTTTTTTTTTTTTTGACTGACAATTTTCGATCGTTTGTGCGTCGCGTCAAACACAAGTGTACTCGTACGAATACACCTACGCAGACGGCTGTGCGCGCCAGCTGTGTACCTATATATTTATATATATATACGTAGAAATACGCGTATAGTGTACATGCCCGAAAAGTCACAAAATGTTTGAACAATCCGAAATAACACGAGGGCTGTTGTGGACGATTTTATACAGAACATTTCGGATTCCTGGGTCATCTTTGTCATTCGAGGAAGAAAAAAATCGACGTATAACCGAGTTCCACTAAAAATCGTTTTTTTCCACGGTTATGCGTTTATTCAGTCGCTTACCTCTAAACAGTCTAAACTATAAATTATCGCTTTGCATACTATTATTTTCTTCTAACTATATTTCCATCTATATAATTTGGAAATAAACACAAATAAAAAAAAATAGCATGTATTTACAATTTTTTAAATCACTAGGCACGAAATGTTCACCGCGTAAATAACTGTTCTGTTTGGGTGTAAAATTTTTACGTTTGATTTTATGTTACCATTTTTTTAATACTTCAGGTCTTTTCAGAGGAAATCTAGAACATCGAGATAAATAATCAATTATTTATAAATAATCATAATGCGCGTTTACATAAAATTAGGAGATTTTGTTAATTGATAGAAATGTGTATTGCACTTACCGATGGAAATGAATTCCGTTTTGTTTGTTACGTCTATTTGTACATCCGTACGCTGAACGCGATACCGCGATATTAATTAGTAATTAAAATTATAAATGTATAAAAATGAATAAAAGGTATAATTGTATAATTGGTATTTTAAATTTTAATAAACAGAATACAGAAATCCTAATGCCGATGCCTATTCGTATTACTAATTACTATGTAAACTAATATGGCAGTAGATTTTCTTACCTTGCAGTGGCGGGGGCGGAAGCGTATAAAAATTAGACTCGTTTTTAGTATCAGTGTACGCGCTCCAGTATTGTTCATCTATCTCGATGTGCGCGACTTACGGTGTAGTTGACACAGAACAAGTCGCGTAAAGACGTAGATAATAAAGACATTTTTTAACTGTATTTATTTATTATCTTCGGGTAAAGCCAACTCTCTTGGCAATTGGACAATATGAACTGGATGACCAAAATACGAACGCCCAATCGAAATTCCGATGTCAAACGCGCGATCACGACTGTAGCTTCAACCGTGCGGCGTGCACGTGACGTAGCGCGCCAACGGCCGTTATGGTTTTTTTAATTTCACTACATTTCCGCTAAATTGTTTGCATTTATGTTGTTTTGGGCCGGCGAAGCGAAATCGCCCCGGGCCGGTAAAAATTCAGAATCCGCCACCATTTTATAAGGTCTTCCTTGTAGCATTTTTGATCCGGCCGGTGCGTCAGGGTGGCCATTTTCCTTGTAGCTTTCTTGACGAACGGCGAGCACGCGCAGGCGACGTTTGCGAATTTCCGGATTGCCGTTGACACTGTTGTAACGGCACGACACTCGTTTTTCGCCAACAGCCGTCTATCGTCGCGTACCCGCGGATACGAATAATGAAACACCACTGTGTATAAAATAGATCGTCCCCGTCAATAACTCGCATCCTGAAGCAGCGGTACGCCCGCCGGCAGTGACGGCCTTTTTTCCCGTTTGTCCGTTCCGGGGACGTTTCGTTGTGTCATTGCGCGCGGAAAGCTACGAGCTCGCGCGAGGACGCTATTTTCACACGGGGTTTGGGGAAATTGTCCTGCCGATACGCGATAAACGCTCGGACAGCGCCGCGGCCATAACACAATATTATATAGCCGTGTAGGTAACACGCGATACACGTACGTACGCGATCCACCTGTTGGAAACTGGTCTCCCACGGGTCTACGGCCTTACCGTCGCGTGCGCTTCCACTGCGCTCGCACCGGTCGGCCGATACGAAAAATACTCGTTCGAAAAACACCTCTCGTGTCCCCGGCGCGCGCGGCCATAATATCGATACTCGTATGACCGCGGCGAGCTCTCTGTACAACACACACATACACACACACACACACACACATATACATGTTCCTCGGTCGAATGCGAAGAGAAGAAAAAAAAAAATAAAAATATAAACTCGTATAACGACGCCGTTTTCGTCCTACCGGTGTTACGCGCGTTGATACAATATAATATATGTGTAGCATTATTACGGTTTTCGTCTGCTCGTGTACGCGAGCGCAAAAAAAGGCGAGTAACGAACCGAAAAATATGATACGCATAACGTAACTACTATTGCCTATACATATATATATATATGTGCGCTCGCGGATTTATACCGGTCCATATACTCGGCGGGTAGTTTTTATTTATTTTTTTTTGTTTTGCTCTATAGACTATGTCGTGCGCATACCACCTAGGGTTTAGGGAACCGGCGGGCGAGCGGGCGAGACAGAGGTAGAGAGCGAGAGATAGACGTCATGGAAATATCGCCATTTTGAGTACACGCGGTTGTAGTCGGGCGAACGGCGGCGGTGCACCGCTGCAGAAGAACCCAGAGGAAATAACAATAATAATAATAACCTGGACGACGACGACGATAAAAGTTGTGCGTACGTATATGACGTATATATATAAATCGTACCGGCGTACAACCGGTTTGTATACGTACGTCTTCTTCTATTTTTTTTTTTTCTTTAAAATCTCGTTTGTTTTTTTTTTTTTCTCTCTCCGTCTCTCTCTTTTTCCCCGAGACGATCCAGCTGGTCATCTATAGCGAGCGAACTAGCGATCGAGCACGCGGCACACACACACACACAAAACGATATTATTATCATACTTACAGTCCGTACCTCGTCTCGTATATGATATACGCGTGTGTTGCGCGCCGCCGCCGCCGCCGCAAATAAGATAGTTAAGTACTTACTCCGAATTGGCCGTCGCCGAGCCTCCGGGTTCCGGGGCGGCTGTGTTTCCGAACACGCGGGCACCTGCCTGTTGCGCGACGTGATGTTTACTGTTTACACAATAATAATAATGAAAAAAAAAAAATAATAATAATAATGCGAATACGGTCATATTTCACCGTCGTGTTTCGCAATATTGCAAGTACGCCTATAATAATATGTTATTATATCTCGGTTGGTTCTCGTTGGCGGTATACCGTCAAAAGAATAACCGGCGACGGGATACGCACAGCGTATCGCGACAATCAATCGATTATCGTTGTTATTATCATAGCCATTAGGCGCGTTTTGGCGATGCAGTTTTTCAGTAGCCCGGTCACTAGTTAAGTAAACCGAATGTACCAGAAATTCGGAATGTATAATCGGTGAATCTATCCAACTGCAGCGACGGTGATTGGTAAAATAAATTAGGACGTTATGACCAGTGGTGTCTTTTACAATTTTTTTTTTTTTTTTTTTTTGCTATTTTAAAATTCGGGATTTCTTATCGTAAGAGTAATGTATAGGAGTCATATTATAAGGTTGTACACCGTTTATCGTAAAACACATCCTTTGCGGTTACGGTTAACGTTTTGATGGGAAATGTTCATTGGTTATATTTATAACGAGATATCCGTAAGTCATAATTGTTGTAGCGATATTGTTTACAGAAATTGTTTGACAAATTATTAATGCACTTTTCTACAACTAGATTGCCGAAATCGATTATATTTTTTTAACAAAGTAAAACCTACCTGTATAGTTTAATCTATAGTTATAAACCATTGGGTTCGTTACATTCGCGATTTCGTTGCACCGTCGCCAATTTCGACGTTGTAAATAATTATATTACCATGACCCTAACCTAACCTAAAACCCGGGGGGGGGGTCGTCGGCTATTATTATTCGTTGGCATGGATAAGAAAAAAAAAAATTTAATTAAATAATAGATTTCCTTTTCGACGGTGTAGTTAAATTCAATTTGTATTCTTTCGTATTACCTATTCGATATAACAAAAACCTAATGTTGTGAATGTGTTGCACTCGTGCAGTTCAAATGCACGTTAATGAATCGACAAAACGCTATAAATAAATGTACATAAATATATAATATATAAAAACGAATCTGTAAGAATATTTCGGAGTATATTCCGATATTCGCGTCACCGTCGCTATCAGCTATTACGAATATATTGCCCGACGAATGATAATTAAAAATATTTTGTTTATCGATTATCAATAACAATTATTATTCTAACCAGTTTATCAAAATTGTATAGTTATTATTGTATAGTAAAGGCCTGTATATTTTATGATCATCAAGTCTAAACGGCAATAAAACCCGTTGAATTATTCAAACGGATTTTCTTATCTCGGACGAAGAATTTATCAAGAAATTAATGGGTATTTTTGTTTTTGTTTTAATAATAAACAATGCACAATGCAATATAATATAGACTCAAACGGTCCAAATATTTCGTGGGGCTTAAAACCCCATAATGTTGAACTGTATCGATATTGTATATATATTTAGAATTTACTTGATTAGGAATTTATTTAGTGGGGATTGGATGAATTTTTTTGGCGGGAAGGGTGCTAATACAAGTGTCCAATATTTAAAGATTAACCTTTGCGGTGTCTGCGCGATCACTGCAGCAGTTGTCTCGTGTAAACCGTGACATATTATTGTGTTATTCGTTTTACTGTAGGAAATTCGATAAAAAAACAATATTATGTTAAAAAGAGTATAATGTCGCGTATTTCCTGCTACGGCACTTATAAAAAAAAAAAAATAATAATAATCCAAACCATCGCGAATTACTTAATTTGTTATTATAACGCTCAATATATCTTTCCCATTATTCTTTGTCGTTAAATTATATTTTCCTGTAATTTAAACCGATTTTTTTTTCATCTACAGATTATATTGTGTAACCTGAGCGTTTTTTTTTTTTACCATCATTTTTTTCTAATGGTTGTCGTCATTAACGCGTCTGTGATCGTTCTGTTTAAGTCAGTCTATTCCTCTAACTATTACGATGATGAATATTATAGCTGGAGTATACAGAAGAAAAAAAAATAAAATCTGTTTGAAAAACCGACGAGCATAAAAAATAATTTTAATTTGTTTTTTCTTCGTTTGCTGTACTTGCGGATTTCCGATTTTAATCACTTATTTCAGACCGCTGCCGAATCGAATCTCGGATATTTGACATTTTACCTACCTTAATTTATTATTATTTATTTTCAATAAATCTATTACCTATATTTATTGTCTTGGAAATATTGAATTACGCGTTCTATAAATATTATAAATTATGATTCAATTGATGTCTTGTAGTCGGAAGTACACCAATCGGACATGTACTAGTATTATATTAGAATATACAATGTATTTTATTATGAAACATTTTGTTTCGGAACCGTTTGTTAGTATAGTAAGTTTTACTTTTTTATCGAACAAAATGTATAATTATTAGACATTTTGTTAATTATACTTTGTCTGCGAATTTTTAGGTTACAGGTACCTATGTACATGTTTTGTTTTACTTAAAAGTAGTAAGTTAAGTTTTTTTCTTGAAACATCACGTATAGTAATTATTTAGGGCCTAGATAGAGGGAGATGTGGGCGGTACAACGCTCCTCTCCTACTGAATATTCGTCAGTCGGCAGATCTGAATTTCTGACTTTAAAGTCGTCTCGAATCTGTATTTTAGAAATTTCCAAACACCAATTATCGTTTCAAATATTCAAATAATTACACAATACTATGTTCGATGAATAACGATATTTATCGAGATTCTAGAAGGTATTTATTTAGAAAGTGATATTTTGAGAATTTCATGTAAAGCAGATACCGCCCGGCCGAAATTTCATGCCTTTTAAGACGGGCGAGTCTTGCGTGAAAAATCGCAAAAAAGCGTTTAAAATTTTAAAAAAAATAACGTAAAAAAAATTTGTTTAAATAAATTGTTTGAATATTTGGAAAAACTTTTCAAATAAATAATAACATCGGGCGAAAAATCTGCATCGTTTAAGGCGTATGAAAAAATTCTGAGAATATTTTTTAAACGAAAATGTGTTTTTATTATATTATTTATTTTATATTTATTATATTATTTTAGTTAAACTTGATAGCATTTCACCACTAACTGAAGTAAAGATGGCATTTTCTGAACACTTCGGAAAACTATAGTTGTTATACCCTCTTTTTTACCTAGCTGAAAAAATATACTTATACAACGCTGCGTCCGGTTAATGTGTACAATTTATTTATAACGGTTTTTTTTTTTTTTTTATATATATACAACGTAATTTTGTTGAAAATGTTTTTATTGAATATTATTATAATAACATAGTTTTTTTTTCCTTTATATTATTAGCGACTGCAGTTGCAGTTGTGTAGGTATCAGATTTATAGTAGGTACCTATACAGGTATAACAATAAATTATAAATATACATAAGTTAAAAATATTTAATAATATATCGTGTTTTTTTATAATATTATCGGCTAGGTGCCTATACTATAACACAATATTATATAAATATAAATTTGTTTTATAAATTATTAGATTTAAGCGAACTGCCCGGAGCGTATTATTCTATATTATTATTATTATTGCAGTACTTACGAAAATGACGTGTATAATAATTATAATCAAAGCGATGTTACGGTTT
Source organism: Cinara cedri (assembly GCA_902439185.1). Classification (NCBI taxonomy): domain Eukaryota; kingdom Metazoa; phylum Arthropoda; class Insecta; order Hemiptera; family Aphididae; genus Cinara; species Cinara cedri. Next base: position 295,668 of record CABPRJ010000496.1, read on the forward strand.
TCGTTATAATTGTCGTCCATAAATCGTACACCAATTGCATTTAAAAATTTCACCGAACAAATACTTCAACGAATTCAATGCATTTAATTTTACTGGCAATAATAAGTTATATCGTAAACTTACTGCATAAGGCGTGCGCAGACTTTTTTCGCAGGAGATGCCAGTATTTTTGAAAATAGATCAATAGTTAGGTATAGTGTATTACATAAAAATAACTATACCACAACTCTTAATATATTGTATAAATAATATTGGTACCTACTTCTTCAAACCAAGTATAGGGGGAAATATGAAACACTCATCCTCCTCCCGTGAGCACGTCCCTGCAAACCATACAATTTGCTTTGTTAAATTTATTAACTAGAAAAATAAAACCGTATTTATCAAAAGTTGCTAAAATGAGTTTTAAATTTTAATTTAAACAAGTAGGTAATAGCAACTAAAAACTAATAAAATAAAACTGGCTCTGCACCATACGTACCATTGCATATCTGGCAACTCCTGTGCGCATGCCCCATGAAACTTAGCATAATTTTTCCCGCCACCAAATTAGTACCCGTGACGCATCTATTTATATTTTATTTAATTACTCGAAGGACATTTTATGTTGGACACCTTTTTTTTGATTTATTCGTTACTTATTTGCTACAAATGGGAAAACCTCGACTACTGATAGTCTACTAGTTCCAACATATTTGCGGTCATTATTCTCCTCCATATTCTGTTTTCGAATGTCTTCAGTTTTCTTTCAGTCTAGCTAGTTGCTCACGCTTCACAGCCGTAAGTATAAGGGTTGGCCTTATTATCATTACTTATAGCGTTACTTTAGTTTTTCAAATAGTATTTTGGTTCGAAATCGTATTTTGTTAACTCAATATATGCTTTTTCGCCCTTTTTAAACGAATGACGAATGCCTATCTCCTTAATCCAGTAATTTTTCGAGGCTAGGTACATTTATTCGAAAATGATGAGGATAAATAATAATAGCTCGAAAGCGTAATTTCAATACCCATATTGAAATGTGTAATATTTTAATATTAAATACTGTTATATTTAAATGTAAAATTGATTTGAAGCGAACAGAAGCAAGAGGAATAGAAGGAACCAATTGAAAATAAACTCCGATTTGCTAAGCGAAACCATGTCGGGTAGGCTTTTACTTCGTGTGAGGTGCCTATGTTATATGCGACCGAACCACGTTATCGAAAACGGTTCTAATTTTTGAATAACTGTGTCTCCTCGCAAATGGCATGCCTCAAGTTGTGAGTATTTGAATTTATTGAATTTTCACACTGATATGTACTTAACCTATAAACCGTATCGTTTTATTACTCTGCACGTGGACGTATTTTCGTAATTGTAAACCTATCGTCCTATCGTCCTTATCGTGCGGAACAATAATAGTAATAATAATTGTGACGTTTCGAGTACTCTACCGCCTACTACGCGGGGGCCCATTATTAATAGGTCCCATTAAAACTTATACTGAAAGTGCTACACGCGTGTATTGTTGTTATTCACTCCTTTCTCCTCTTGGGTTTAATGCGGGGTTCCACCACGTGACCCTATACCGTGGTACGTCGTCGTGGTCGTCGTCAATACCAATTGACCTAGTTCCCCCCGGTGATAATTGGCAATGGGAGGGAGGGGAATTCCCGGGAAATCGGAATCCCGCAGTAATACCAACTCGAAAACATACAAATCCCATCCCGCTCGCACCTCGGTACGAAAACCTAACCATCACTCGATAGTCCAAATTCGCGATGCCGCTCTAAGGAACAAGTTATAGCGTCCTAAGTGCAGCAAACCCAAAACCTATGTGTTATAGTCGACGAAATGTCCACGAGTATAGTGAGGTGGAAATGGAAAGGCCACGTCGGTCGGCAGGTGCAGGCAGGTACCCGATTATGCATCGTTTATCCTCGAAGTCGTCGATTCGTTGACATTTTAACAATCGGCGCTTGTCGTTTTTGTAGAGGTTATATCGTATCACCGTTATCACGATCCGGGAAGGACAATGGCATAGGTATACGTTGCGTGGCGTGTTTACAGCGGAAGCCGCGACGCGGTCCCTTCACCTTTTCTGTCTCTTCCGTCGCCGCTGCCGCTGCCGCCGCTGCCGTCTGCGGTGCCCATCTGCCCGGGTTGATTTATAATAATACGTAATATATAATAATATCATGATGTCCGGACCGGGCAGAACCCGCCAGGCTATGTAACCGGAACACATTATTAGAATCACGCCCCCTCTGGGCTGCCAACGCGATCGCCGATCTGGTATGCTATTATATAATATACAGGGTGCATCACTGTGTGCGCACATCTCCCGGTGAATATAACAATTTTCCCTTATCTTTGGTCCCTGAGAAGTAGGGCTTAGGTCAATGTTTGGCGATAATTTTTCGTACAGTTTTGTCGTATGCAATTTTTCCCCCCTTAATTTTTTGGTTTCAACGGCTTTTGTGTTTATATACTATAATACAACAGTCATGTTATGCTGAAAATTAGAAAATTTTAAGTCACTGTGATGCGCTTTTTGGTTGGCAAAAAAAAAAAAAACATAGGCCACATTCATTATGCAGCAGTTTAGGTAAAATTAAGATCAGTCCGGGAGCAATTTAACCTTTACGGCTCATATGACGGCCGTTGTGTGTCATCGCTGTCATCCATTTTGTCGAGAAAATAAAGATTGCCCATCGGAAATATCCCGCTGTTCCTGTAGAACTATATTTAAATTTAACAATGATGTCATGTTTAAATATTGCACACACAATTTCAAAATTAATAAACAAAACATGATGAATGCCTGTAAGATAAATTTGAATAATTTAACTTTTAAATTCATCAGAATTAATAAATTGTCTGTAAAAAGATAAGCATTAAAAAAATGAATATGTGGTAAATTTTTACATTTAAGATATAATAAAAGTTATATTTATCAAGACGTAAACACTGCAGTAAGACACCCTGTACATATATAAACGTATATTATTATAATGTCCGTCTCACTCTCTCTATGTCTTTTTTTTCTTTCTTGTTTATGTATACAATGACCTTGTACGGTCAGATTAACTTAATATACTATGTGTTCATTATAGAGAAATAATCCTTTCCCGATTTGTACGGATCGTTTTTCATTTCGGACCGGGTTTTTTTCGCAACACCGATCGCAAAACACCGAGTATTATTTTATGCTCTTTTTGTTTGCCAATTCTATACAACAGTATATTTCCTCTTCGGTTTATAGAATATATTTAATTGCTCGTCGTCGTATTTACCAGTTCGTTAGCACGGAGAAAACATAAATTTGAATAAAAATATATACGGTGTATACACTTATTCTTGTAAGTTTCGGTACGTTTTGTAGTTTACGCGAAATTTGTATTGGAGTATATAAGTGTACAATAAGAGTATATTCAAAACGATAATGTAAACATTTCAATAATTATACAAGAATTGTATTTGTTTGTAAATGGATTTTTCTTTTGAAACTGTTCGATATCACGAAAACTTGTCTCGATAATTTAATTTAATTATATTAACGTAATTTAATAACCGTCAATAACAAGTGAATGGCGAGGGACCGAAAAATTCACCGACCAATGAGTGCGCCGTTTTTCACGTAGCGCTCTTGGCGTTTGCTCTTGTATTAATCTATAGAGGAACCGATTTTTTTTTTTTTCTACACCGATTCGAGGGGCTCTGTCACTATATGCTTATCTATTCGATATTACTCGTTATTTATTTCAATTTGCGGTTGTAAACATTTCTTACGTAACAATATGATAATAATAATCGATTTGCACTGGTAAATGTGTCAGCAGTAATCATATTGCAATTTCTATACTTGGCCCGATATTCGCAGCCGAACATTTCGAACGACGATAATAAAATATACCGACAGACTTTCTAGGTACCCATACAATACCTATGTAATGTATTTTAATTTTTATCGCACGATATGATTTAGTATCGTTATTTTGTGTGTATTATGTTTAGTAGACGGAATAATCTCCGGCGGTGGTCGGTTTTATAGAACTGCAGCGTAAAAATCACCGCAAGTTTATAGACCGTGTAAAATCTCACACACAGTAATATGGTTATCGGGAATAAAATATATATATTATTTATGATAATGTATGTGTATGCGATTGCTTCGATACTCGTTATCAACTCGAAAAAGGTTTATTTCAATTTCATCGCATCGCCAGACAAACTATTTTGTAACTATATATTATATTATAATATTAAACAAAGTACCTTTATACCTACGTTTTTCATTTTTTTTTTTTTTTTTGATTACCTGCAATAACCGAACGTACCTAATATAATCGGGCCACGTCGCAGCAAATTACGCGTAGGTTTAGTCTAAACGTTTTCGTATCAACGTTAGAAAATAATAATAATATCGTTATCGTGTAGTCGAGTATTCGTGCGTGGAACCGTTTTTTTTTCTCTCTGTCCATACGGTTCATTCGTGCATCGGTGTCGGGTCGCAAATCGCGAAAAAAACGTCCGTTCGTTAAAGTCTCTCTCGGCAACGGTAATATTGTTATTATTATTATTATTATTATTATTATTATTACCAGCTATTATGCTCGTAATATTAGACATTATTACTATTATAATTATTACGACGATGATCAACACGTACACACTCGTATTATCCGACGTACCTGCGTACGTATGATACGTATCACAATCCGTAATATTATTACGAGTTCGGTACTACGCGCACAGTCTCTGCCGGTCTCGCGTGTGCACACGTGATTTCTTAACGCGCGCGTGTGTGCCGCATAATACAGTGATAATACAATAATATTATGCGAGTAATATGCGACTAATAATAGTGTTTTATTAAAATGCACTAGGAACAATAGAAAGTCGTACGTTACACGGCCAAGTGTACATTATAAATATACTGCATGGGAGTGCTTACAACAACGTTACACGGTATATTATACCTGCGGAATATATTTGAAGTTGCGATACCATTTCACCTACACTATAGGTGGTGTGCCGTAGCAGCGAAACCGCAGTGGGCGTTACTGCGGCGCAGTGACAACAATAATCGTTATTATATTAAATAACAACTTTTGGTTTCAAAAACCCGCAGCGGTATCAACGGCGTAAAATTATAACGATTCGCAGCTACGGTGTCGACCGGTTTAATCGTTCAAATCGTATCGGACGTCGACGCAGTTATACGCACACGATATCAATAATAATAATAATAATAATGATTTTTGTTTGCCAGCGTTTACCCCGCAGATTGACCGCCGGTATACGGAATTACGTGTTCCATACGCTGTCGGTTACAGTATTGTTACGCAGTACAGACACAGTCGGCTGTCGATAATGGCCGGCTGCGGGAGCAGCTTGGCGAGTATTGGCGAGGATTTCATCACGGGGGTGGGTTTGTTTGGATAGTATCTCCGGGGTATTATATACGCATTGGCAAATATTCCGCGTAATAGTCGATTCGAGGGGGGGGGCTTGGCCCCTCCAAACACTGCCGTTCCTCGAAAACTGTCGCGGTTAATACCTTATATACGTATATTATTATTACTGAACAGATAAAAGCTATTTTTTCCAAACAAATATAACACACAGCAAAACTATAATAAAACATAATCGTTTTATGTGTTATTTAGCGATAACATTTTACTATCCGTAACAAAATATTTGTATTGCACATATAGACACCTTCCAAAAACCCTACGTTCTAACTCATCGCGATGACCTCATCCGATGAAATTTGAACGTTTCGGTAACGCAACAGTACAGAAGCCATCTAATAACAAAATGTATGAATCTTGAATATTTTTTTTTAAAAAATATTTCGAATTCATCACCCGTGCGAAATACGCCACTGTATCGGAGAACGAAAGCCATATGAAAAATGTATTGAATAAACGGGATACGATGTACAATGAACGGTCGATCGCAGTGATTTCGAATTTCCAGAGTTATTGTTAAGCGGAAGAAAACTATAAATTTATTTACACGCAACGTTCAAAGAGTATGTCCGAGAGTGTCCGAGCATTTATACAGCGAATTATCGAGGTCGGTGCGGTTTTTTCACGATTTATAAGTCAGTAAGTGATGCGGGTGCACCTACCGGTAATAATTTTAATGTATCACCGGACTTATACGGCCCGTCAATGTGTATTCCGCAATGTCTCGGAATTTTCGGTTAATCCGACATTTCGGCGCACAAAATTGCGTTCATTTTATCTCTACCGCTGCGTTCATTTACCGTGTGATTAAACGCATTATACACTCAAAGTACCTGTCTAGTAATATCAAAAGTACAAATTGTTATTTAATGACATCACGCGGCGCGTTTACTGTAAAAAGCGTATGATATAATGACTGTTGTTGTGCACTGCATAAGTACAGTTTTTAGAGAGATTTACAATATATTATTACAGCGCACATTAAAAGCCGCGGTAGTGTTTCACGCGAGATGATTACAGAAATGCAACGTTCCGAAAAGGAAAACAAAAAAAAATCGTCATTTATACATTGGAAACTGTGTGTCCTATTGTTGTGCCGCGATGCAAATCACACCCTTTATATTATCGCACGGGACGCACTATAATTGACAATTTGGCCGACTCCGGGGGGAAGGGGGAATACGATGTAATATCGGGTACCGGGGGGGGGGGGCAGGGTTTAGGCGGTGAGAACGGCCGAGATTGTTTGCGAACCGATGCGTAATGACGGGAAGACAACAACATACTGGAGTCCTGTCCACGAGGTGACAGCCGAATTCAATCAAAAGGAGAAGAAATGAAAACCGTACGGATAAAAAGTGTCCGTCAATTTTTATCCTCGAACGTCCCGCAAGCTTTTGGCGGTCTTTCGATTTTCCCCGAAATCCTGGCCGAGCGCGAAACCAGCCGGCACAACGTGACGCGCCGCAGGATACCGGTTTCGCGCGCCCGCTATACTCGGAGCGTATAATATTCTGCCGGGCGGCGGCGATCGTTTCGTTTCTGCGCGGCCGCAAATACCACTGCGTATCCGCGACCGCGATCGCCGTTCGTTGCGCGTACGAACGGACCGTAACGTTATTACGCGTGTTGCGAACGGGCGCGAGCGAACGATCGCGGACGCCGATTGTCCCGCCGGCCGCCGTTTCTGATTCCGGGACGGGTTCCGATGGCCGGCAATTAACGGAGGACACGCGTAACGCGCGTTTACGTCGAAACGCCCGCGCAAGGCGTTCGTATGCGCGCACACGTCGCGGCGGTCGTGGCGGATACCGTCCGTCGCGCCGGCATAGCGTTCCGCGTAGGCGTAAACTCCGGTGTTACGTTCCGGAACCCGAGTGAAGCGAGAAACGCGTTACCCGTTATCATATCATTTCGCTTTTACCGCGGCCGGATATTAACCGGAGCGGGGCGGAGGAGTCGCGCTCCGGAAAACGTCCGTCTGCGGAACAGTTCCGGGTTAACTCTCCGCATACCGCACGCGTAAACGCGAAGTTACGCCGACGCGTGTATTTCCCTCCCCCCCTCCCCCCGCTTCTCCGGTATTTCGTGCGCTTGAGCGGCTGACGACCGCGCGCGGCCCGGCGGAACCGGCGGCGTGCGCGGGGGCGGGGGGCGGGACCGTTAAACATTCCGCGAGACGTCTGCTTGAAAAAAACTACGAAACAACGGCCACGATCGTTCGTTTAGCGATTTCGTCTTGATATTTTTGCCGAATTCCGGATCCGGGTTTTAAGTTCGCGCTGTCGGGCCGGGTCGCTTGTAACGGAAGAAAAAACACCGCGGTCTGTTCACGAATCGCGATCGTCATTTACCGCGTACACACCCGGGTAGGAATTCCCGGGCACGCCGCCGCAAGCGGAGCGAATTCCTTCGCCGCCCATAGCTTTACAACGTACGCGGGCACGCAGTAGGTACTTTGGCCAACCGCGCATCTCCGGTCCCGCGGAACGGAAGGGTCCGGGTCGATTTTGTGGAGTTTCGATATTGAAAAATGGGATCGTATTGTCAGTAGTCATATATTGTATACACACATATGCACACATAAAAACGCCGTCCGTTCGCGTTGGGACGTTCTCTGAAACCAAAGATGGCGTGTGTAGAGTGTCCCCCGCAAACGGTCTTCTATCTCGCCGCAATGTTTCGGGTCTCGGATTTCGGAAATCCGGATCGCGTTGCGACATCGGCCCGCGACTCCGTTTTACCCGTCGCCGCAACAATGTGTTCGCTCGGTATTACGTCGAGTACGCACCGCCGAAGCCGTGCTTCTTACCGCGCGGCCATTACCCCGCCGGGCGATGTTTCCCGATGTCCGCCGGCGGACGTCGCCGATAACTACAACAACAACAACAACAACAACAGTGCACCGTGCGACGCGATAACGACAGCGGTAATGCGAGCGCGCGGGTCGTTTCACGGTCGGTCGGTCGCGACGGTTTTCGGAGTGGGGGCAACGGAAAACGGGAGGAAAAAAGGGGCGCATCCCGGTTCGAACGGACGCGAGCAACGCGGTTGCGACAAAACGCGCGCGTACGTACGTATACGATCCAGATCCGCCGCGGTCTAGGTTCACGGACCTTTGGCCCGTTGATAATCACCGTCGCGAATCGTGGTCGGTTCCCCCGACCTCATTAACCGCGCACAGAATCCTCCCCGCGTGACCCCCCCCCCCCCCCCCCCCCCCCNCCCCCCCTCGCCCCTACCCCGGTGCCCCGCACGTACGTCGGTGGACCGTGACCGCCGCCCGTCCGCCGGCGAGTCGTGTCGCGCGACTCGGCGGCGATACCGCACGTTACCGCGCCGACCATACCGCGCTAACCACTACAACGCCATAATGCCGTCACCGCGTTCCGTGTCACATCCCGTCGTCGCCGCCGCCACCGCCGCCGCCGCCGCCCACCACACAACATCGTTATACTCGTATTATTATTATACCATCGCTGTCCCGGTTTCTCACGACATCCCCTCCGGGACCCGGAACCGTATTGTTTCCGCGCGATTTTCCCGGCGGACCCGCCGTAGTCGATTACGTATTCCGGCGCGGGTACACCTTTAATCCCGTGTAGTTTTCCGCGGTTCCGATTCGACTGTTACGTTCGGTTTTCGCCGTTACACCCGCAGTACAGTGTTTTTTATTGGGCGTTTTCGTTTTTGTTTTTCAGTTGGACGACGCCGCCCTGCAGCTGTACAAGGACGGCGATTTCGGATCTTACTTGGACATGGAGGCGTCCATATCGGAACAGCCCGAGGAGTTCGAAGGGTTCCAGAACGAGTGAGTGAACCTATTACCGCGAACCGGGATAATAATAAATTAAGAACGATTGTGTTACGCACGTATATTGCCTGTGAACCGACCCGAGTCGCCTGTATTTTCGATCGGCCGGATAGGCCGATACGGAAATCCGATGTTGACGAACGGAGAATTTCAGTTTGTCGAGGTAGCGAAAAATCTCGAAGAAGCTATCGGATTCGTACGTAATCCTCTCCGTGCTTACTCTTTTCTTCTCGTCCTCCAATCATCTCCATCTTGATGTAATTATAATAATATCATAACTGCTACCGTGATTATTTTTCCTGGGATTTTTATTTTGTTTTTTTGAATTCTTCATACTATACCTGATGACAATAGTTCTGATCAAAACGATTTTGATTTTTAAATATTTTAAACCGTGCCCAGCTCTGAGCCCTGGGCGCACAGCTGATTTGCCGTGTATAAGTGTATAAAATATAAAATTGACGATTTTTCAGTACACGTTATTTTTTTTGAAAACGTCTTGTTTAAGAATTTGATTTTGAAAATAGATCTATTCGAGATTTCGTCCTGAAGCTCTGTTTCACGATATTTTCCTCGTTTATTCCACGTGTTCTTCACACAATTCCCCAGACAGTAGACACTTTCTTTAGCATACCTCTTCATGTAAATACAGTTACCGACTCGGCTATAGAACCATTGTATTCCCGACATGAACAGTTAAAAAACATTTTTAAGCTACATTCGCGATTTTGTATTTTCCTGTGTCCAGCGAAGAGCAACGCAAGTAGACGAAATAACACAAACAAAACCGTAACACTGCGGACGGTAAATCTGTTGGTTTCAAGGTGCCGAATGATTAACAAAGTGCATAGCGCATAGTGCTGGTCTGTCAAGTATGCATACAGTTATATATATATATACATATAAATAGGGTGACCAACATAACGCAACACACGTTGTCTCGAAAAAGTATTGAATTTCCTTGGGGAATTTGTGTTTTAGAACATTCAAAGAAACACGGAGCGCTAAAATGTTACGTCGCCGTTATTTTAGAGAATGAAATCAATACTTACTGCTGAACGGTTACCTTTATTGAAAACACCATTAATGGACGGAGTCTTACATTGGTTCAAATCGATTTCAGTATTGAACTTTGTGATTTCCGTCGACCCGTTGACGAGATAATCGATTTTTAAGTTCCGGCGAGGGAGATTTTATAGCGGTGCTTTTTTCGTGTACGGTTTCACCCCGTAAAATAACGGCGACGAAAAATTACCGGAATGTCACGTTTCAGTTATCAACTAACGTTCTTAAAAAGAATTCCGAAAAAATCGAATACTTTCCGGGATAACGAGTGTCCATTCGCCCTTGTAGACACCGATATGTGCGTTTCGCCCTCCGTTCTTGTTCGAAAAATCAATCATATATCGATCGCAATCGTAAATAACTGCAGGAACGAGCGGATGTTTTCTTCTCGCGCAATACCGTAACGGTCGCAATCGGCGGTTGGACGTACGGCGGTTATCCGTAGCGATTCGTTTGCCGTTATTGCGTAGCGTAACTTTTGGGAGCCTACGGTTTTGTTTTGGTGAGCGGTCTGTAGCGCGATAACGCTACACTGTCCGCGGGAAAACGGCGTGAAATTCGCTACTTTTTACCAATATAAAATTGCGGATTCAATACGAAACGTTTTAACAATCCGTTGTTATATTCGTTTTATTATTATTATTATTATTTTTTTTTTTTTTTGTCCATACGGTAAAGTGAAACATGCGACCGTATAGTTTCTTTTTCTCGTATCGGAGAAACGTCGTCGCGCGTATAATAAATATTGCCGTTTGGGTTATGTTTTACGAATTAGTATTTAGGACGGTAAATTTTATGAGATGGACGAAAAAAAATTCCCTTTTATAAGTCGAAAAAATGCGCGCAATACTTATTGTAGTGGAAGCGCACTACAATGAAAGCGGCGGTTTACAACCGACAATCGTAATAGCGTAATAATACACCTAGTGGTTATGGGTCACAGACAAATGCTAATGTAGCAGAGTAAAAATTAACAGCGAATCGATCAGACCTTGTTGACTAATCCGGCACGTCAGACGCGGGCAAATAAATCACTATGCCCTGTGTGATATGTTCCTGCCGGATTCTCTGAAAAACGCGTGTGTCACGCCGCAGCGTTTCGCTTTTGCGACGTTAAACGTTTCAGCGTCGAAACGGCGACAACACAATGTGTAACGTGCAATAATATCTTTGAAGTATACGAGCCCGGAGCACTTCGACAGTCCCGGGGTTAAATTCGAAATTTAGGGTTTAAAAAAGACAAATGCATTTTGAAAATTGATTTTTTTTTTTTTTAAAACGATATTTCAACAATTCGATATTAACGAATATCGGGTGCGTACATAATCCGTCGTAGAAAAAAAAATACGAAAGTAAATACATTTGAATTTGAACGTTGTGTGTACGACTTGAAAATAAAATTTAAAAAAAATAAACTTTGAACGCTCGGAGTAACGACAAAGCGTCTAATATTTCATAGCTCTTGATTCGTATCCGGACACGAGCGGCTGCCGAAAACGCACGTTCTGGATCGACGCCGGCGAGCGGGAACCGGGCGACGGGCGTTTGGAATTCGAATGCTAACGCTAACTCGGAGTGACGCCCACGAGATTGTTCGACGGTTCGACGGTAAACGCGAACGGGTAAAACTCTAAAGTCAATGACGCGCACGGGATGTTAACACTTTACGGTGTATATTTACGCGTTTATATTATTCTGTTTAAAATTATTATTGCATTCGATTCCGAGCTATGGATTCGGGCGTGGCGCGTGCGATTGCAATTGTCTGTCCGCGAACGACAATTCTTCTGCCGGTAAAGCCGTTTCAATCGGAATACGACTAAAGACACTTTTTTCGGTTAGACTTGTTGATCCGGCTGGTGCGGTGCTGGTGAGGTCGTTTTTTTTAAAAAAAAAAAAAAAAAAACCGTACACATATTAACGGCGTTAACGATTTCATTATTTAAAATTCGTTCGACTCGTGTTTGCTACCAGAAATCTTTTTCGAAATTTCAAGAGTTTCTCAAGACTATAGTTTTTTTCTACGTGCCGCTAAATTTGTGACAATACCAAAGAATACGGGTTCAGTCGCCAGTCGCCAGTTGACCGGGAACGGTATCCGTGGATCGTATTCTCGGCATATCGATTAGTACGAGGACTCTGTGGGAAACGTTATGGGATTTTCATTTGTTGAACCAATACTGTTGATGAGTGTGCCACTGTTAAAGTGGGAAGTTGAAAAGGTAGGACAATAAAGTCTTTTAATTTATAACTGTATGCAACGATAAAACTATTGCTAACGAAATACGGTCCTGAGCGAAATTCAGTTACACGTGTTTCGAACTGTCGTAATTTAAAAACAATCCGCTCAAAATCCCAACTAGGTACAATTTGTCTTCGGAAAAAATGCTATACATTTGAGAGTCTAAGCAATATTCCTGGTAGAAAAGTTGTTAGCGTTGTTGCGTTGAGAATCTAAAACAACACGTTTTGGAATTAAATAACAAATTTCGAAAATTCCGCCATGGTGGAATACACCATTGTGTACCTATATAATGTTATATATACTCGTCGAACAAAACGTCAACCGAACATAATTAATTTGAATGGGCACTGTACATATATACAATACTTAATCGATTATTCCATAAAACAATAACTGCTGTTTTTTCGTTTTTTTTATTTTCTTTTTTTTTAATAGCACTTACTATCGTACTACTTAACAGCTATTTGTTTAACGAACTGTGCGCAACGGTTTTACTGTTAAATTCTCTCCAGTCACCGTGTCACCGTGCCATATCGAATATGGCGTATAAAGTAAACAGGAAAAGCAAAAAAAAAAAATCTGTCACAGCTTAAACGGGAGAATATTCTAATCACGACAAAAAAAAAAAAAAATAATAATAATAATAATAAACGCCGTTATAGTGTACGTATATAATACAGAGGGACCAGATAGAGATCGACACTCGCGGTTGGACGGAAAAAAAAAAAACCAAAATAATAATATAAACGAGAACTGTTATAATATTATTGTTGTGCGTAAGCTCTGCGCGGGTCGTATAGTTACCCTAGAAAAAAAAAAAAATCTCGAAGGACTGTACAGGTATATAGGTATATAATATACGTATTCGTTTAGATCTAAAAGTCGGATCGGAATTTTATTTCAGTCACGATTTCGGGCCGTTCAAAAAAAAAAAAAAAAAAAAAAAAAAGATAAAAAACGTTCCTAATTTTTCGTATCCCACGGTAATAATAACAATAATTGTTCGCCTTCTTCTTATTATTATTATTATTATGGCGGTTGGCCTCTTTCACCTTGTGCCGCATTTTTTTTTTTTTTTTTCGTCAATCGCGATTCCACATCACATCTCCGTCAATGTACATAAAATCTCGCGAAGAACCTTCCCTTTATCACGACGGCCGAGCAGGTACAATCAACTATATTGTACTTTCGTGTACACGGTTAAACGGGAGAATCGCAACGTACAAAAAATTAATCAACTTCTACAAAACGCCGTAATAAGTATTTGGTTTATTATTATTATTATTATTATTATTTTTTTTTTTTTTATCGGTCCAATAGACACAAACACGGTCCCCGATAACGAAAATCTTATCATTGTAAATACTGCGCAATACGGACGGTTCAAAACGCGCGGTTCGTATGTACCGTTTAAAAAACACGGGTAAAAAAACCGATACCTAAGTACCTATAGTTCTGCACGATACTGTTAAACTGCTACGAGTCTCGAACGGCTCACGTCGCGGCACGTATTTTAGATTCTGAGCGGAGCGGTTTGACAAAGATGTTTGTTCATTTATTTTTTTTTTTCCGTGGACAATTTTTCTACCAGAAATCTTGATTCGATTTACAAGTGTAGCACATTTTTCGAAAGAAAATCGGATTGGCGCGGTACTTTAAGGAGGTCGTTTTTTTGATTTTTCCAGATGTCTTTCCAATAAATGGGGGGAAAAAAAAGGAAAAAACATAGGAAAGCATCAATATCAACTGAACTCCGCTCAGAATCGTCTTTTCGTTAGCAATGGTTTATCGTTGCTTACAGATACTTACCTCACATACAACAGTGGCCCATTCACGTGCGAAGTTGCCGGCTTTTTACATATTATTTTGCAGCAAAAACGTCCGACATTCAATGTAAATTATTCGTATACGAATTATAATACGCGTCAGACGTAAAATAATACGTGAAAATGTTTAAACGCTTAATGCAACGCAAGTGGTTTTACATTATTTAAGAATATGACATAGTTCGCGGTTTGTTTTGATAATAATAATAGTTATTATCGTGTTTTCGTCATAATTCCCATACCAATACGAAAAATCGCATCAGTCGTATAGAGTTGTTGCGCAGAGACGATTTTTCATACCAAGTAAAAATGTTGTTGAATATCTTGTCCTTGTTTAAAATCTTTTCGGGGTGTTTTTTTAAATGGTTTTTATTTTTTAGAATTTCCTTAATTGTCCTCAGTCAATTATCCATTGACCGAAACTCAAAAGTTTGTAAGACTTTCGACGCTGTTTCGATTTTTTTATTTTCTTCTAACGTTTTTATCAAAAAAAAAAAAAAAAGTAAAGCCACAACACCCGATCTCTAATGTATTATTTTAATCATATTTGCTTTGGTTTTTTTTTTCGTTTCAGTAAAAGAAACTCGATTGTTTTGCGTACACAGTTGTCGGTCAAAGTACATACTATAATCGGTAAGTATATAATATTATTCACTGTATTCCATAAAAAAATTGTAAATGGGAGGGGGGGGGAAACTAAATGTGTATTATGCAGGTATCTCGGTACCCATTATACTACGATGTCGAATGGGGTTTTTTTTTTACCTCATTGTTTGAAATTGTAGTTTAGAGTGCGCGTAAATTGTTTTTGGCTCTACGCGTACGTTCCGAAAAAGAAAAAAAAAAACCCCATTTATTTGTGAATAGAATATGAGGTACTAAACGTTACGGCGACGACGTTATAGAGCATAATTTGTTACGATAATAATGGCCGAACGCCGCGTGATAATTGCTCGTGCCGCCGCTGCCGCCGCTGCTGCTGCAGTATCCCCCGCGATAGTCCACGAAAAATCGTGACCTTTTGTGTATTATATTTTTTTTTTTAATATTATATTTATTATTTTATTTCGCAGACAAACTGATGAACTCCGAAGGCAAAGAGCTCCGGAGGTGTTTGTTCGCGCTCAAGCACATATTTCAGGTACCTATATAGAGAGACTATAATGTATACGTAGTTGCACCGGGGAGCGCGCACACTGCTCGTGCATCTACTCGTACATAACAATCGTATTTTCTTTTGTGCGCGTGTTCGCCAGGGGCACGGGTTTCAAGGTTTAAAAAAAAAACCTAAAGAATCTGTGCGCCTAATAGTGATTAGCAATGTAAACAGCCCGGGCCATTGTTCGGGCACCCTGCAGTATACAAGCCGCTGCAGATGAAAATTTAATAATGTTATTGTAAAACGCGCATATTATTGTGTAGGAGGATAAAGATTTAGTTCACGAGTTCATTCAAAACGACGGGTTACGGTGTCTCATCAAATTGGGATCGGACGTCGATCAGAATTATCAAAACTACATATTAAGAGGTATAAACTATAATATCAGTGTTTAGGGTTAGGGACTTTTTATATAACAGTTGTTTTCTACCCCTTTATTCACTTTATTACGTTTAATTTAGTTAACAAACGAAACATCAAGTTCGACGAATAACTCACGAATTAATCTTCTTAAAAGTTTTTACGTAAACACCATAAAAAGTTAAATAATTTATGTGTCAAGTTTTTAGTGTAAAACTATTTCTTAAGTTTGATTTATTATTAACTGTATGCATTTACCGTTGTACGGTTCGAAATTGTGTTAGCTTCCTATATTATTTTACAAAAAATTGTTTTTCGATAAACGATTTTCCGGTTAGGCTCCGAAACGGTCATACTGTATAATTACCGTAATTAAAGGTGCGGATTTCCTCCCGGTGACGGTATTAAAATGCCAATTTCTATGATACATACGCATTTTGTGATTTTCTGTTTCTGAGTCCCGCCCAGAAACGTCTCATTATTCTGATATTATTTGCAGTAATTTATCGTCGGTGTATTATTAAAATGTCCACGTTTACTAAACTGTACCCCGACCTCGAAATGGCGAAAATCAGCCTGCTCTAACAAAAAAAAAAAAAAAAAATTATATCACTACACTCACGAAATTTTCNCCGACCTCGAAATGGCGAAAATCAGCCTGCTCTAAAAAAAAAAAAAAAAAAAAATTATATCACTACACTCACGAAATTTTCACGTTATAGCTCTGGGTCAAGTGATGTTGTACGTGGACGGTATGAACGGCGTGATCGAAGACAACCCCACCATCCAGTGGCTGTACTCGTTGTTGACGTCCAGGTTTCGGTTGGTCGTCAAAACCGCGTTAAAACTGTTGCTGGTTTTCATCGAGTACGTTGAATCCAACTGTTTGATTTTCATACAAGCCGTACACGCGGTGCACCTGTCTAATGGTACTTTACAATATCTTTATCTCAATATATTACAATATGCGCGTTTCCATCGAAAACATTGTGCGACGTCGCGTCGTTGTCGCTTCACAATTATTGCTCTAACCGTCCATTTTCGTTCGCGTTATCGGCGATATAGGCACTCCGCTTTGGAGTAACTTGATGAAATTGCTCACCGAACCCGACATGGTCGACACGGAACTGTTGGTGTACGCGATGACCCTGATCAACAAGACGCTGAACGGTGTGCCGGATCAAGACACGTATTACGACCAAGTGGACGCCATCGAGGAACAGGGAATAGAACAAGTCATACAAAAGTACGAGGGGGGGGGAAGAAAAACGGTTAACGACACGGATTTTCGTAATCAGTGACGGATCCAGGAAGGCCTCTAGAGACCTAACCTCCCAGACACATTATCTCTACGATTTTTTTTTTTTATAATTCTATAGATCCTGATATTATTATACTCCAATCACTAATATGCGTGATAAAGTAATATAATATATTAACTTTATTTTAATTGTATTTGATGTAAAAAAATTGTCGTCCCCCCAGATCTTTGTTCTGGATTCGTGTCTGGTCGTAACATAAATCGTATAATATTTTTTATCGTAAAACTATAAACGTTAAATTTATTTAGGTATATGTCTAAACCGGGAACAGAACTAGATCTTCTCAGGCAACTTCAGATTTACGAAGTTGTTCTGCAACATGAAGACGGAGATAATAAATCTACTCCGATCAGAGTAGACCATTCGATCAGGTTGGTTACTGATGGGATTTGTTGAATATGTAATATTATATTTGGTATGCATGATTTTTATTTGTTTTGGTAGAAAAACATTGAGAAATAGAAAATCGTTGAATTCCTCGTTGGATTCTACAGACAGAAGAAAATCCAGGAGACATTCGGCCGGTAACCCTTGTGTTCAAAACAATATGCCTTTACTCATGGAAAGACTCGATATAAATCCACCGTTACCGAAACCAAACAAATTACCTCATCCAGGTACGCAGGGTTTTATTAATGTGTATTGTTGTTTTCTAATATCTAACCAATTTATTATTAATTTTTAGTTTTTGATAGTTTTTAATAAAAAAAAAAAAAAAAAACAAACAAAAAAAAACAGTAAAATATTAAAAAAAAAAAACCTATTACAATTCACAGTTAATAATCTGCGTATTATTTATTGCTTATACTTGAGCTTAGCATTATTAATATTTGTGATCGTGGACATGTAGTGTTTTTGTCTGTTTCGCTTTGCATCAGGTGAGGACGCTGGAGTAACTCCCGGTTTGAAACGAAGACGGGAACGGGCTCAGAGGCAACGGAGCTTGCTTCGAGAACAATATAAAAACAATATAGCTCGACCGGATTGGTCTAGCACAGACGATCAAGGTACGTAACCGCTATTTTGTAAAATTGTATAACATGACACTACGAAATAAGGTAAGGTTGATTGAATAAATTGTTTTTGTATGAATAATCACTCTATTCGGTATACATAGGCGAAAGTTCTGAAGGCCAAAACGGGCTACATCCGTTTAATTTGTCGTTTTGCAACGGAGATTCGCAAGTTCAAAGAGAGAGCTCAGTGAAAGACTTGACGCAAAAGTTGACGAGTCTACGGAGTCCGGACGAATCGACTACCAAACTGGCGCCACCATTGGACGACATGAAAGGAATAATATCAAAAGCGATGGAAGGTAAAAACCGGCGATTTTCAACATAGCAAGCGTATATAATTGCGTTGTTATTATTATTTGATTATTTATTTATAGGACTCGCTAAATCTCAGTCGAAAAACGAAGTAGTGAAAAGCCCCACTTCGGAGTCGGCCATAGACATACTGTCGAGAAAAACCGAGACTGATTTACAATGGGAGAGATTGGTGAGCGAATGCGATCGGTCCCTTCAGTTGTGCGATTTGGACTTTTCTACACTACACTCCGATGACGATTCTGACGTATTGGCCTCATCGTCGTTACTGGGGGGTATCCCTCCCCCACCGCCACCGTGTCCTATGCTACCGCCCATGCAACAGCACGTGGCGAAAAAAACCAAAAAGACTGTAAAATTATTTTGGAAGGTATGTACAAACACACACACGAAATATAAGATCATATGATATTTATTGTATTAACCGCGTATAGGAAGTCAGAGACGATCCTGTTGCCAGAGTGAAGTTGAATTCCGAACGATTGTTGTGGGAAGAACTGAGTCCCGTAGAAGTCGACACTCATAAGCTCGAACATTTATTCGAATCCCGAGCTAAAGATTTCATCACCAAGGTAAACCGCGAAATCAATTAATATTTGAAAATTTACTACGAAAATCTTAAATCATTAATCAAATAATAAATGCTGTGTATTTGGCCTCCACTACATGTTACGGTTTCGGGTAACGCAAAAATGCATAACACATACACACACACACACACACACACACACACACACACACTGGGTGTCGGACAACATTTATGATTCTCTCACAATAATTACTATTACTACCTACTTAAATACGTATAACAATACGCATTTATGCTTGATAATATACACTGTAAAGCTTTTTAATGATAATATTTTATTTGTTATTTCCAATGTCAATTGAAAAACGCGGATTGCATACAAATTGTTCTATATATGTATAGGAGGTAAGGCTTTTTCCTTTACGCTTATTGCAATACTAAAAAAAAAGGTGTAGGGCGTTTTCCATAAGGTTCTGTTCTTATTGTCGTTTAACCGTTTATATAGAAACAACAAGAAATGAACAAAACGAAAGAAGTAATCGTACTGGACCCGAAACGGTCGAACGCAATTAATATAGGTATGACGAAATTGCCTCCACCACGGTCCATCAAAGCGGCCATATTGAAAATGGATCCGACAGTCATTAACCGAGAGGGAATAGAAGTAACGATTTTGAGAAAAACTATTCAAATTATTGTTATTCAAAGATTCTCATTATATTTTTGATTTAATTTTTGTTAGAAACTCATGACTATGCTTCCCAGCGAAGAAGAACGTACGAAAATTCAAGAAGCGCAATCCGCGTGTCCCGACCTGCCCCTGGGCAGCGCCGAACAGTTCCTATTAACACTAGCGTCCATATCCGAACTTCCGGCTAGATTGAAACTGTGGTCGTTCAAGTTGGATTACGAGAACGTGGAAAAAGAAATCGCCGAACCTCTCATGGACTTGATGCAGGGGATCGAAATACTAAAAACGAACCGTACGTTCAAAGCGATCCTGGGCACGTTGCTTTCGGTGGGGATATTCTTGAACGGAGCCGAAGTCAAAGGATTCCAAATCGAATACTTGGCCAAAGTGCCGGAAGTCAAAGATACCGTGCACAAGCATTCTCTGCTTCACCATTTGTGTCATATCGTTATGGACAAGTTTCCGGATTCTACGGATTTATACTCGGAGGTATTATAAATAGCAGTTACCTAATTCATGTATTTTTTTTTTTTCAATTGACGATTAAAAATTATTATTGTATTTTCACTTTGAACACAGATCGGCGCGATTACACGGGCGTCTAGGGTAGATTTCGGAGAAATAGCTGCGACGTTGACGAAAGTCGAACAAGAGTGCAGAGCGTCATTCGATCATTTGAAGACCATCAGCAAGCACGACGGTGCAACAGCCATAAAATCCAAGTAAAATTCAATAGACGATACGATTTGTCGACAAACGTGAAGTTAATAATACTGTGATTGCGTTTGTTTGTTTTTTTTTTTTTTTTTATAGGATGTCGGAGTTTTTGGCCGACTGCGCCGAACGTATTGTGGTGCTCGGCAAAGTCCACCGACGCGTGATGAACCGTTTCCACAAATTTTGCCTGTGGCTGGGTATTCCTCTGCACAAAGTCCAACTGACCAAGCCCAACGAGTTGTGCCGAATCGTTTCGGAGTTTTCGCTGGAATACCGGACCACCAGGGAGCGCGTGATTCAGCAACTGCACAAAAAGGCCAGCCACCGGGAGCGGAACAAAACGCGGGGCAAGATGATCACGGAGGTCAACAAAATGGACAGCCAAGACGTCGCCGACACGGAGCTCAGGCAGCTGTTAGACAAGGATCCCGCGCACAACAGGGTGTTTTCGTGGAGGAACCAGTGCAGACATTCTTTGGGTTTGTGTTACGGTCAAGTGGTCGTGTGTCGGAATACGTTTCAATGTTAATTTCGCAGGAAACACAAACGGCGTTCACTTGAGCAACGACGACGACGAGCTCATCGAGAGCCTGGTGAAAACGGTCACCGCCACACCGGGAACCAACACCAGAACGACGCAGAGGGAACGCAAGAGGACCAAGGACGCTCATAGAAAATCACGTGAGTACCGATCAACGATCGCGATATCTATAGTTCATTGTATTCATCTAAAGTTATTTATTTTTATCGCCGACACAACGTGTCTTGTCCGAACAATTCAACATTATTGTGTTTAATATTATGACTTGCGCAGTGATCAAAAGGTCTCGGACTAGGGATAATATACCGATCAGGCAAAGTAGCAGTCACTCTCGTAATTCGATGTCGTAATTTTTGGTAAATTTAAACACTACGTTTTGTATAATGGTTTTTCGTTTGTGTTTTTTGTGCTGTGTTAATATCCTAGTTGTTGTTGTTTTTTTTTTTTTTTTTTTAATGTAAAACTAATACGAATCTATTCTGAACGCAATAATAATAATGTTACTGCATACGTTCATATAGTACCCTTAAGAATATCTTCATTTCGTTTTAGATGGAAAAAAAAAAAAAAATTTAATTTTTCGTTTACACATACTGTCGTAATATATTATATCGTGCGCCAGACGAAACCGCGTATAATTGCACGGTATAATAATTACGCCCATACATACAGATGTAAAGTAAAACCATATTACCGAACAATGGTCATCTCACACTAGCCATACGCGACGGCTAATAACTATAATTTTTTTTTTTTTTCTCCTTCTTCTTATAAGTAGCAGTGTAATGGCCATAAGATTGTCTCGCCCGTATTCGTGTGCACGAGTTCGCAGATAGCGTTTTCTTTTACCGCCGCTACCCGTATTACGCGAAATAACACTTATTGTTGGCTTGTTTGTGGTTATAAATTGTACACCCAGTACCTGTATAATAGTATCGACGCGCCTAATATTATTTTTTTCCTTTTTTTCCCCCCAGCAGTTTATGGTGTTATTACGACGAGAACGGGTAAGTTTCTTATGTACACGACCCCGATTTACATAAAAAAAAATAAGGTCAAGTCAGCGTTCCTACACGGGCGCGAGAACGAGACTCGGGTAAACGTTATTATATTCCGTCAGTTCCTAAATGCTAATGGACCGGGGTTCGGGACTAATTCAGAAAAATATACTTAACAAATTTAACAAAAAACCTTGAATAACCCCTTGAAAACATTTGAAAAAAAAAAAAATACTAAAGGAGTTTTAAGAATTCCAACTTTTATGTTTCTATCTTAAAAAATACGATTTTCTAACTGAACAAGTAAAATAATATAAAGTAATTTTTTTCGCGATACGCGCACAATTTTATTTGACAAAAATTACTTTCTGTTACTTAATTATTTTTGTGATTTTAAAAAGTTTTATTTTACAAGTTAGAGCCATAGAGTTATATGGAGGTACTTTTAATACTACCCACTTACCCACATTTTTTTTTCTGTTTTTAAGACTTTTTGTGGATTTTAAGTGCATTAAGTCCCAAGCCCTGCCAATGACGTAGAAATCCTGATTGACCGATAATCCGAAATTGGGTATTCACTTATCTGAATTTCGAAAAACTCTAATTTTGGATACCTTATATACGGATTTTTGTCGAATTTTCCCAAAAAATAAATTGTGTATTGCACATTATTGTGTCTCTGTTATATACCTATAAATACCTATATTATTCATTTATCTTTTATCCGCTACTTTTGGACACTTTTTATCGGCTCTCGCGGGATCAAATGAGTTCAAACTCGGGAACTATAGAGTCATTTTATAATAGGTGGATTGAAGTGATACAAGTCGGGTTGGATTTCAATATGAATTTCTTCATGCTGTTGCGAGAGAAGAGGGTTTTTTTTAGCTTCGAACCCCCCAAATAAATTCAGAGAGATGAAATATTGTACATGCATCGCGTTAGTATCAAGGATTGTGTCTTTTTTAGGGTTTGAACTTTCAATCCCTCATCATTTTATGCTCAAATTTCACCATTTTATTTATTTATTTTTTTTTTTTTGGGAGTAGTATAGTTGTAGCATTGTATTATTATGTTTAGTGTTTGATTATTTGTTGTTTTACAGAGAATATTTCTATGTATGTTTTTTTTTTTTTGCCACAATATAATCGCTTTAACGCGACAACGTACGTCTATCCACTTAGTCGGTAATCAGTAGGTACGTGCGGATAAATGATCCGAACTTGTACTAAACATTTTTTATTAAAAGATTTTAATGTATTAAGAAATGTTGTGAAATATGCTTGTATTATGAATACTCACATTATATAATAGCTATACGGTATTTATATGTCCGCATAGGAATATTTGAGAATTGCTTATTTATGTTGCAGATTATTAGGGTCGTGTAAGAACTCGCCACCTAACTTATCGGTTATTCGTGATACGCCGATATACTGATAGGGGGTTAACACGGCCTTTTAAAAGTAAAGATTTGTTTATGTTTGTATGTTATTCGTTTACAGTGAGGCGTACGTTGCGGAACGGTCTGAGCGACGAAGACAAAAAACATTTGGCATCCTTCATAAAGGGCTACTGAACTGTGATATTCATGACGTCAAAAAAAAAAAATAAAAAATAAAACCCCTTATACGACTGATATATATTACAATATTTTAGGCGTTTTTTAAATAATATTTTCCTATATAATATATATATATAATATCATAATTTTTACTTATATATGTATTTAAAAAAAAAAAAAAAAACATCTACAATTATAATTATTATATCAAACTATACTTTTTTTTTCGACCCCTTCTTTATACATGCCTACCTATATTTATATTATATTCGTTCCACACTTACCTACGTTGAAAACAGTGTAACATTATTATATTATTATTATTATTATTATTATTATTATTTATATTACAACTCGCGAAATAATATAACATGACAGCATTTTATCAAATAAATAGAAAAAAAAAAAAAAAATGTAAAATAATATTTGTACGCATTTATTGAATATAGTTTTGTGATGTTGTTAAACTATAAATAAACGTTGTTATCGAAATCAAATAATTGTTACGTTTAATAAATAACGATAAACGTATCAGTTTAGATATTCACCACTTTATGGAGACGACATATTATTGTTTCTCATCGAGTCGAAAAATTGAGATTGTCGACTGCACAACCATAAATTATTACAGAAATATTTATTTCGGTATGGAAGCAATTTAATTTATATAATATTTTAAATTTGTACACGAAACGATACAGTTGATAAAATTTAAACGAGATATTATGAGTAAAACGTAGGCCGGACTATTAATAGCAATGATTTTTCTATCTATACATTTGGTTCAGCGATTCCAACGGACCTCTTCATCCATCATTTCACTATCGCCGGTAACAAAATGATTGAGGTCGTTTAAAAATTAAAAATAATAATACTCAAACAAATATTACAATGTAACCGGAGGCTGCGCTTGAGTAGAATAATTTTGTGACGCGCATTTAAAAAATTTTATAGGTACAGCATGTACAGTCAATTATTAATTGCCTTGGTACCAAGTGAAACATTGCTTGCCGTTTTTCCCGTTCATTGAGAAAACTATAAGGAAAATCAAAAAAAACCTTCAATGGCACTAATCAGATCGAAAACGCTACAAGTAAGGTCCAACCTCGTCTGTACGATTTTTGATCAGAAAAAGATTTCCGATACAAAAGTTTTTTACACGCACGCAAAGCCCGTAATATCGTACTAATACAATTCGTACGTTTTCCCGTTATTCCTCAGGTTTTTCACGTTTGCTGGAAAACTATTGGGCAAATCAAAAAAGTACCTCTCCGGTACGATTCTCTTTCAGAAAAAGTGTAAATCATTGTAAACCGGTGCGAAATTACTGGTAGTAAAATCGTCTGCAGAAAAAAAATAAAAAAAAAATAAAATAATTAACACGATTGTAAAACCAAAACATTCGCGCGTCACAATAGAACTGTTACGTTCCTCGCTGTTCGCTCGGAATCGAATAACGCTAATAATACAAATAATAATTATTATTATTATTGCCATCGATCGTTTTTGCGGATCGCGCAATCGGATACACTTGTGTAGAAATCGAATCGATTCGGCCGTTCGCGCCCCGCCGCAACAATAGAACTTGGAAGTCGTCACGTCGTCGCGCACACCGCAAAGCGGACGGAGACGGACGCCCGGCCATTGTGTTCGCGCGCGGTTGTCGGCCTCGGGTTACGGTTTTACATTATCGAAATAAAACTCGTCGCGGAGAGTCGGGTGTTTTTTTTTTTTTTTTTTTACGTTCTCTTCTCCGTTCGGGCGCCCGTTATACACTCGCGCGCGTTACGTTTTACGGGGCGCCCGTAAACGACGAGACCGACGATCCACTACCGCGCCGCCCGCGAACGAGACGGCCCCGGTGTTCGTGCCGGCGCGTACGACCCGGCCTGACCCGTTCCAACGGAAAAAAAAAAAAAAAAAAAAAAACAATAGGCTCGACCGTCGTACAATTATTATATTATTATTATTATTATTGTCGTTATTTCAGACGGCTCGGACCCCGGCGGACGTGGGGGGGGGGAGCGCGAGCGCGCGGTACGACGCGTACCCCGCCCGGAACCGGCCGCCCGTCGCCGTTTTCCGAGTCGCGCAATTACGCCCGCGTATCGCCCGTCCGATAATCGATTAGACCGAAACGCGCGCGCCCCGTTTACCGACGCCCGGCGTCGTAATCGTCCGCGAACCGATCGCGGCCGATGACGCGTAACGGAGACGCGTTTCCGGGCGAACTTTTGTTCTTTCTCTCGTTACTCGTTTTGTTTTTCGTTTTTCTCGGTCGGGTCGGTTACGCGTTGTCGTTATTGTTATTATTATATGCGTATAGCTAATAACGGTAACGGATGATAATAAAAAAAAAAAAAAAAATAGACGGCAAATCGGAAAGTTATTGAATTTCCATCCGCGATAACCGCGCGGCAGTAGCTGCTAACGTGTGAACAAAGTTCATATCGGTTAGTAAGCGTGCGGCGAAAAATCGTGGTTTTTACGATTTCCATCGAAATTCGACCGTTATACGGTTATCGAACAAAAACTTCTATATTTGTGCATGCAATTGACTTTTTTTTTTTTTTTTTTACCGCCAAAGACAACTCGTAACGAACCTCGCGTTAATTCTGTTCGACGAAACAATTTCAGGTATCCGTATTATAATTTGGATGCACAATAAAGGAGTGATTTTAATATAAATAATGGGACGTATTAATTTTCGGTAATAAATACATTTTTCTATTTTTTTTTTTTTTTTTTTTTCAAGTAGGTGTTATAAATCATGAAACTTGTTGAACGAGTATGGCCCGGCGTCCACCGAAGTAACGTGACCCGTGGTGATATGACAATTGACGTGACGTGCGATTTACCAAGATTTTTTCCCAATAAATTATTATAATTATACGCAAGTAAATATATTTGCAAAGTGTCCATGATGGGGGGGGGAGGGTTTCAACCCCCTAACCCCGTCCCCGTGAGCACGACCCTGTATATTTTCTATATTATGTTATTACAATTACAATAATGCACACATTTCCACGGCGGAGAGCTGATGACAAGTGACAAAAGTAGAACACGCAGTACTTTTGTCATCAACAAAATTTCAGAAGTTACACAAAACTGATACACCATCCGACAGGTTTGATCAGCGTACGGACACGAATGATTCTTGTATGTATGTAATGACAAATAACTAGTATGACATTTCACTTGCTAAATCACTCGTCACGTCACTTGTCATATCACGAGTCACGTTACATTGGTGGACGCCGGGCCTACCGTGTCTGTTATTGTCAGCGTCCACTTCTTCTTGTAAGACAAGAATTATTCGTTCGAAATTCTCAATAACAGCCGTATAATTTTTTAAACACGACACATCCGTCCGGTAATAATCGATTTGGCAAGTTTTAAAATTACCAGTTGTATTGCTATCAGAGCTGCTCGTTTGCATCACAATCGCACAAGCGCCGATTCAGACCGGACCACTCAGTGTTTGCGAATCGAAATCAGTGGGTATTTGCCCTCTGAGGATTTTTTTTTTTTTTTGCGGAAGCTGTGATTAATAAGGTACTTTTTATTGTGTTAAATGTTTTTTTGGATTAGAATTGAACAAGTTAAAAACTCCAACAAAATTAAAATTTAAAAAAAACTTGTATTTAAATTTCCTTGTTGTATCACACTGAGACGTTTTCGTATTTTGACCCCTCCCCGCTGAAAAATTATTTCAAATACGCCGCTGATCGGAAATGACATTCAATGGCATAAACACAGTAGGATTTATGAGTGTAGAAAATATAAAATTATATACATTTATTAAAACATTTGGTTTTTTTCAATCGAATTTGACTTGATTCTGTATGTTTTTACTTGTTTTGTTAAGTATACAATGTCACAAACTACACACGCCACCGAATGAAGATTCACTACAATCGTGTGTACTCACCACTTTCAGAACATTGTTTAAACTTTATTTTGTATTAATTATTTTTCATAAATGTATTTAACTATTGATTTAGTAGCACTGTTTCTTACACCATATTGGTGTTTGAACTCTGATTGGGTTACCCAAAAATAACCAAACTTATATCTGGAGTTCTTAATTATCATTATTTGTTTTACAATACAATATTAAATTCTTAAATTTGTATACAATTTAAACATAAATTATCTACTAAATATTTGGTTATAACTTTAATAATATTTGAATGAATTTATTTCTTGATATTATTAATTAACAATATTTATTTTATGATTATATACTCATATCGAATTAAGAACTATTGGTTTAGTATAAATTACTTAATAAATCTTGATATTTCTTGTAGTTTTTTTTCAATAATAAGAAAAAATAAAAAAAAAAAAAATGGAAAAGCCTATTTGTTCAATTCCTAATGGTTTCTATTGTTTTTGATTGATTTATTTCTTTTTTGCAATTCAGTGGAAATTACTTGGAGACTAGTTGTTTTTACAGAATACTTATATTATTTTCAAAACATTTTAGCATTTATTGAATTATTTACAGCTTTTTGTAGTTCTTTAATTGAAAATAAATAAAATACCTACTGATTACATGCATACTTGGGTTTTGATTGTTACAAAATTTTAACTACATTATACCTACTCATTTACTTATAGTCAAAACTTACATCAATATGCTCTGAATTGCAGTGCGTTGAAAAAAAATCCTTATAAAAAATATACCGTACTCTTGTTGATGGACAGGCAGTAAACATTAGCAACCAAAGAGTACATGTTTGAAGTAACAAAGATTTATTCAAAATGCCTTAAACAATTTGCACAATACTTCTTCAAATTATTCAATTCAATTAAATTGAATATGTTTAAAAGGTACCAGCATCTAGAAACACATAATAAATATGAGGAACCAAATTTATGGAGAATTCTGAGATTGCATAATGAGAACTGAATATTTTTCTTACCTCGATGTAAACATTACTAAATTAACAAACAGACCCATATTTTAAATATTAAATAATAAAATATGCTGTAGAACAAAGCTGAAAAGTTACTCGGAATGTCTCACTAATTAAAGTTAAGTATAAATCAATGAAAAAGATAAGAAGTTATTTATTTAAATTTACAGGATGTCTAAGGTAGTTAATTAAGTTACTAGTTGTTTAATAATAATAATAACTTGAACAAGAAAAAAATGCTAAGTTAGATTAAACTTTTTTTTTTTTTTAATTGATAACCAAACAGCTTGTTTATTTACAAATTAAAATACATGTTAAACTACAAATTGCAAACATATCGTTTTCGTTCACACAAAATGCGTCAAGTCTAAAAATTGCCATTTTGGTATCCATATTGTACATGGCAGAGATCTTTATATTATATTATATACAATATGAATCTCAAAATAACAATTTTTGGCACATAGACATTTTGCATAAACTAGTTAGTGCTTAGCTTTGTTGTAGAAAAATATAACGTTTTTATAATAATAAATATTGAATATTTAAATGTTATTACGTTAATACTTATTTAGCTGTGGCCGATCTTGCAAACTGTATGTTCATTGGTTTATCATTTAAAATAAACTCGTGAGTTTTTTCCAATGCCTAGTGGGCATTTTCTACACACAGTAATATTACAAATGTTTGACCTTCATGCGTCGTTCTTTCATCAATTGAACATCAAACCTACAAAATGCATTATATTACGCATTAAAATTCGCATTCGTTTGTGGATGTATTTTGAATAATTACCCATCATTAGTTTTATAAACATGTTTGTATGGTATACACAATGGAGTTTCAAAATGTACTTCAAAATTTGTACTGGGTACAACTTAGCTGATTCAAAAGGCACTGGAAGATTCATATGATTATTCTAGTGCAGTACTTGTTGATAGAATTTTTGGTTACAGACTAATGAATTTGCAATGTGATATATTGTATCGAGATTTGGTTCAGAATAACTGTAATGTAGACGATATGGCGGAGAATGGATCAAATCGAGGGTCTTAGTCCAACAATTTAACT
Organism: Cinara cedri; assembly: GCA_902439185.1. Classification (NCBI taxonomy): domain Eukaryota; kingdom Metazoa; phylum Arthropoda; class Insecta; order Hemiptera; family Aphididae; genus Cinara; species Cinara cedri. Next base: position 325,279 of record CABPRJ010000496.1, read on the forward strand.
TATTTGAATATGCCTCATATAATGATTGTGTGTGGTTCATTAAATTTACATAAAGATCATTTAGAGACAACTCGAGGGTCAACATATGATCCAATAGTTCTTTTTGATGTACCCTTAGAATGACGGCAGCTGCGGCAAATTCTTGAGATTCAAATCTGAAAAAAAATTATTACGTATATCAGTACCTAGTGTTTCAAAAATATAGGTTGTATATTATATACATTTTTTAAATCAATACCTGGCATAATACGCAGAACATTTCTTATTCGTTTGGGACAATGGAATTTTTGGGTATTTGGCACCAATACACCGTAGAAATTCTTCTTTTTGTTCAGATAACAATAATTGTTTCGGAAACTGGCGCATTACAATCGTAGAAGTCATTTCTACATAAACCAAACAATTATTGAAAATAAAACATTTACTGAGATCTGGTGCAAAATATGCATAAACATTGTGTAACAAAAAACCGGTTTAATTATAATTATTGACTTACCTACTATCTGTAAAGGGCTGATTATTAAAACAGTATACCTTTAACCAAAACGTGTGGTCGAAAATAATTTCAGGATTTGAACTCGAAAACTCGGCGAATATCAACAGGCACCTACTTATTATTATTAATTATTATCACGAAATTATAAACCGAAAACGGAAATACGGTGATAGTCATAAGACCGATGTGTGATAAGAATAATATGTAAAAAAAAAAAAAAAAATGATAAAATTAATCACGGTCTTATCATAGACTTATAGCGTAGCACGACAAAAAGCCACCCGTCGAATAATCACTCGGCATTAAGCCACGCGATAAAACTGACAAAACGTCATCCGACCAAATCCGTCGAGGCATGCCGATTTATTCCGTGCAAAAATCAACATTATAAAGCTATCAATTACACACGGAATTTAATTCGCTAAAAAGCCGCCCGACAAATGACCACGTGATAACACAAGTCGATAAATGACCAAGTACTAATTAATAATCATATTATATTTGGGTAGGTGCAATAACACCCGGTTTATTACAATATTTATATCGACAGTCACCGAAATTAATAAGCCGTTATTAAAATGTTTTTATGTGCTCTCGGTCATTGGCGAACTACTGGGTCCATATCTGGGCGTGTTAAATTTTTGGGCGAATAGTAAGTTCCCGCACGAGATATCGCAGGTGAAACACCTGTCGGGTGTGCGTTGTGCACAGTCACGTAAGTTCCGACGCGAATAAAATACATCCGAACCATGTGAAACCTTATACGGATGTCAACCATAACGAATACAAATAACAAATTTCCTTCCCGTTTTTATTCAGACTTAGGACTGGCAACTAAGTCGGTGCGGTTATAATGTGTTTGGTTTTGTGTTTTGCATCGTTTGTTGTTATTCGTCGTAAATTCAACAGTACATTACTTTCGGTAGACTGCATGTCGGATTCGGGAATTACATTACGTTCAAAAACTGGGTGGGCTACAGACAAAATTGAGTGAGCAAAGTCTACCCAAGTCCCCTCCCACTGTTTGCGACTAAGCTATTTCTGGTCCTTGTTGATCAATGGAGACAACGACCTAGAGAAATTGATCCGTGTTCTGTATGTTTTATTATTTTTACTCGTAATTAATTCTGGCGACTTTCTGTCGATATAAATACCGTAAAGTTATCGTATAGCCAAACATTTAGTCGATTAGTAGTATAATGTGTGTTATAAGCTTCCTGATTATTAGTCGCCCACTTCCCTCAATTTTCGCTACTTATTCGACGATTGATCCGTGTCCACGGAAGATTATAGCTCCCTCGTCTGATTACGGCATAACCGTGGTTTGGTACACCACGGATATTTAAACATGTTTATAGTATATTTGTGGGCCAGTGGGTCACGCCTATAAAAACTAGTGATAACAATACAAATTATATAGTGAGACGAATGTCATATTCTAACAAGAGATAAGAAGTAAAATATACATGTCTGTGAGTGTAGAAGTCACTAAATATAGAATAACGTACACTGAAATTAAATTTAAAAAAAAAAGTTTTAGGGGCGATATATCACCCAGATTGTAGGTGAATAGAAAAATACCCGTTTTTTTTTTATACTTATTACATTAATTTATAAGTATGGTTGTCAACCCTAAAGGGTCGCAGTTTGGACATTCTCACATATGGTCATCTCTACAACCTTTTCGGGTGTTACTCGTGTGGTTTTGGAGTAGATATAATTGTTATTTTTTAACAATCATGTAAACGATAAAAGAAAAAAAATAAATAGATTTCAGTGAAATATATTACTGAATGTTTGAATAAGCAAAATGTAGTACCTAATCAAAAAAAAAAAAAAATGTAAAAAAAAAACCTCGAGTATCGCATACGTTTTTTATTCAGCTCGTATAACCACTATAACAGCGCCGATCATTATGTTTTTGCGATTAACGGATTAAAAGATAATAGAAAAAAAAAATCTTTTTCAATTTTTCGTACATCAATTTACGCATCGTCTTGGAAGTTCGAGTGTTATATTATCAATATTCAATATAACTGGTACCTACACGAAAGTTTACAGTCCGAGTACCCGACATCATACACCTACTATCTCTTCATCAGACACGTTTCTCTTAAATTTTATTACAACTGTTTTACATGTCATTTTTTTAATATAGAGATTTTCCTCACTAACATTTACGGCGGTATATTAACGGCCGAAGCAGCGTATATTTCAGAGCTGTTTCTTTCGGTTCTCGAGATATTTTCGCTCCCCTTGTTAATGTATGCGTATTTTTACAATAGCAGTTACATTTTGGAATTTGAACCCAATTGTTTGATACGTCATTAAAATAATATTTAAACATTTCTTAAATTCGTAGATCTTTTTTGTGTTGAAAAAACAACGAAGAAGTTTTCAAAATCGTATCTTCAAAACAATTAAACGAAACGAAAAACAATTTTAGCACAGCCTACGGAATTGCCTCAATTGTTTGGCGAATTTAATCTTTAGGATTAATTATAGCGTATTATATTCGTATAATAATCACGTCGATTTCGTCAACATTATTATCAGTTATTGTTAGGATATCTATACTACTTATTGCCGTGGCTTTGCCGGCCGTCTCGAGTGTTTATTCGGCTGAGTCGGTCTAAACGGTTTTCGGGCCCGCCTAAGCAATATCCAGACGGTTTTCATCGCAATTACGAGCAGCTAACAAAAGTCCGAAAAAAAAACAAAAAAAATGAAAAAAATGCTAATGTTTGCGGTATGTTTTTTGGCCGTTCTTTCAGTCGTAGTCGCGAAGGACTCCGGCGGTAACGGTGCGGCGTCTATCGTCAATTCGGTAAACAGCGATCCGGCCAGCACTTGGAAGGTACGTCGGTTAAAACCTAATGCCAAACCTAACCCGGTCAACGGTTATATTGGTATAACACGATGCCCTAGTAATGTGTTCGTTACAGGCCGGCCACAACAACGCGATTCCGGTGGACCAAGCGAACTTCGGTAGGTTAATGGGCTTGTTGCCCAGGAACCGGAACGCGTTCAAGTTCGCTCCTATCAAGTACCGGGCGTCGGCAAACAACAATAACGTCAACGCAATAACGGACGAGCTGCCCGAGAGGTTCGACGCCAGAGAAAGGTGGCCCATGTGCAATTCGGTGATCGCCCCGATCAAGGACCAGTCTAACTGCGGATCGTGTTGGGTAAATATAAAATAAAACCTATACAGTTGCGGTTTAAACCGCGAACCGCTGTGACCTAACCGAACCTTACCATATTTTGCAGGCCGTGTCCGCGGCTTCAGTGTTCAGCGACAGGCTGTGCATAGCGTCCGGAGGGGCCGTGGCCAAGAACCTATCGGCCGAACACCTGAACAACTGTTGTTACCGGTGCGGTCACGGGTGTGACGGAGGATTCCCCGAGGGCGCTTGGGCTTTCTTCGCCCGGCACGGTATCGTCACGGGCGGCGCTTATGGCTCGAACGAGGTACAGACTATAGACTCCACTATATGTTTACTTCATGACATTTCGTCAAAACTTCTAAGCGATTTAATAACTCCCGAACGTCGTTATCGTCTCGCAGGGTTGTCAACCGTACAGCATTTATTCGTGCGGTAGAAACGGAAAACGTTGCATAGATAAAGATCCCGATACGCCCGAGTGTGCCGTCAAGACGTGCTCCAATTCGAAATATACTGGCGATTACAGGGCCGATTTGCATTATGGTAAATTTTTAAACTCTTAAAACGATCTGACGTCTGAGTGTACGAGGTCAACTGTACTCCCTCCCCCCGACTCTTCTTAGACCTGCACGATATTATCCTTACATCATGATACATTCATGCATTCATAACCCTCAACTTTTAATCATTTTCTCGCATAAAATTATAAAACGAATGTTTGAATTCGCCGTAGTTAAGGAAGCGTACTCCCTGCCGAATTCAGAAGAGGAAATCATGGCGGAAATATACAAGCACGGTCCCGTCCAAGCGGGTTTCTACGTCTATACGGACTTCATGTATTACAAAAGCGGTGAGTATATATACCTATAAGTTTCCGTCACCGGGTATGATATTGAACTCTTTTGGGTTATTTTTTAACGGCTGTGTTTCCGTGCACACGACAATATACACGTAATGTCGTAGGCATATACCGGTACACCAGAGGTGAAATAGAAGGCGGCCACGCGATCAAAATCATCGGCTGGGGCGCGGAGAACGGTACCAAGTATTGGCTGTGCGCCAACTCGTGGACCGAGTATTGGGGCGAGAAAGGGCTGTTCCGGATAATCAGAGGACAAGACGAATGTGATATCGAAGGGCGCGTGTTAGCCGGACTGCCGCGTGTACCGGTACAATAATATTGCTGATATAACCGAGAAATGCCGACAGCCGAGTATCTAATTATATACCTAAAAAAAAAAAAAAAAATACTCAATAAAGTAATCGTGTTATTTTTTTTTTACGACCTTTTTGTACGTTTTACTGTAATACAAGGAAAATAATAAAACGAAGATTCTAGTTGTAGAACTGTGACTAACCAAGACTTGGTTGTTTCTTTTTTTTATACCACGCATAAATTTTGTAGTATAAAATATAAATCGTCAAAAAGTTATTTATTTTTTCCAATAACAAAAAATATAAAGAAAATTAACAATTTAAATAATTTTAAAGATATTTTGATCGGAGTGTTTTGTGTCGTTATACAATGGTTGTATTATAAAAAAAATTCAGTCAAAGCTGGACAATAATTGAGCAATTTTTTGAAACTATTTTTAAAGTTCAGTATCCTAAAATAAAAATGACTAAACCAAGTTTAGTTATAATTTCAAAAAATAAAGTAAACACGAATTTAAATAATAACTACATATCTTATGTTATTTTATACAATTTTCAGGAAAATAATGATTTAAGTGGAGTTAAAATTTAAAGGGTACATTTAAATTACCTTTAACTATAAACGTGCTTCGTAACTCTATTATTATTATTTTATGAACTTTCATAAACTTAAAAAAAACTCGATGCGTGTGGCCCATGTGGCCCATGTAGCAGGGCTATGTTTCACGCATAATACGAAATAATACGCAATCCAATGTATGTAATCTGAAATTATAAAGTGTGTAATGATTAAATATTAATTAATGACAATTTTTATTCTAGGGGTCGAATTGTATATATATAAAAAAAAAAACAACGTTTTCTGATAATGATATCTGCAATAATATTATCGGTACTGGTAATGTTTATTGACTATATTTACGTGTGTAAACCATTTTAATAATTTTGTTTTTACTTTATTATTTAATTATTTGTTCGAATACGATCAGTGGGTTTCTATAGTATTCGTAATCATTTAAACAGCATTTTAGGGCACGCATCTACTTGTTGAGAAAAAGAATATGTAATACGAAAAATGATAAAACCTAGGTCTTGGACTGCAGCTTGGTCTTGTTATGTGATAATGGTAATATATTCACGTCAAAAATAAAAATGTAAAAATGCAAAAAGACACAGTATTTTTATAAAAAAAAAAGAAAAACGTAAATAACCTAGTTTTTAACAAAATAACATTAATTTGAGTTAAACATTTTTACACAAAGAAATAATTAAGTTATTTTCTAATATTCTATTTTTTTTTTTAACTAATTAAGTTAAAATTTTTTAAAAAAAGTACCATATACCTTTTCAACTAGTATTACTAGCTATTTGATTGAACAAAAACTTGACAAAGGCATTTTTTATAGTTATAATTGTCCATTAATTCAGGTTCACTGTGAATTTTACAAACTACAGCGGTATTATTTTAAAACTGCACCGTTCTCCGCTTCTTTTCAATGCTGTTTAGTTTGGGCCACTACCACCCATTTCGCTTAAAAAGTTACTTTCATGTTGTATCTCTTCCCACTTAAACCTAGTTTAGTCTTAAGTTTAACCTGTCACCAGTTTTGAGGTTATAAGTTAAAATAAATAATTACAATTGTTCGTAAACATTACGGTTTTAGATAATCTGTAGACGACCAAATTTCCATTAAAAAGTCACTCGTATTGTCTTTGCGCGCATAAAGTATTTTCAGTTGTAAACACTATAAGTAATGTGCATAACTAATCGACAGCGAAGCACGATTGTGTTTGTTTTAGCTTTTCACCCCTGAAAAGTACAACACGATTGCGCTCCAAAAAATATAAATGTTGTCCTTTTTTAGCCACTTTATATACAATACGACTTTGCTTAAAATCATAATAAGACAAATAATTTAAAAGACATTTCATTTTTTTCTAATTTTCTCTTATATTGAAGCAGGTATATTTTGTGTACGTATGTGTATAATGTATATTTATTTAGACAATATGACGAATTTGTTTAAGATAATAAATTACGCAGTAATTAAGTACGCAGTATTTTGACTGTATTGATTTGACAGTTTTGATCATGTATTAATATTTTTAAGTAAGTATTATTATTTTGTGTACATTGCGGTGTACAAGTAATGCAAAATATTATTCTCGATTTTTGACATTTTTGACTGTCGATGTGTTTAAGGGGGGAGGGGGCGCATAGGAGCCATATATCCCCTAGACATTTTGTTTTACTGTACGCGTAAATACTTTTTTTTCTACTTATGTATGTTTAATATAATATATATTATATTAAAAAATATTGGCAAAAACTAAATTAGCCAATGAAATATATGTATACGGTCATACAGAGTGTAAACTGCAGAACTTTATGTTTTATTATACCTACAGTGTTATTTTTTTCGTTTTGTTTTTGTTAGCCTAGGTAATGTATACCTAGTATATTGCATCGTTTAAAAGCAAATCCGTACATTTTCAAACGTGCTGAATGTCTTTATTTCAACACCGTATGAAACGGGACAACATTTTTGTTGATTTTTTTTTTACCATTATCGTTCGTCATAGTATTATTTTAATATTTTTTTTTTAAATTTTATATTTGCTGAAATTTCAAATTGGGATAGGTCAGTGTACGTCGTCGCCAACGTGAAATTAAGTCAACGACCTCAGTGTTATCATATTTTTTTTTGTTCTAGGAATTAAATTATTTTTATAAATAAATTATTTAATTTATTCATAAAAATTGTTTTATTGTAAAAATATTGCATTATTGTAAAAAGGGAGATAAAAATTATAATATAAATAATTTAATGAAATGTAATATGTATTGTCAACTATTGTATTAAATGTATAAATCTATGTATATTTTAAAAAATCTATAATTATTAAATATTAATTTAGAATAAATAACTCTCGGTTTATCGATTCGAGATTATTATTAGTAGTTGTTGTTGTTGTTGTTGTTGTTGTTGTTGTGATTGCAAATCGCTTGCTTCACGGAATTTTGGAAGTGCGATTCCAAAGAGCGTACCATGTAACGTTGGAGCTTAGCCTTGGCCAGAGACAAGAGTTCGGATTGAACTGCGGCCATCTCGTCGTCGAATTCGTACTGTAAACCGGTTATCTCGATATCGGTGTTGACTTTTTCGCATTCGCTGTTCTGTTGTTGTTGCGGTCGGTCCAGCGATTTAAATACGGTCACGCGGAGGTCGACTTTTTCGATTTTGAAGTTGGTCGGACGGGTGTTCATTTTGTTACCGGCATACTCGACGGTCAGTACCGACGTCCATTCCAAACCGGTCAAGACGAAGTCGTAACCCATGCTGTACGCGTTCTCGGACTTGCGTTGGAAAACCACGGAGTTAAAAAGCCGGTCGGCCTGTTGGCTGACTGCTGTCGAGTCCCTGAACCCGACGTTGGACATTTCCATAGAGAAATCGTCTTCGGTCCACTTCATGTCGAACAGCTTGGCCTTGTTATCGGCGGCGTTCTGGGCGATCGCGATGGGTTTGCGGATTTCGTTTTTCAATTGCGCGACCATACCGCGACCGGTGGACTGTAACACTTCGTTGCACACGGCGTTTCCCAGCACTCTCAAGTAACGGTGCTCCAGAGCGTCGTTGAACGCTTGGGTCTCGGTACCGTTCTCGGTCACGATGTCGGCGTCTGCGTAGAGGAACTTGGCCGGTTCCAGGGCCGGTCGCTGCAGATTGTTTTCGAAACCTGTCGTCACGGTGCTGTTGATCTTGTTCAAAACGATCGTATAATAACCGGACTTGAAGTAGGCGTCGTTCGACTTGAACGATCCGACGGTCTTGAGCTGGTCGAACTTGTACAGCACGTATACGGTGTCGCGGCCGGGGTTGATGTACAACGATTCCAAATGGCCGGCTTCGAGGTTCTTCATGGTCGCGTTGTAGAACGTCACGAAGTTGTGTCCCGACATTTTGATGACGCTCTTGTTGATTTCGATATCCCTGTTGAGGTGGTCGATCTGTTCGGCCGAGCGATCAATGGCGATTTTCTGAATGGCCGTGATCTTGTCGACGATCTTCTTGGTGATCCCGCTGGAAGCTGTGTGATATCTGCGACCTTCGGGCTGTCGTTTGTACAACGAATATTCCATCGACGACTCGTCATTTCCATTGGTCTGGTAACGGTTGATTTTTTCGACGGCGTATTCCTTGTTGATCCGCATTGGTCCGTGGTGGTTTTTATTGTTGTCGTTGATGTATTCGTCGTCGAATTCACCCAGATTTACGGTATGCTCCTGATTTGGAGATACGTCTGAACTGGACTGGGACCTGACTCTTTGCGTCATACTCGGCCATTGCGAATTTTCTAATCGAAATAACAATAATTCAGATCGTTATATGTATATTGTATACGTGTGAGTTATTTAAATTATTTTTGGGGTTAAAACGCGTAAAGAGCTACGTTTAAAATGGCGACCTATATGAAACCATTGCGTTCATCGATAGACTATACTTGGGCTTATTCCGGCCCTGGCAGTACAGTCTCTATTTTCGGGAAGGGGGGGGATGTTTTTTCAAAAAACAAAACGCCAGTGATGACGTGCGATGATGATAATACTCACCGTTTTCTCTCTGGCTGTAAACGCTGAAGGCGGTCACGTCGAGGGCTACGCCGGCCAACAGAACGGATGCTACGATTGCCACTGATGTCTTCATGTTGACGGATTGACTGGCACAAGTACTCGGTGGACGCGATCGGCCAGTATTTATACGGCCGGCTCACGAACACGTTGTGTTGACTTTGCATAAAACGTCGGGAGAAAAAAAATAACAATAAAAAGAGTAGGCAAATCACAGTATAATTACCGTATAATAAATATACGGAGGAACAGAACGGACGAATCTTGCGATTTTAGTGCATACCAAAAGCGCGGCCGCGGTGAATTTTATGCGCGGACCAGTACTAAACGATACCCCGAGCCCGAGTCGTTTTTTTATCTACTTCGGTTTCAGTTCGTGAAAATAAAATAATTTATTCGATATTTTTTAGTTTTTTTTTTTTTTTTGTATAATTACTAAATGAGACGTATACTACTTACATTTTATATGTATTTTTTAAAACTAAAAATAGAAAATGTATATTTTTCATATTTTTGTTTACACAATTCAAGATAGCCATATTTTATAAATTTATTTTGAAACAGAATTTTAATGTTACAAATGATTATTAACGACAAGTCGTTAATTGTCTACAATTTTTTGAAGTTTACAATACAATTTAAATTGTTTTCATTGCTGTTATATATAGGTATCAAATGATTCGCCAATTTTTCATAAAAAAAAATTATAGAAAATAACGACGCGTCATTAATAAATATTTGTGAAACTAATATTTTATTTCAAAATACATTTATGCAATTGCTATCTTGGATTTTGTAAGACTGAAAAAAATAAAATAAAAAGAGTCATATAGTGAGTTAAAAATCTTAAGAACGGCACAAAATTTATTGCATTTGTTAACATGTTATTATACCGCAAATAGTTATTTTCTTTATCAGCTATAATATCATAAAAGTAATTTTGAAGTTTTTTTTTGCATATTAGACCATAAAAATTTAAAAAAACGATCTTAAGGACGCCGCACTCTCATTTACTGTCTCAGTCCAACTATTAGACAACATGCAAAAATAATGCTTACGCAGACTAAGTAAAACTAGCTTAATTTTGACTTAATGAGTAAAAATATCTCACTATTATAAAATGTATAGAGACCAGTATTTTGGAGGGAATCTCATAGATGTTTTTTGAATTATGATTTATAAACTTTCAGTTGCAGTTTTTTAAAAAATTTAAAAGAAAAAAGTTGTTGAGCTTTTTATATCTTTTTATATCTGTATATTTAGAATTATACACAAAAACTCGATGAGATTCCTTTCAAAATATTCTTCTATATACATTTCCTAATAGTTAACTACTTTTTCTCTAAAATCAAAACTAAGCTAGTTTTACTTAGTCTGCGTAGGTTGGTAGGTATTGTTTTTACAGGTTACTCGGTAGTTGGAATAAGATGCGGGTGTGGCGTCCTCTTAATGTACCGCACAGAAAAAATTTCCTTTTAGAAAAAGTACTACACTTGAAAATCGAAACAAGATTTTTGGTAGAAAAGTTGTTCAAAACTTCAATAACAAAAAATGATTATAAAACTAATGCATTCCGCGACCTGCTCAGAATCTTAATAAGAGCTGATACTGGGAACGTGTGTGTATGTAGGTGGTTAACCCCATTAATAAACCATTGTTAACGAAACACGATTTTGATGATTTCGATTTAAATGTTTTGAAACACCAAAAGTGCTGGAAAGTAAAATCTTCAAAAACCGATACAATATTATGAAAAGATTAAACGATAAATGTAAGAAGAGAATTGAGAAAATTAAAAGCTAGACAAATGTTTACATCAACGCATTTTTCGGTTGGATTTTTTTTTTTTAGAAAGTCACAATCTCTTTCTGAGCTGAGCCTTTTTTTTTCTTCGAGTATTTGTCGGTATTATATATTATCATCACAATTAGTTTTAATATTATGAGCGTTCATATCAGCCATTTTACTTAAAAATAAATAGGTACCTACCAAAATATAAGTTGAATATTTTAAAAACTTCCCTTTAACTATTAATACATTGAGATAGTTTATTTGATTTAAGTTTCTACACACGAGCATAATAATATACTTACTACGTTGCCTAATCATGTCAAAGTTTAAAAATTATCTATGGAAACCGAAGTTTATTGTTTAAAGTGCGTTTGGAAGCCGGAACATGTGTTTATATTATTAACCGTCAACAATTTTCTCTGTTGTTTTGGTAACGCGTCTAAAATTAATCATTTTGGTACTCAGTATTGTCATTTAGAACAGGTACGTCGAAGGTAAAATCAAGAACATTTTTCAAATGCCGAAAACAGGAAAAAAGTGTCCGTTGAAAAGTTCTAATTGTTATTCATTACGCAATAATATTGTAAATTATAATTCAATTTACTCTTCAGTACGCGTTTTGAGTAAAATAATACAACTACACATTTTAATTTTTTTGTTTTGAAATCAAAGTATGTTTTATGTATAAATAAAAGAGCATCGAACGGATAAATAAAAACAATAAAAAAAAAAAAATAATAATAATAATTATAATTATTATTTATGATATACTTATTGATATTTTTAATGATTGGGGTAATTTTTGTTTTTTACTATAAGTATTCATACTGAATATGTTTAGGACGAAAATTAGTTTTTCATTCTTACAGTATGATTTTTGTTATATTATACATAATTAGCTCGCAAAAATGTTTTTTTAATTTTATATTGTTTTTTGTAAAATTCAATATTTTCAATCCGTTATGAGTATATAGGTATAGATTGCTAATATTATATACACATCGAGTAAAAAGTTAATAATTTCTGTGTAATATTATGAAAAAAAAAAAAAGTCTAAGAAGGTTAAAAAAGGTAATATAACAGGTTATAGAGTCAAAATTCAAGTGGCTATTAAGATTTAACTTTAGCATAATTAGCTTAATCAATTTTAGCCTTTTGATTTTTTTTTTTTTTTAATCTACTTAATAAATACTTAACTTATAATATTCATATCGCGTTATGTTAATTTCGATTTTTTTTATCTAATTTAACACAAACATCAAACAAGCATAACGATTGCCTTAGTAATTTGTTAGCACCGGAATAAACCCTCTTTGTTTAACATTAAAGCGGATACGCTTAATTATTTTTACTGCATTACGACAGTGACAATTTTACAAAAAACCCAAAATGATCGCGTTAAAATAGTCTAATTTAATTATCAAATTAATTTTTATTGAACTATTCGTTGTATCGATTGAATTAATCGGTGAACTTTTAACGTGTTAACTAGTTGTATATTTTTTCTCCCAATTAACGTAACCGAGTTAATATAACGGCCATTAGCTTGCCCGAACTCTTCGTTATACAGTATGTAAATTAATTGGAAAATCAGTAGCTGTAATTCGAAACATCGAAATATTGTAGCGTAATTTTTTTAATCATTGTAATATATTACTGATAGCGTTCCTTTTATAATGGTCTAAAATAAAGAAAAGTCGAGAACCGCTTTTTTTTTTTTTTTTTGTAAAAACTTTTAAACAAATTCGAAAATAGCTGATTTGTAGAGTTGTTCATTTAAATGATGGAGAAAAAAACAATTTTGAAATCAGGTGAATTTTGAGTGAATGAAAGAAACTTCTATTTCCAAAACTACATGAGCAGTTTACGAACTTGTTATTACTTTTGGATTACCGTTATGCGAATCTACAATATTATGCTGTATTTTTGGTGGTTGAAGTTTTTTTTAAATCATTCGACAATTTTCGAGTTTTTAAAAAATCAAAAGGACGAAAAAAAGTGTTTGACGGTTCTTGATTTTCGTAAATTTTAGACCGTTATAAAGGAGAGGGCCATTCGTCATGTGTTAAATTGTAAAAAGCTGCACTGCAATATAGGTAGTCTGCATTATATTTCGAATATCAGCTACTGGCTTTCCAATTAATTTGCATAGTGTGTAGTAGAAACGCGTGTTTCTGCGAATAATTATTTTTAAATTGATTTCGTAGGATTTCGCGCACGCCACAACCGACTGTTGAGTAGCTATATAGTTTTAATAGGTAGCGATGTATATTTTACGGAAAAAAAAAAAAAATAAATAAAAAATAATGATAACATCTACTTTTAAAGTTAAACAGAAAAAAAAAACACGTGAAAAATGTAATTTATCCGCACGGTGCGTTATACGCGCGGAAATACATCGTACTCGATTGTTATTGAATATAATCGCAAATTATTAAAACGAATCGAAATGTAATTTATAGCCCGCCATAAGACATTAGGAGCAATTTTCACAATAGGGAGACATTTTTTTTTTTTTTTTTTTTNGATACGCGCAATATTTCTAATCGATATATTTTTCGATCGTCACGTTACGTGCCGGACATTCCTCGTGTTATTGAGAACGGGTTCGGCGGACGGTCTCGCGCGCGGAATTAAATATTTACTCGTTAGTTTCTCGAATTATTACTGATCACCATAGACGTTGTTTTCGTTGTCCACAAACATTAATAATAATAATAATAATAATAATCAATTGGCGAACGCGATTACAGCCTGCTGGATAATTATAGGTGCTTTTCTCTGAACTTTAACAAAAATGAATAAAAACCACGAATTTAATGAAAATAAAAAGTCGAAACGTCAAAATGTTCAGAAGAATAAACTCTATGAAATGTTTATTTTCAAATTTTTCGAAAAAAATAAAAAGTTTTTTAATAACTTTTTTACCAAAACACACTTACCTAATAAAAAAATAAAAAACCAGAATTGTCTCATCTTTGTTATTTTACGAGGTGTTGCAATGGGGGTATCTTCGTGGGACACCGTGTATATATATATCATACACATTATCACATTGACAAGTATATAAACGATCTTAACATTTTACTTAAACTTTCATTTAATTTGTTATTTTATTTTTACCGTAATTGTCAAAAAACATAAACCATAAATTATTATAATATGCGTGACACATACTACTTATGGTTAAATTTCAGAAATTTAATTTCAAAATTATAAAGGACTAAAAAGAAACAGCTCTGAAAAACTTTAAAATTTTAATTGTTTTTTTGAAAAATTCAATAGGGAATTTTATAATACCGTCATATAAATTTTAATTAATGTAATATAATATAATATACAATACTACAATAGGTACAAATAAAAAATGTTTTCTTTAAGTGTTTACTGATTTATGAAATTTCGCACAGAATCGTTTTTCATCACTTATCATCCCGGTGTTTTTGTTCTTTGAGCGAGTTTTCTGCAGGAAATATTGCTCCAATCATCAACTTCAGGGGTGCTTTCTATTAGCAAATATTATCTAGTTGGCATGTTGAGGAAATTTTTAAATTAATTTTTTTTACCTAATCATTTTTAATCATAAAAAATTGTAAATAATCACAGAGATCTGAGACGTTCACCGAATACTTGTATTCACACTTACTAGAACCGATACGATATTCTTTGTAACATTTTGACGATTTTTGAGAAATATTCTGTTTTTCTTTTTAGTTTTCATCTGATTTTACGCTGATAACATTTTTGTAATTTCTCAAAAATTCATGTACATTTGATACAATATTGAGATTCGCCATAAATTGTTTTCACAGCACTATACAAAGATTTAAAATCCGTAGCAACAATTTTAGATTCTGAATGGAGCAAGAAATCTATTGGTATTACAATGATGTTTATTTTTTTTTCTGTGAACAACTTTTTTACCAGACATTTCTCTTCGATTTCCAATGTGTAAGATTTTTTCTGAAAAAAAATCTGTCTGGGGTGGTATTTCAGAAGGTTGTTTTCAAATTTTTCCAGGAGTTTTCATAATAAATGGAAAAAACGTGGGAAAAACGATCATACTTACGAAATATATTATTTTCAAATATTAAATATTACGGACTTCCAAAACATGTATAAACGAACGCCGCTCAAAATCGTATTTCAATAGCAATGATTAGACGTTATATTACAGATATATATTAAATTTTCCTCTAACTTTCCACCTTCTCACCTACAGCAGTAGCCCACCGAGCGAAGTATGTACGTTTGTTTTTTTTTTTCTATAACCATTTGAAGATTTTAATTTTGAAAGAAACCGCAAAAATCACGGCATTTTTTTTTTTGTTCTTAACGCTGTGATCAATATTATAATAGTTTACGAAGTCACTGTTTCACGACAGAACAAAAAAAAAAAAGAATTATTGCACTTGTACTATACATCTTGTATAATTTGCTTATGTTCCGTTTTTGTCGGTTGTTTTTTGTCCACAAGTCGACCGGACGTTAGCATTTATATTTTTTTTAGAAAAAAAAAAAATCGCCGAAACACAAATTATAGGTATCGAAAACGCTTTTCGCCAATAAAATATATTCTCTACAATCAATAATTTGATAGTTGTGAAACACAGTATTATAATTTCGACAAACTTGTATTGCTAACAACGTGTTATTTCTGTCGTTGATATTTTTTTCAATAAATTTAGGTATTATTCAATACACGATTAAATAAATCAATCGTGTTTGTGTAACTATTCAATGTTTGGTCCCGATAGGCGCGATAGCTTTTGAGTATATTTGTATGTACCGGGTGATTCATTTAAGTGGGTATACTCATTATCTCGGAAAGTATTGACATTTTCCGGAATTTGTTTTCTAGGATATTTGAGAAACAAGCTGCTCTAAAATTTTATACTTTTGTTATTTTTTGTCACCTATATTTTTTGGGGTAAAACCACTGCCTACTTTTGATCTTTTGATTTTCAAATAACAACCTATATTAAAAAATACATAAATAGATGGAGTATTAATTAAAACAAATTTAAGTGTTGACATTTTTGATTTTCGTTGATCCGTTGACGAGTTGTTCCACATTCAAGTTTAGGATAGAGAAGAGTAGTGAAGTATCATTTGTGTGGCGGTACGGTGCGCGGCGTGTTAATAATGCACCACCACTCTCCTCCAACCGAAAGTTAAAAGTGGAATAACTCGTCGACGGATCGACGGAAATCAAAAATTTTAACATTAAAATTTGTTTTAATTAATACTTCATATATTTATAGACTTAATATAGGCTGCTGTTTAAAAATCAAAACTAGGCAGTGGTTTTACTTCCGAAAATAAGGATGACAAAAAATAACATACATATAAAATTGTAGAGCAGCTTGATTCTTAAATATCCTAGAAAACAAATTCCGGAAAAAGTTAATAATTTGTCTTTTAATGTTTAAATTATTGTTTAATGTTAATAATAACTGTCAGTTAATTAGAATTGGTATGTTTAAAAATGTTGTGTTAGGTTAGTCACCTAAATAAGGAACCTTCTTATTGAATGGGAATCTGTAGTCTCGCAATCGCTATTCACTCGGCTTTTCCAATTCCTGGACGGAATTGTCGAACTTTCACAACAAGATCAAGAATTTCGTTCTGTTCTAATTTAAAATAACGCTTAGCGGACTTTGGTGTCAATATTACTGGTGTCGGGTTACTCAGCATTATAGTAAAACTTTTTCCATCATTGATCTAGCAATCTATTTAGTCACGAGCTATATTACTTTATAATAGCGGAAGGACTCCCTGCATGAGTCGTGTAAACTTAGCCTAATCTAACGGCTTTCGGAGCTGCCTGTAATGAAAGTTTTTTTCTCAGACTCTCTCTTGGTCAACGGTACTAAAAAAAACCACAATTTCCGTTTATGTATATTTTTCCCCCTATTCTTCTGCAATTTTATTACACTTTTAGTTCTCTCGGGACCAAACGAACTTAAACTCGGTACCTAATTAGAGTTGTTTTATATACAGCTTACCTTGATAAAAGTAGAGTTGAATTTCTATACGAATTTCACTGTTTTCGCAGGGTGAGGTTATTTTTCCACCTAACCTTACAGACTCTACAATGAAGTCAGGGGTATGCAATTTTATATGTGAATGGCATTGATATTAGGAATGTACCATTTGGGAGGGATTCGAAACTTTTTTTCCCCGTCCCATCCTTTTTTATGCTAAAATTTCGCTATTTAATTATAATATGTATAGTTTTAGTATAAATTGTTTTATAAATAATTAGAAATAAGGGTGGGGGGATGGAATTGAATTCTAATGAATAGCACTGATATTCATTGTTGATAGATGTTTTTTTCTTTTAACTTTTGCCTATTTAATATTTTTATTGTTTTGTACACTTTCTAAAATAATATTTGAAACGATTTTATAAAAAGCTTCCAAATGGTTTAAACATAAAAAAAAACGATTGGGTACAATATTTTTCATATTTTTGTTTGGATTTCATTATTTCGGACAGGTTTTTTTTTCAACTAAGGTTCATTGAATCATTCAAACGTTTTCACATCAGCGATTTTTTTTTATGCTATGTGCGTTTTGGTGAGCTATAAAAATTATAATAAAGATGTCAATATTTCCTTAGTGTATTATTGATTGTGATTGACAACCGGTGTTTTTTTTTGTCAGCGTCAGAAGTTAAAACAAAAAAAAAAAACGTTGGCCTAATTATAGAAGAAAAAAAAACACTTGTGTGGTGATTTTTTTTTGTTTCACTTAATTATAGAGGGAAAAAAACACTACGCAAATCGTTCAGGATTATAATATTATATTATGTACGCTGGTTAGGTTCTTTTTATATAAAAACGAATAAATAATTATAATCATTTTACGGGCCACCAACGATCTTACAAAAAACGTGATTTGTTTTTATCAGACTTGTGTGGATTTATAAAATAATATAGTTCCGAACGTATTAATCTACGGGATTAAGTCTACGGTACATACGGTAGAAAATATTTGCGAAAATCCCATTTGCAGATTATTGTGTCAAACTTCAATTAATATTTTGACATTTAAAATGGAACATAAGCTACAAACGGACGTAAAAGCGACCATTTTTTGTATTATTATTTTTTTTAATTACATTTTTTGAATATATTGTCGTTTACGTTTACGACACACAGTTAAATCCATCGATGTCGTTATTATTTACAATAAACAATCAAATAAAACAAATGTTTTAACCTCATAGGGCGAAAGCGTTGAGGAATTATCGTGATTATAAATGTTTGGTTATACATTTTGGCGACAATATTTTGGGTGTAGGTAAACAGTAATTTGCAATAAGTTTAAAATAACGTTCAAAATATTTTCCGTTTATCAGCTCCCTGAATAATTCGAAAATCAGGGTTTTAGCCCTTTTCATAACCGTCGAATTTTCGTTTATGGAAAATAGTTTATCATCAAATTGATGGTATTTGAACTTCCATAATTTTTTTAATTCGTATACAATGATAGCCGGTGAATTTAACGGTTAGTATTCATAGGCGTGTGCATACCTTTCTGTCAGAGGGGGGGGGGTAGAATTTATAATATATATTAGAGGTGGCCAACATGAATATGATCGCGAGCCACATATATAAATGCAATAATATCAAGAGCCAAAATATTTGTAAATACATTTTACAATTTTATACAATTTGATCTAATTTGTACTTTTATAACATAAAAGTAATAAAGATAGCTAACAGTTTACAAACATATTTTAAAATTGCGTTTTAGTTCAATATTATTTTGTTTTGATTATGTAAACTATTTTGAGTTTTCTAATGATTTCCAATACCCAAATATTAAAAAATGTGCGGTAAAATTTATATCAATTTTTTGAACGACATATTCGTGTGAATCGCTTTACTTAACAGTGAAAATAATTAGGTTAAAATATCGTTCATATTTGGCTGATGATCATCTCATATATTTAATGAGGACTGCTCTTACATCAATGCAACTAGATCTTAAGAACCTTACTAAAAATGTAGATATGAAAAAAATACCACGCAAATAAATTTAGCTTAACGTATATTTCTTTTTTATTTATTATGAATATTAATTTATTATATATATTTGTTTATTAATCTGTATTCTATAGCCTATGTACATAGTAAAAACATTTTTTTTTTTTTTATAAATGTATACGAAAAAAAATTAAAATTAATATTAATAGTAAGTAAATTTTGGTTTTTGTAAATAAGACGTAAGCCACATACGACTATGACGAGAGCCGCAAGTCTGCCACCCGTGTTATATATTATATGTAATATAGTGGAATATTATTTAAAGTTATTACTTATTACTTATGGGCAGGGTTCGGATTCGAAAATATAATCAATAAAAAAAAGCATTTAAAATGTGTAAATAGGCAAAAAAAAAAACCCTATTTAATTTTTATAAAAGGTTATTACAAAGTTTACTTAACAATTGAAAAGAATTCAGTTGATTTAACTAATTTGTATTAGAAAAAAAAAAAAAAAAAAAAAAAAAAAAACACTAACATATACTTAAATAAATTGTCTCCAGTAAAACGTTGCTGGTTTGGGTACAAAATATTTATGTACATAGATAATGATCGTTATATGTCCACTGAAGTTAGTGGGGCGTATCTCATACATAAATAATTATCTAAATTAAGATTACTACTTGTTAAATCGTCATCGTCATTACCATCAAAATGACATTTATGAGTAAAAAAGCAAAAAAAAAAGAATCGATACTGGTGACGGGCGCGGCCACTGTTGTAGGTGGGTAGTGGGGAAGGTGAGATACATAAAGTTATTTAGTTTATACCTGTAACCGACCATTGATAACGAAAAACAATTCGGAGCGAAGTTCGGTTATATATGTTTTGAAAGGCCGTAATTTTTATGATTTTCGTCAATATTTGATATTAAAATCTCTTTATATATATACATATATAAAAAAAAAAAATAATACATAAAACTCTTTGACCAATTATATAACTAATTATATTTTGCCCAACTATCGAAAAACTACAAAGAAGTTAAAAAAAAAACATTTTCTTTTTCACCTAGATTAACTAGATTAAAAATTCAACAAAAAGACCTTTTGATGGTTTTTTATTGGAGCAATATTTGTGGTAGAAAACATAAGCAGTATATATAAAATAATGTAATCGTTGTACCGTAAATTGGAAAAAAATCGTATGTTTCGTCTTTTTTGGTTTTTCCCAATTATTTTGAAAAATACTTTAAATATCAAAAACCTTTTACATTGTCAATGGTGAAATATTATAAGGAACGAAATCGGTATTTTGTTATTTTTGGACTGGACTGGAGAAAACACTGTGTTAACGTAATAAAAACAATGAAAACCATAATACCGTGGCGCGCCGTAAATATTTGCCGTTTTACCTATACTTTTCGTTCAGATTTTTCCACAGTAAAACCAATGGATCCCCCGCTACGCTCCGAATCTAACACATCCATCATCTTCGATATTAAACGAAACACATTTTCGTATACAAATTATTTTTCTATTAGTATTATTAAAACAAAGGCCTTGAAATCGGAACCCTACTTATATTACCTATGTTAGGTAAATTAATATTAGTGGTAGTAGTATTTTAATTTTATACATTAATTTAATTACACATTTAATATAATAATTGAAATTACAGTTTTTGAAGAAAAATTTAAGGACAATTTTCGGGATATACCTGTATAGTTTTTATCGAATTTACGTTTCCAAAAAGCAAAACAAATACTCAATAACACGTGGGTAGTCGTCAAACAAAGAGAAAGCGGAGAAATGATTTGCGGTCGTATTTAGCTATATTAGTATATTACTGCAGGAACATCGCAAATTCTACAATATTGACTTTTTGGTTATGTTATATAGCCTTTGGTCGTCAAACATTGTTTACGACACGCCGATACATTAATATAGTATCGTTAGAGCGCTACACAAAGTTTAACGTCCGACGGTTAATAAAACCTTCGGGATTTTGAATACATAAAATAAATATGATTACGGTCAAAACTGACGGAGGTCGCCGCAAATTGAACCCAATTTTTAAATTTTTTTTGTTCAAATTGCGGCTCGGGTTATATTTTGTGTATGTGTCTTGATATTTTTTATTCATATTAAGCGGAATGTACTGTATTGAGAAAATAAAAAAATGACCGCCCTAAAATACCTTCTCAGTCAAATTTCCTTTCAGAAAAAGTGCTATCATTGTAAAGCGGAGCGAAATTGCTGGAAGAAAAGTTGTTCGCAAATAAAAAAAAAAAAATAATCCTCTTTATAAAACCATAAGCTTCCTCGCTCCGCTTAGAATCTGAAATGAGTAAAATTATAATAAGTAGTGAATAAATTGTTATCTAAATCGTAGATTATTGCTAATCTTTAAATTGTACAGCAAACCTGCTGTTTTGTGGAGTATAAAATAAATTATTATTATAAATTATAAAACACAATAATATGCTGGTCGATTATTATAATTTTTTTTTTTCCGTTATTTTTCCAAACACAGAGTATTCGAATGATTATGTCTTCGGTAAATAGGTATTAACTCTTTACGATAATTATTTCGTAAACATCTAAATATTTAAAAAAAAATAATGTCCGTCCGTCTGTCCTTTATAGACTAAAAAACTACTGGACCGATCTTAACGGGGTTTTTACAAAATGTCCATCATGGTCCGGAGAAGGTTTATATAGGTATTGAAATTTCTAAAACTCAACCCCTAAAGGATAGCTGACAGGGATTTTGATATTTTGTGGCATAATTTTTGTTGATTGGGTTACAAAGTAATAAAGTAAATATTATTATTATTATTGTTAATTATACGGTATCTATGGTATCTACTGAACATTGTTTGTTAATTTTATTGTAATTTTGGATTACCATAGTAACACAGACGAAATGAAAAATTTAAAAGGTCGGTCAGGTTCTATAATAGTGTTTTTCTTTACAAATGTTTATTTTTTGTATATCATACGGCGCAGCGCAGAAAAAAAACACAGACGTTGAGACGTTTTTTCGTTAGCGATGGTTTACCGTTGCTTCCACATATTAAACCTACATTAAATTCTCTTCTGTATCCTACCTTTCCAACTTCCCACCTAAAATAGTAGCTGTACCCACTTGCGAAGTATGTCCGTTTTTTTCTCTATCTGTCAACAACTTGTCTAACAGAAATATTATTCCGATTTACAAATGTAGCATTTTTTCGATTTTCTCGGGAATTTTTTCAACAAATGTGAAAAAACAGAAAAAAAACCGGACATACTTTTCGCACTATAGATAAACCAAGAAAAAAAAAAAAAAATCACAAACTCTAGGTTAATAATTTTCACTACCTACGTCGATAATAATCGTACGTATAAAACGGAATTAACTCGACTAGGTTGATAAAATAATCAACTTTAAACGTGTTACTTTGTGAACTTTTTTCGAATAACTTTACTTATTATAACGCCATGCATAATGTACCTTTTGTCCGGCCTTGAATAAAAATATCATGTTGTATTTTAAACTACAGCAGTGTAATAATAATATACGTCCGCGTGTATGAACAGTACAAACGAAGAATAATTCGAACAGATAGAAGATTTTTTTTTTTTATTTTTCGTGACTACTACAATATAATATAATATACAGCTGTTGCTAAAACATATCACGAAACAATAATATTGTACGATTAAATCGACAACTCGACACATCGTTTATGTATGCGCACTGTTGATGTTTGCAAAACAATATTTCGTCAAACGTAAGCACGAGACAGTATTATTTTTGCATTCTTAGCAATATAGGTATACCAAAATCGGACCGAGTCTGATGCACGTTTTACGTTTTTTTTTTTTTTTTTATTTTAGAACAATAATTGTTCTTAAAATTTACACGACGGTCATCTCGGACATTCTAAACGTTATACATTTCGGTAGACGACGGATATTATTCATTCTTCTTTTGCTGTGGCGTTAACCTTTATGAGAACATGTTATATAGGTACCGCTGTATAAAACCCGTGACCTAAATTCGCGTTCTCCGCAGCTATTCAATCTCCATCGATTTTTCGGTTGCACTGCCTTCCATAATGTCCACCTGTATCAATTAACACGTACTGTCCAAATTATCATCGGTCTGTAAAGTGCTTTTTCCTATTTTATAGGGTTTTTCTCTATCACCAGTTTCGCTATAAGATTCAGCTGTTTACGCCAGTCGTTGTCGGCCCGAGTCAGTCTTCTTTTAGCCATCTATTGAGACATATAAAACACTATAATCGGTGGCGTGTGCAAGTGAAAATGTTAAGGGTCATGATAACTTCACTCCCGTTGTCTTTTTAATAAAACTATGAGTATTTTATTTACGAAATTAATCTTGAAAACATTACGTGTCAATTAAGTTCCGAGGAAAGACTAGATATAATAATATATTATTAGATATTTATAAAATAATGATTAAAAATTGTTTTTTTTTTGATCCAGCTTTTAAATTTTCAATATCGAATTGGACGAAGAAGATTCTACGAATTATTTATGGTTAATATTTGCAACATCACCTCCCAATCCGTTCACCAAAGATATACTTTCCTAAGAATTTTTCTCTCGTGAAAACCACTATAGTATCTAATCTCAGTCCTTCGGCTTTTCTCGGTGTAGTGATGTATCTACTAACCAATATGTTATAATGTATGCAAAACAATCATGGTCGTAAAAATACCGTGAAGATTTACATTTTTAGGTTAAGTTCTTAGAAGAAAATCCATAGGTATATACACTATACAGTATATATTGTACCCTATTTCCGATATCTGATAACTCGGTACTCGCTACCGATATAAAACCGCAATAACCGATCCAATACTTAAAAATCGACATTGAAATTGACAGATATATCAGTTGAATGTCAAATTTTTTAAACTTTTTTTTTTCACATTCTAGTGACATTAAGGACATTAAAAACCTTGATAGCCGATATTCTGAATTTCGATATCCTCGCAATAATTAGTCCTTATACGGTATTGGTTTATGCTACTAATTTTTATCTATTTTTTTTTTTTTCACAAAACCTAATTCCATAATAATTTTTCGAGCTTTTCTCGTAATTTTTTGGATAAAAATAATTATTTATTTATTGTATACTAAGGTACTAAAAAATACTGTAATATTATTATAGACCTCTGATCTAAACTTTTAATTGTTATACCTCTATTTAAATCTACAATTAGAATTCTTGAAAACTTCAATGTGAATACTCATTTCAGGTATTAAGAGTAGGTGTAAAAAATTGAAAATAGTGTTTAAATAATGAATAAAAAAAAAAAACAGAAATCAAATTCATTTAAAATTTTCAAAGAAAATTGCTGGTTCGTGATAAAATAATCACCCTATATACCTATGTATATTGTTATAAAATGTTATGTTCAATTAAAGTATGATAAATCGTGTAATTATAATTATAGGCATGTACGACTCGATAGCAAAAAGAAGATAAACTTTTTAATTTGTACACACTTTCGAGTTGAAAAAAAAAATAACAATATTTAATTATTGTAACTCACGTATAATATACGAACGTTTTGAACGGGTACTGTGAATCAAATGGTACTTATTATAATTATATATTTATTTGATTGGGTACGAAAGTACTTTACGTTTTTTCGAAAAACTCGTTAAAAATTTTTTTTTTTTATATATATACATTAAAAAGTTGGCAATATTTTTATATTTTCGGTTTTGCATGCATGCAATATTACACCGTTTCCGAGTAAATTATAAAATTAGATTATTATTTACGAGAAATACGAAACGAACGCGTAAAATAATATCGAATTTATGATAAACAACGATGGTTTTACTTTATACTTATTACTATTACGCCAATAATCTGCAAGAAAACCGTTAAAATATTTGAATGTATTCTTTAATTAGAAATGTATACGCTCTAAAAACGTTTAAATACCAATATAAGCGGATGTACACTAAAAATACCGAAATATATCGTTAATATATGCTAAAAAAAAAAAAAAAGGAATGATAAAATTCATATTGAAAATGTAAAAAATCGCTGTAGGTAATATATTATTCTTGAGTTTGAAATAAAACAGCTAACCAGGTCACGGGTCACGATGGCGTACGTATTTAAGAGGTTTCCGTACGGACAACATTCTAATGAAATTGTTATAGAAAAATAAAAATTGATCGATTCGAAATTATTCAGGTACTCGCTTTCATAGAATTTTCAAAATTATGGTTTGTGATCCTTATATCACAGAGTTTATTTATTGTGTAATATAGTGAAATTCGTTCGAAAACACGTGTATATTAAAAAAAAAAAAAAAAATAGTAAGTATCGTACAAATATTAAAAACAAACATTATACACAATATCATTATCTATGAAGGGTATNNNNTCTTTAATTAGAAATGTATACGCTCTAAAAACGTTTAAATACCAATATAAGCGGATGTACACTAAAAATACCGAAATATGTCGTTAATATATGCTAAAAAAAAAAAAAAAATAGTAAGTATCGTACAAATATTAAAAACAAACATTATACACAATATCATTATCTATGAAGGGTATGAAATATTGATTTTCAATTTAGTCGAATGAGACAGTTTATCTACAAAATTGATGTACGAACATTATTCGCGAGTGTTCAAACTACGTCAAAAAGGGTGTTTGTTGTATTATAATATAAAAATCGATAGCACGTCGTTTAAACACGTCAGTTTTCGACGACGTTTTTTCACTGCAACCGCGTAATTAATTACAGGGCGGTACGACAATAGTCAATAATAATGTTTTATAATTTCACGGGGCGCAACGACGCAGTTTTAATTATTTATACATTTTTAGGGAGGAGGTCGCGCTACCGAAATGTTTTAAGGGGTAATATATGTAATGTATAAACAGTTTTAACGAATGTTTTGAAAAATAGAAACTACATCGACTCGGATTTGGAGAAATCAATATGAAGAAAACTGTTTCTTCCAGTATATCTAAAACGTCTTTTGTTTTCTGAATTCGTGTGCGATTATGTAATGGACTATAGTGTGTGTGGGCAACTTGACACGTTCTAAAGACATGCATTACGACCAATCGACTATCTCGCCTAATGTTTTTGCGATGATGGCCTTTGTTTTTGTGTAATCACCCTAGAAAATCGGGGTGGGACAATGCCCTACCTTGTTCCTTCCCCTTCCGGGCGCTTAAGCTGCGGGCCCTGGCCAAAGTAGAGTCCAAGGATTTGACCGTCGAGAGCTGTTCCAGTTACCTGAACCTACTCGCCCACGAACGTCTATAACCACTCGTTGGACGACATCATGCGGTCAGCGACAGGGTCGCTGTTCGCTCCGCAGGTTGACGACGGCCGGTACCGCGTACTGCTTTACTCGGGGTAGCTAGACACGTTGATACGTACGGTACGGAAAAAAATACGATTTTTTCACGGTTTCGTTATTTTAAATGAGTACCTACCACGTTTCTAGCACAAACAAGGCTCCAATTGAAAAACATCAAGAGACCATATTTTTGATGATTTTTTTTTTTTTAATTAGCGTTTTTAAATCAAATTTAAGCGAAAATCTCAAAAAAAAAATACGGAACTTCAAATTATGTATTACCGAACTGCTCTCGGAATTGTCTTTTATCCGCAATGGTTTATCATTGCTTACATGTATAAACGAAATAATCTTATGTATCCTACCTTCTAAACTTACCGCCTACAACAATGACTGCACCCATTTCCAGTATCCGTTCTTTTTTTTAATATGTAAATATTTATTTGTCGAATTTTTCGTCAAATAAAAAAAAGCGAGTTCGAACAATATTCATTTATAAACATATGTTGTAATAACATAAGCGTCCGTGATATTGTTACGCATTATTTTTCTTAAATGGAATTTAACAAAAAATAAAAAAAAAAAATTGACCCACGTAAAAACGTGTTTTTTCATAAATTAATCGAATTAACGATATATTAGCAGTGTTGTCGTGATATAAAAACTCGAAATTCCAGAATTCGAATACTCCAATAATCCCCAAAAAACACCAAAGTCCTCTGGGATTTTCTTATCGCCATAATGATTTTGTTTTTTCTCTCGAATATAAAATAATGTAAAACTTCGACAATTCGAATATTATTCTAAATCGAATTCTATTTACACGCGATAATAATATGACCTTTATAACTGTTCATATAAAATTTAAATAAAAAAATAAAATAAATATATTTTAATTAGCAAACGTAAAATCATATTTTTCATAAAATTCCTGATAAAAATTTAAATGATTATTTTCGCACCAATTTTCTAATAATAATGCACGTAATGTTTTTCAAATTATAATTATAATGATTTCGTAGTTTTTTGTTACATTTAATAAAAATATACTATTTTATTACTTTTACTATTTTTTTTCTTTTGCCAATTTCGATAAGTCGGTATTTCGATATATCGAATTTTATTTATATAAATTTATGTCTCCACTTAGTCCCTATCGAATATTGATGTACCTATAATTTTCATTTTTTGTGTAGCTCGGTCAAATTATTGCGAATCGGCAAAAACCGATATATCATAACTCGACTACGTGTGGCACTAGAATTAAAATAATTTTTTTGAGGACGGTGCAAATTAAATTTTTTTTTTTATATACACATTTAGTATGATAACACATAGTATACGGACTTTCCTACCGTTACATCATATTCGTCGGCTGTATGGAAATTTTAGTATAAAAGGGACTCACGCCAGTCGTAGAAGTATCATTCAGTTGTACAATATTGGATAATATTGTACAATATTAAACAGTCATACTACCCGGCTGGCTATAATAGTAAATCGAAATGAAGTTGTTAGCCATCGTAGCATTTGGACTCTTAGCAGCCCGATCGGAAGCCTGTAAGTACTTACTTAGTAATATAATTTCTATCCGTCGCCTCGGTTATAGCATATTAAAATAATAATATTAAAACACTTGTGTTTTACGCGAACAAAAAATAATATACTCGCTTAATTTATTTTAAACGTGCTTTTTGAAGAAAACTTAATGTCAATAGTTAATATTATTAAATAATAATATATACCTACATTTTAAAGTTAATACACCGTGTAGATCAATTAAGAAAATATAATTTTTTTTACAAAATATACTTACCTTTTTTTTTTTTCAAAAATAGTCATACATATTTAAATATCGTATATTAATTTATAACCGCTTCGCTTCTGAACATATCTTAGTTAATAGTTAGATTTTTTTACATTAGTTTTAAAATA
Source organism: Cinara cedri (assembly GCA_902439185.1). Classification (NCBI taxonomy): domain Eukaryota; kingdom Metazoa; phylum Arthropoda; class Insecta; order Hemiptera; family Aphididae; genus Cinara; species Cinara cedri. The sequence goes on from CABPRJ010000496.1 coordinate 353,812, forward strand.
AATTATATACTAAATTTATTTCAAAAACCGTTTGGCTTTTAAATTATATTATAATACTTATAATATGATTATAAAACTATTCAATGTTTTAATATTGTCGTTGTATACGAGTATGAAAAACAATTTTTCTAGAAATAAATTACGTCTAGTTATTATTTCAGAAAAGAACTATGACTTATTTCAGTCATAGAAACTAGAAAAATAATCATAATATAATATTATTTTAATATGTAGAAGGGAATGAAACTCGTACCTAATTATTTATTTTATGTCTATTTCTCGAAATTAGATTTAATAATTTTTATTTGTATGTTGTCAGTTTTCGGTTTTTCGGGCCAGAATGCAAACAGCCAATTTGACGCACTAGAATCGAACTCGGATTTCAATAGTCAAAATAATGATTACACTCTGAGTCAGAGACAATCTGCAGAATTACAACAGGGCAACCAAGATACTGCATACAACCGCGATAATATAAATCAAAAAGACCAAAAAAACCAACCATACCAACAATACGCTCAATACAAACAAAACCAACAAAATGATCAATTCCAACAAAACGACCAATACAAACAAACCCAACAATTCCAACAAAATGAAAAATTCCAACAATACGATCAATACAAACAAAACCAACAAAACCAACAATACAAACAAAATCAACAAGGTCTTAACGATGAGTACATCGAGTCAAAACGGAACGTTCAATCTAGTGTTTTATCACAGAACCAAAACAAACAGATGGGACAAAACAGCCAAGAATCTGTTGACGCAGAGGATAACCAATGGGCAAGGTCGGATTTCAGCGGATCCCAAAACAATAGAAATAACGAGGAACAAAACTATCAACAAACTCTGAACAAAAAATACCAAAACACCCCAGTCTCCGAATATTCTTCTAACTTTAACATTGCTGAATCCAAATTTTCTTCAGAAATTGGCTTTCAAGAAGATTACATCAAAGAACAGAGTGGAATAAGCGAAGTCGCTGACAGTATTGGACACAATGTTGCACAAAAAATGGTCAAATTTTTCAACATCGTCGAGAAATATGCTGATCGTGACGGAACCGTCAAAGTCCAACAAGCTCGAGAACCACTCAACTTGAGACATTTCACTTTGTCATTGCCCAACCATAAATTCTTGAATATAAACAATAGCTACGTAAATGGCCTTAACCAAGGAATCGTCAAGGAAATGTACTTCAATGCTGAAAGCAAAAGTGTAAGTTTATACTTATATTTTGTTGACTGTGATTTGATTTGTCTAATAATATTTTAACGAATTTTGTACAGGTCGAAATGAAATACTTTTTTGATAAATTGTCAGTGAACGGTAACGTCAAAGCCGGCGCAGGACAAAAAAAATCGTTCAACTTGAAGATAAACAACGCCAACGTTAACATTTCAACTGAATTGCAAAACCGCAACCGGAATAAGAACAACTGTCGTTCGTCCATCGAAAACACAGAATTAAACTATCTGAACTTCCAACAATCGTCGTCGTTCGAGGATTCGTCGATAAATGAAAGCATTAAAAGCCGGTACGTCCAGTTCATGAGCAGAGCCGTCGAAAGTGAATTGATCGAAAACTGTAACAACGGTTTGGTAGCCTGTTTAAAATACGAAATCGAAACTCCATTCAAACTCCCATCGAACTACAACGCGGATCTAATGGTCGCCAACAAGAAATCCAAACTGTCCGTGTCTTTTGAGAAGACCCAATCATGGACTGATGAACAGACCACCGATCAACGGAAAGTTGATTTCGTCGGTTTCCGCAAAAACATGAACGGAAACGGTTATCAGTTGAAGGTCAAGGTCGTTCTAGCTACACGGCCCGCATGGAAATCGGACGTTATCGCCAAAAAAGGACCCCTAGAGGTCACTGTCAGAAATGTCAAATTCCAAGCCCAACACATTTTCGCCTCGGCTGTCATGGAACGCGTACAACAGCAAAACGGTGAATACAAATTCCAAGTCCAGGACGCCAAGATAGAATTGGACGGACTCAGATACGACTTCGCGAAATTCAGCGAGTCCCAGAACGAAAACCAAAAATTCACCAGAGAAGTCGGACAAAACCTCCGAAGAATTATCGAAAACGGTATGAGTGCAGCTCTACAACAAAATCTGTACACGCAACAAGAGATTTGCAGTTCGGGCGTTACAAACGATTGCGCCAGATGCAACCAACAAAACGCACCGCGATTATAAACGCGATAAAAAAAAATAATGTTAACAATGAAACAAAATACCCTATAGTAATCTAAATTTTAGTTAAATTAACCGCTTTAATTTTCCGTTTAGAATTTGTTATTTTATTTATTACAAAAAAAAAAAAAAAACCATAAATTATACGAAATGTATTTCCGTTTAGTAATATTATACACTGTATTTATTATTTTATTTCGAATTGAATTTTTTTTTTCTATTTGTTCCAACAATAACAGTAATATTATCTGATGACAAACCTACGGCCATCGCGTTGTTCACCAAACAACCCGGTTTGAAACATACATAGTTCATTATATTACAATACATGTTAAGCTGCGGTACAACAGCTTTTGTTACTGTATGCCTACTGTTATACAGTGTGCCGGAGAGATATTTCAGGCTCGGATATTGTTAATACTCACTTGTGTTTAATACAAATCACTAATATTTTTCGCTTAAACGTTAAAAAAAAAAAATAATCCAAAAGCCAAGTGTCATTAAATAAAATATCGTTACATTTTTATTTTACAAAACCGACGACATTTGAATAAAATCTGGAAAAATCACTTTTCTTTTTTTTTTCTTTTAGTCTTTCTAATAACATTTAAATGACTTTAATAATAACTATTATAACATATTATTTAAATTCAATAGTAACTATAGGAATTAATATTAACGTAGTGGTGTATTAAAATTAGACGATATAATTGTCAAAACTTTAAAATCAAAAAATAATAAACGATAAAATTTTGTTTGTAAAACGCGTGAAATATTAAAAACAATGCAATAAAAGAGGAACGTATTACGTTAACGTAAATAACATCCGAGTGTGTCTAAGCTCTTGTATAGAGGCCTATATTATTGTCCGTTTTTCGTTTTTAACTTTTAAGGATTACAAAAAAACTTGATAGAAAAACACGCACTTACCTCTTGTGCCTCTTGTGCATCAAATATGGGAAGTTGAAATCTAAAAATGTCTTGGTATTTGCGCAATATTCATGAATTCGAAAATACTAAACAAAATATAGAACACATAATATTATTATAGTAGGTACCTATATAATACTATATTATTTCCAAACTTGCGGTGTTTTTTTTTTTTTAAATTGATACATTATCTGCCCTTTAGTTACGATCGTATTTCAGACATCATTTCGTAAACGGTTGAAAATGCCGTAGGTATAGAAACCACAGACAGGGCCGTGGACATATACGAGACCCCTTTTTTTTATCCCGTATTTTTTTTACATATACATATTATCGATATTTCCAAATAGAAATTAAAACAAAACACTATTTAAAATCATATTTTTATTTATCTACGTGTCACGACGGATAAAAAACAAACAAAATACAAAATAAATCGAACGTATAGCACCGTCCTCCGACGTTTGTTTCCTTATCCGCCCGATCCACGACGTAAAGATAATTCTCGGAACTATTTTGAACTCATTGCGCGCTACGAACACCATCGCAAACGTCACCGTCCGGTGGAAATCAATTGCATGGCCAGTCGTACAAAATTGCACATGGTTTTTCTTGTGATAAAAGGGCGTATCTTAATAATCGTTATTGCGAGATTCGAGACGACCCGATGTTGTTAGAAAAATTACTATCGCAATATCAAAAAGGCCCGAAAATGCGTTCTGTTCTTAATTTCCCGAAATTCGAATAAAAGTGAGATTGACCCTTATTGACCCGAGTCCCAGAAATTATAGCCTACAGGCAGGTGCTCGCCGTGTATCGTTGTTTAATCAAATCACCCATCGTGTACTGTGTACGCGGTGTTGGATAACAGGCAGCGGTACTTGTTTGTTAAAAATTCTAAACGAAACGATTTTTTCGCAGCACGCTTGTACACAGGATTTCAACGGGCGTGCGGGTTTTTCGAAATTCCGTAAACGCTCATTTCCGTTTGCTTTCGCAGTTTGTGTACGGGCCCCCGCGGAAACCTCGGGCCCGGGGCGACGCGAACCCCCTCCCCCCCACCTCCCCCTCCACTTCCAGGTCGGACCCGCGATCGCCGATACGCGGGCGCGTACGTAAAACCACTAGACAGCGGTTCCAGACGCGACGTTTGCGCGTAACTAAAAGCCATAATACGAGATCGACCGTCGCGCGGCTCATCCTTTTCGCGACGCCGTCTTCCGATTTGTTCGCGCGGTCGGCGCCCGCAGCCGCCGCCGCGCCGGGCGGCCGTCCGGCCGCGTGGTTCGCGCGTCGTCCAACGCGGTCCAACGCGGCCGTGTTGACCGCGGCCGAAGTTTGCCGAGCGCCGGAAACGAGCCGCCGGCGGCGGGACGGCGCACGGACGCGCGGCGCGTCAACGCGTTTGCCCGGCGGCCGGGGCGGGCTCCGCGGCGGGAAGAATAACGCGCGCGCGCGCGAATAAACAAAACAACGTGGTATTATCAATATGCATATAATAACAATAGTAATAATATTTATTTAAAGACACGTCATATTATAACCGTTATCAGCATTGTCGCGCGACAACCGCGAAATCACGCGGCGTCACGCTACGCGGTTAAATATATTTTATTGTTTTCGTCGTTGCTTATCACATTCCGTCTTTGTCAATGCGCATTATTTATCGTCATTATACAATTTTAACATCAATAAACGTATTACGCGGACCGGTATACCCGGTGTTCGTTTTTTATAACAATGTAAATATAAACGCTTAATATACTTTCGCCGTGTGTATTACAAACAATACCGTCCGGTTTTATAATAAATTTAACAGCAAAACTTAACCAATAACGAGACTATATAAATATTAACATCAATAATTAACAACGTACAAAAAAAAAAAAAAAAAA